>JBBMOI010000007.1:3832500-3845000 GCA_038088405.1 Porites divaricata | reverse complement strand
GGCCACCGTTTTGAAGCATAACCATAGGAGAATAGAGCGATTTTTATATGACCTTGGAAAAAGGTTTCGGTAAGTGTTCGTTCTTTGTTTCATCAGCCAATAGATGAAAAGATCACAACATGGCCTCTTTGTTTTCCCGCCAAAGAAACCCTTATATGGAGAAGGCATTGTTCGATTGGCCAATCGTGTTGTAGTATGACGTCAAAGCGAAGTATCGGTTGATTTCTAGAAAGTTCTCGGGCATGAAGTTTTTTCACCTGAGCGTTCGCTTAACCAATGAAAAGCTAGGCGCGTTTGTCTGTCCGTTCGATAAACCAATCAAATCGCTCTATTTCCGTTCGTTTGTTGTTTCTGTTTTGTTCGCGCGCTTTCATTTCAAGGTCATACGAAACTCGCTCTACCCAATTTTTGTTAATGGTGGTGATGCGATAAACGCGACACACATTCTTGATGACAAAGTAATGCTGCTAATTCTATTCGATTCACTGAGACTCACCTTTTAGGCTAAACTGAGTTACTGCCTGAGAAGAGTTTAAAACTTTGAACAAGAGCCACAAAAAAGGATCTGAGAGATGTTTCACACGTGCTGACTGTAAGGTGTCTACGCTGGACATTCGAAGAAATGCAATAATTCCATCAACTAACACTTCATTGTCAGTAACATTATTTTGAACTACGGTTAACAGTTGAAGGACTCCATCTTCAATCGAAGTAGGCCTCACGGAGGTTTTCACATCCGCAGGCCATTTTTCTTGCGATAAAAGCAGGGATAAGTTAGGTGATCCCAAAAGCTTGTCAGAGGAGCATTGATTAAGGCATTCCATCAAGCACAGAAGAATCTCTTTGGTAGAAACTACCTTGTCAATTAGGTTGCTACTACTGTTACTAATGTTCGTGATATCTTGAACTTCAGTCGATCCTTCACTGCTATCCATTGCGGTACTACCAACAAGCGGATCATGATTTCGTTTGCTTTCATGCTGTTTGGTCACAGAGTCCTGCAATATTTCAACTAATAAAGAGAACAACAGAAGAAGCCAAGCACTGTCATCTAGCTTGTCCACACCAGTTCCAGTTGCGGTTGGTATAAGAATCTCGGCAGACGGCAGAAGACTAACACTCCTCTTCTGCTTAAGGTGATCCCTAGTTAGTTGGGCTGTAACATTCACTAGGCTCAAGATGACATCAGGTTTTGCTTGCCGGGATGCAACATTCGGGTTTGCCAGTAAGAGGTCAATGACTGGTTGTAGTTGTACCACTGTCCCTCTGTCGGAAAGTCTGCAAGAAGTTGACGAAAAATACAACACAGTTTATGAACCAGGAAAATTTATCTGGTCTTAAGAAAACAGGGCCTTAAGAAAAACCAGTTATGATGTTCCAGATATGATAAAGCACAAAAACCTATTTTCAAGCTATGACATCTTCAAATTCATTACACAGACACTGAATGAGTTCCATCGATGGCGAGCATTACGCCGATACGAGGAAGTGCTAAAGAGGTTTCATTAAAGATACAGAATGCCACCAATCGTGATACACAGAGCCCTACCGGATGCGATCACATTTTTGGGATGAAATCAATAAATTGAGAACGATAAAATCAGTAAAGAATTTACATTAAAATCAATAAAACGAGAAATTTTTTTAACACTCACACAAATACAGTTACTTGCAGATGTATTTACAGAACGTTACCTTCTTTTGCAAAGTTCAAGAATGACCTTAAGTAACAGGTCCTGGAAAATCAGGACAGCCTTGACATCACTGTGGCTTTCGACGGCCGACTGTAAAGACGATAGAAATGTTTTCACAGGTTTTGGACTGGGCAAAATAGAGTGCACCCCAAATGATGGTGTTTGGGATAAAAGGTTTACCAAAAAATTCAAAAGATCTTCATTCTTGAGAAATGTCAACAGTTCTTGATCAGTACACGTTTTCAATTGCTGATCGGATACCACTGTAAGAACTTGCAAAGAAAGGTGGCGGGTTTGAAGAGATGATTCCGGCTGCTTCACCAAATGAGAAAGCAAGAGTCTTACTGATGCTGTGTCAAGTTTCAAATTAAGGCAGCAAATTTTAATCTTTAGCCACACGCTCAAAAGAGAGGACATATCAACATGGGGTTTTGAGAAGATCTTACTGAAAGAGGACTGCAAAGCTATCTCTGCTAAACCGGTTTTTCCACTTTGAGTAGGACGCTCTCTCGTGAGACTGGGCGTCCCCCGTGATTGAGGCACCGCTGTACCCAAAGCCTTGGCAATTGCTTCGGCTTGCAAAAGCTCCAACATTTTAAGATCTTGCTCAGCTTCCATCTCAAGACCAAGCTCAAGTCGCATGTCGATGGCAGATGACAGCTTAATGGGAGGTGGAGTGACTTTTGCTTCCCAAGAAGACAGCATCGCCGGTTTCTCATGCACTGGCGTTGGTTGTGGCACGTCGTTCCCATTTCCAATGTCTACAAACTCCCCTACCCAACCAGGGGTCTGAATTTCTCCTTCAGAAGGCAGTTCATAGTCCTCATAGAAATCACTGCTTTCAATGTCTACCAAAATGCCGTGAGTCACCGCACAGCTGTCGCTGTCATTTTCTTGAGCCACAGGACCTTGCGTAGTTGCTGGTTTAGGTTTGACTGTTACTTTGTTACCTTGCCTTCCTAAGAAACCGCAAAGAAACATCAACACATGAACAAAACAGACTTTGTTGTCAGTGGAAGGAGCAGTGAGATTAATATATAAATTTAGCGAAGGCCAAAAGCGAAGTTCTCGAGGGATTTTTAAAAAACCTCTATCTGAAAGAAATCCAGCTTTCGCCATCAACAAGAAGCAAACTGAATTCTTTCTGAAAAAATGGACCTGAGCCGGCGATCAATTAAAAAACAATATCTGGTCAGAAGATAAATCTGAAAAAAACACGTCATTTCAATAAGTTGTAGACCTGAGTCCGAGATGCAGTCACGTGACACACTGGTCAGCGGATACCCTATTTTGACAGCTGTTAACTGACCAAGACATGCATGTCCAATATCAAGTTAATCATAGTATACTCATAGCTAGTGTGACACTTCACATTCGCTAACATGAAGAGACGTACGTCTGTCCGTGGATGCACAGGTAGCCTAATTTTATTGCCAGTGTGCTCCGCTACAACACGAGGTACATAGAACTCCTTGAGTAATGGAATATTTCCACTGACAATATAGAGATCATTCAACACAACATTACAGTTTTCAATTACGAAATTCAAACAAAAGAATGCAAATGAAAGTTGCTTTTATTCAGTTGCAGGGGCTCTTTCCTCGGCAGACGCCTCTTTGGGTCGCAGGGAGGCTGGGGAGAGGGAAAAAGAAAGCGCGCGAGTGACGATGGGAAGGAAAAAGAGGAAAGGGAGGCCCGAGGCTGCCCCTTTTCCCTCTTTCCATCATCCCCTGCGCCGTTACTATTTTTAATTACTGCCATTTTTATTGGGATACCCAGCGGGAGCCTCTGCGGAGGAGAGCGCGGCGGGGGTATGTGGCGCATACGTAAACAGAGCAAAACACAGTTCGATCAATTTAGGTGTCTGGGAAACTGCCCACCTACCCCTCCCCTAAGCTGACATTACCACTTACTTCTCACTTAGGGCAAAATGACGGCTTAGGGGAGGGGTAGGTGGGCAGTTTCCCACAAACCTAAATTGATCACACATTTTTTTATTTCAACACATTGAAAGACAGGTTCTTGGATTGAGGCTCTTAGCAACCTTAGCTCTTAGCAAGAGTACCATGATTTCACACCTTGAAGAAGATCCTGTAGCAGGGAAGTAAGAGAATGAGAAGTCCAAGGTCCGCCTGAGTGAGCACCAGACTTAGATTCACTTGACATCACACACAGTTCTAACAGCTGCTCCAACTGATCATCAGTGATAACATCAGTAAGGCAAACACTTGGTTCACTAACACAAGCCAAGTGGGCTACAACCTGTGAAAACCACAAGGAGGGAAGGACGGAATAAATTATTAATATCATAGGCAACCGCGAAAATCAAAGTTTCAAGCGCTATGGGGGGTCCAAACGATGGATCACACAACATCATCACTTAACATGTTACGACAGGCAAATTAACCCCTGCACTCCTAGCAGTGCCCAAAATACATTCTCAAAAAAATTCAAATTTCTCTTTGAAAAATCTCAAGAAGTGAATTGAACTATGCTTAAGTTCTCACGGGAGTTTTAATCGAATGGTTACAACATAGCATTTCATAGACAGACTCTAAAGTTTGAACTGCAAACTAAATTAATAGTACCATGTGAAAGTACTGCTAAAGAGGGTTCATTTGAATGATAACACCAGAGGATTTTATCCACAGACTCGAAAGTTAGAATTACATACTAAATAAATAGCACCATGTGAAAGTACTGCTGAAGAGGTTTCATTTGAATGGTAACACAATACAATTTCGTCCACGGTTTTGGAAGTTGAAGTGACAAATAATTTCGACATAACTTAGTCGAGAAGTAAATTCGAAAGGGCAGAATCATAAAAAAAGTAGGACACTTTTAAAATTCTCTCCACCAGCATTCCGGGACGTAACGGGTTCGAATTTTATCAGAAACTCAGATTTGCTTCCAACTTGTTTCCTTTTCACGCTGCCACGTTCACGTATATTGCTTCTACAGTGCCCAGTTTATCTTATCAACCAGTACGAACATAACAGTTTTTGTTCTCTCACTGTAACGTACCTTGCAAGAAATCAAAAACAGTTCCACGCTGCAAGTGGAGTCCATACTGAGAATAAAGCTAATCATCTTGCGCATGACAGGTAATGTTGTATCCGCTGGAAGCGGTGAACTTGCAGAGAACACTGGTGGCTGGTGGGTTGATTTTTCGGCCTGTGGCTTTCCCTCGTCAACATGGCGACGCAATTTGGACAAGTCTTTCATATGCTGAAGAAAAATATAGGAAAGAGAATGAGATTTACAGTGAGAATCAAATTTGGCCAACAGTGGCTGGCAGAAACTGGTTGGAGGATCCTTTAACCAATTTGCACAAGTCTTTCGTTTGCTGAAGTATAAAAAAAGAAAGTTAACAAGAAGGTTACGCTCATGGGAATGAATCTCGCTAAGATTTATATTTCGTCCACACTGGCTGTAAGGCACTGGTCGAACATTCCTCAGGCAATTTTAGCAAGACGTTTTCTACATGCAGAAGAATGATAGCAGAACAACAATGGCAAAAGTTTGTGCTGACACAAGTATTTCCAGTCCACTACTAGTACTAAAATCGTGTCCGAGATTGATTTGAAGTAACTAGTCGGAACATAATATTATATTCAAATTTGGATGAGTCTTTTACATGCTAAAAAAAAAATAAAAAAATAAAGTTCGTCACAGGAACTTTATACACGTGCGAGTTTATCACGCCTGTCAACACTGATTGGAATAATTAGTCAAGACATTCTTGCGAGCCTTATGATTTCTGTCGGCAATCCACGTAAAATACACAGGAGTCTTCTTCTCAGAAATCTCAAAATCTCTCAGGATCCGTAGATGCACGCTGATTATGTCACATCCCTAGCTTTCTATTCTCAGCACTGAGCCTAATAGCCTGTGAAGCGGAGTAGCGTATAGTAAAGCCATGCCCATCACCTTGTAACCTTGTTTACCATTGCCCTTGATAATGCTCTGCTGTAACTGCGACTCAGTCAATGTCTTCTTTGGTAGTGCGTACTTGCTCATCAACTTATGAGTACGCTGATAGCGGTAAGAGCTAATATCACTTGCAGAGCTAGCTGGTTGGCTTGACGGCATCGGAAGCATGAAGTCCCATCGGCTTCGTTTACTGGATTTGCTACTCTTTGAAGACTTCGATGATTTGGTCTTGCTAGACGTCGATGTTCCTCCGTTTTTGCCATTTGATCCTTTAGAAGTGTCTGCGTCGTCTGATAGTAGAAAAGAAAATTACAATTTGGGAACCTACAATCTTGGCCAAAAATGTTGGCACGTTTTTACCCACAGGACACCCACGCCGTGGATTTAGTACCACAGTGCCCTCTCACCCCACCCCACCTTGGTCAAAGTTGTCCAGTCGGGCGCAAAAATGGTCCGAGCGGACTTCAGCATTATGTTTTTTGCGGGATGGGGAAAGTTTATATCATCAATATCGCTTTAAAGAGCTGTATTCCTTAATTAGACATACAACGTGCTTTTTTCTTAACATTCATGTCCAAGATTGATTGAAGCACAAGAAACTTTGAGGTGTCGGGCGGGATTGGGTTATCATGGACTTTGGTTTTCAAAATGACTTTCCCGAAAACACCACGATACTCTTTACCGGTAACGTAAGGTGCACTGACTCTTGTCTCCACAACACAACCAAATCGTGATTATATTGATCACGCGGATAATATCAGTGCCTGTTGCAGTTCGAGAAAGAATTCAGGTTTAAAAAGGTGCTAACCAACTTTGATTCTCAGTTGCCTTTGAGTACAAGTCCTATTTACTTATGAGTAAGAACAACCGTTTAAACAATCGTTTTTTGCACAATCATTTTTTATTAAGAGAAAGAAAACTGAGAATTAAAATATGCTGAACCCACTTTAACTTGAATTTCATTTAGAACGACAAAATAACAGACTGCCAAAGTGAGACACAAAGTGAGACAAGTGAGAGAAAGGCTTTCAGAGTCTTCAGCGTCATCCAACATTCCCTATTAGCCAAGGTATTCAAAGGAGACAGACGGCACATTATTGCTGCTAGAAATGTCTGAGTCATAAATGGGTTTTTGGGTTTGGCATCTGACCTTCAAGCAAGCAACATAACAAAACAAATGAGACCCCAGATGGGACTATACTGGTGTGCCAGATGCATGATACAGTGGCCTATTAAAAAGTTCAAGTAGTTTTAAGTCTGTTTGTATTTACCTGAAAAGACTATCCCCCTTCCCCCAAAAGTCAAGTAATCGTCCTATCGCAGGGGGAATGGGACATGCCACTCGCTTTTGGTTATGTATACGCCAATTTATCTTTTTTCGACGTACACGCTACTCAGAACTTTCTTGGGCTTTGCCACAGGCAGCCCAATAATGAGAAAAAATATTTTCCTTACCTACTCCAGTGGCTGAAGGTTTGTACTGAACTATGGAGGCGTCCAGTACATGCGCCAAGAGCAGCAACAGCCACCCAACCAATGTCAGGTCTATTGACTCTATATCTACTATGAGATTCTTAAGGAGAAGAAGATCATCTAAGAGACTCAAGAAACTTGTAAGCACTGGTTCCACGGAGGGAGTCTGCTGGCTCAAATTCACTATTACTGCAAACAACCTGGAAATAGAGAGTGCAAATGGAATGATTTCACACTGATTTCGGTCCTTAGATAGTTTAATTATCAATTTACAAATGTGTCTCTAAACCATTTCTTGAATTTTGGCCATTTAAAAACTGCTTTTTCCTCTTAAGAAAACTTCCAGAGACTGGGAACGAATTAAAGGACCAAAGGAGGGCTGATGACGTCATGTGACGTCAGTTGATCAGTTCAGTATTTGACTGTGAGAAAGGTAGCAACTGAAGATTCTGAAGGTGATTGGGGAGCTGACGACAACGACAGTTCTTCGTATTTGCCGCCATCTTGGTGATTATTCTACATTCTTGCAAATCATTCTACGTCATACTTGTCAATTTGGCCGCGCGATCAGGCGGACATTTTTGGAGGAATATTTGCGTGTTTTAAAGATAAAAAACTAAGTTTTGCAAGATTTTTGACGAGTTTAAATCTCTGATTCTTATTTCAAACATATTTAAAAATTAAATACGACCAAAAAAATTCGTGTCATATGTACTCTAATGGCTAATACTAGGCCCTAAACTGAATGAATTGCTGGAGTTGAGGCGAATTTATAAACAAGAAATAACTTTTATAACTGAGTGTACTCGCCACAAACCACACCACGCCTGAAAAGGAGAATATTCAGCATTCAGCAGGTTTTCTGTTGGAACGTGTTTCAAGAAGTTCTATTCGCAGAATAATCGCATACAATGCTACTACCTCAATACAGCATTCTTTTCTTTATTAGAGCGATTTTCGTATGACCTTGAAAAATGGTTTCCGTAAGTGTTTGTTATTTGTTTTATCAGCCAATGGATGAATAGATCAAAACATGGCCTCTTTGTTTTCCCGCCAAAGAAACCCTAATATGGAGAAGGCATTGTTCGATTGGCCAATCGTGTTGTAGTATGACGTCAAAGCGAAGTATCGGTTGATTTCTAGAAAGTTCTCGGGCATGAAGTTTTTTCACCTGAGCGTTCGCTTAACCAATGAAAAGCCAGGCGCGTTTGTCTGTCCGTTCGATAAACCAATCAAATCGCTCTATTTCCGTTCGTTTGTCGTTTCTGTTTTGTTCGCGCGTTTTCATTTCAAGGTCATACGAAAATCGCTCTAACACACTGTAAATACCAAAGTTTCACTGCCGTACCTTTCTTGAGGAAATATACACTTCTGGCTTGAAGAAAAGAACTCTTTCAAGACGCTGGACAAAAATTCACCCCACCATGGTCTACTACCACACGCATTCAGAAGAAGGGCTCCAACTCTTTCACGCTTCTGAGGAGACCCATGAACGCAGAGATTCCTGAACAGACCTTCACACATCACTGGCGTCACTTGGCTCAACCAGGGCTGCCATTCGACAGTTAGTTTGGACTTTGCTAAAAAACCATCTAAGGAAGGACCAACACCCATAAGAGTGACCACAGTATCTAACAAACAGTTGCAAATGACCTGTATGTGGTCATACTTGGCATCATCAAGGGAAGAAGCCGCACGGCCGCTTTCTGTAGTAGACGTCAGTCTACAGATGGACTGCTCGACAAGGTTGAGTTGGTGTTGGAGCTCCATACACTCATTGTACACTTTGTGGACCTTCCTTTCCCCTTCAGTGAGCGATCCACCCCTTCCAGTGATATCGAACCTACGGTACCGTGGTTCCGCGGACTGTAACAGCATCCTCAGTTGGGTACAAGTCAAGTTGTAGTGACAGTGAATGTCCTCCAAAAGATTCTGCAGTATTGGTAGGCACTGTCGGTCCTGACTACTGGCATTCAGCACTGAAGTTTCTCCATTCAAGGACATCTGACCACATAATGGGTAACCATGGAATTCGCCAATCTTTACTCGAGCCTTCGCATTGTTTTTTGGCCTTCCAACAACTGTCACCTTGTGAAAACAAATGAAATGTGGGGTAAGTCACGAATAGGCGAATCGTTGTTTACATGAGCTTATTCCTCGCAAAGCGAGAGCCTACGGCCCTCAGGTAGGGAATTTATCACTGAATGATAAGTTCATGTTACTAAGGTAACAAAAATATATTTCAGTGATGTCATCATAGATTTGCCGATAAATAAAAGTAGAAAAAAAAGATTTGTTGATGATCAATTCAATTCACTGATAGCTTGACTCTATATTGCGTCGATGGTTGGCTTACGTTTGAGATATCTATATTACGCACGGAAAATGTCATTTTTTCAGAAATTCTCTCGCCTCAAATGTTCTTATTTTGGTACCTTTCAAAGAACAAACAAGTAGAAGGCTTACCTTGACGTATCTGCAGAGCGGTGGTGGTAAAAGGTCTTTCAGAACACACGCGCAGAGATTGATATCTGACACCGCAGCTATCCTCTGCACATCCGGATCATCCCACTGTGACCAAACATCAATAGATAGCGACATTATGTCCATGCACTGAGGAATTAATATATCCGTCAACTGGACGACACAACCGAAGTCCATAATAACGTGATGACGGGCGCCTGCGTGAAGACGGTCAATTACAAGCACCTGGGGATGAGGAAGCTGTAGACAAAACATAACCTGATCAGCGCAGTACACCTCTTTTTTTACCTAACTCCTGTGAAAAGTTTCATCGACAAAGTGATTTTAAATTCCTCAGGAAAAGTGTGCGCTGCATAGCACCTATTTTAACTGTGCAAGATGACGGCTCAATAGGGTAATTGCATGATGACGTCATTTTAACACAACTTCCAGAATCCTTCAGTCAGTTGTTTTCTTGTGCAAATTAGGGTTATTGTTTTTGAAGCCTCAGCACGCCGGGATTAACAAATTTAAATAACAAAGCAAAAAGTAAATGAATTCTGGCAGTTGTAGTCAAATGTCGTCATCATGAAAATGGCCTATTGTACAAGTTGATGCTTATCTGCGGTCTCTAGACTGCTAGCAGTCCCTCATGATGGTCACGCGAGCGAGGAAATCGAGCGAAACGAGCGAAATGGCAAAAAACAAGAAGCCGAGGGGAAACTGGGGAGGAGGCGGGAAAGGAGGAAGAGACCCGATGAAGGGACTAAGGGACCCTTTTCTTCCCGCCTCTCTCCAGTTTCCCTCTCGGCCATTTCGCCCTCTCCAGTCCTGCCGAGCTTAGACTCGACTGACTGAAGAGGGACTGCTCGCAGTTTATGCGGTCTCATACCTGCATGACATGCTGCTGAACTGGCTGTGAGACAGGAGCACCGTTTGCCCCTTCCTGTTTCCGGATGGAACCTGCCTGCTTCTTCTGCTGAGCAAGGTTGATGGGAGAGGAAGCTGATGGAGAGGCAAGCTGTGCCAGTGTGGGTGGCGGAAATGCCTGCATGCTGGGGGGCGGAGGCATCCATGGATCAGTTTTTGACCACAAAGACCACAAGGACAAGTCTTCAAGCTCCTTCTTGTGCTTCTCCAGTTGCTCTTTGTGTTGCTGCAGGCTGACTAGCTGCTGCTGATGCTGCTGTATTACAAAAGGAACACAGAGTACAGTCAAAACCCGCTTTAGACACCCGCTTAATACGAACACCTCATTATTTTAGACGTTAAAGGTCAAATTTGATTTCAGGCAAGAATTTTTTAACCTAGGTTGATTTTCAATTTCCATTTTTTTTTTTGGGGGGGGGGGGGGGGGGGGGGCGCTAGGAAACAAAAGAAAATAGAAAATCAACTTATGTTAAATCACAATTAACCTGACATGAAATTTCACCAGTAACATACTAAGCATAGACAGTCTGCTTTGTTCCTAGACAAAGAAAGCCCTTACATTTTCGCTTAATTGAACCAGCTATTACGGACACCCCGTTAGTACGCACACTTTCTATGGCCCTCACAGCGTCAATATTTACGGGATTTGACTGTAATACAAGGTTAGCAGCCATAGCAATGGAAGAAACGATACAAATTAAACATCTAGCACAACATGCATTTATCCTTCAACTGGACCCTATTTTTACAGTCATAAGGTATTGGCTAATTGGAACTAGGCGTCAACAAAACCTGGATCCGATCAATCCCTTTCGTCACTAAATTACATAAGGTTAGGGACTGGGTTTCAAAAGCTAATCCGATCTACGCTTTTTGAAAGCCCGCTAGAACTTTGTTAATTATTATTTGCGCGTCCCGTTAAGTTGAAGAGAATCTAACCCTTACAGAAACAAGGTCTGGAGGGAGAAAAGTAAAAGGGTAGGTGATCGTATTGTCAATTAAGTCACTGTTGTCTTCGCCATCTCCACAACCACTTCATCTTGTACAGAAAAGCTTCTTTGCAGAGATGAAAGGCTACGGCTGGAATACAGTCTCGTTTTTGTTGAATAAAGCCTGATTGAAACTCTTCACGAGATGGAGATTACTAAGGTACCTTAACAAGTACGTTATGACGAATACAGCTGTTGCAAAGAAAAAAAAGCCACATACAAGAGACGACAGTCTCTTAACGGACACTTCTTTTGGACGCCAGGGTTGTCACTAAGATTTCAAGTTGCTGGGTATATCCAGTTAGTAGGCGGAGAATTGAACTGCTCGGAAGGCCCTTTGGTTTTATTTTTCTTTTGTTCCCTGTGAAAGTAGCCGGGGGACATGCTCATAGTAGCCGGTCCCCGGCCCTTAGTGAAAGCCCTGCAGGCACACAGCTTGCTAAAACGGACACCTAGAGTTTAGAGTTGGTCCCTGCTTTTCTTCACTCCCTTTCTTTGACTCTCTATAAGACGGTCATCTCTCCAAGACGGACACTTAACGCCGGTCCCAAATATGTCCGTCTTAGAGAGAATTGAACTGAATTGCGTTTTAATCAATTAACACTGTTACCTTTAACACTTGAAGCTCTTGTTCCAGAGCAACCAAAGATGCCGAATCAGTTGGCAAAGTTGTAGATGGAGGCATGGTCATTGCTGAAGCCATAAAAGGAACAGCAAGAGGTGCTCCCACAGGCCCCAGGGTCCCTTTCACGGGCTGTATATCACCCCTCTCCACTCTGGCACCATCGCTAGTAGAACAACACACAAAATGAAGAGGCTGGACTTCCAGGAGACCCTGAGAAGCCAGCGAAGAATTCACACCGCTCCATGAAACTTGTTCAGAAGTTGAGGCCACGGTGGAGGCAGAAACAGAACTCACACACTTGCTGGCCAAAGATGGTGCAGTCAGGTGGCTGACAACTGGTGAACTTTGTTGTTGGTTGCAGGATTGCGGCAAAGAATCGAATAGGACAGGATC
>JBBMOI010000007.1:3777500-3830000 GCA_038088405.1 Porites divaricata | reverse complement strand
TACAGGCCCTACCACCTTTAAGGCACCATCTCCAGGCTCATCTTGTCGATGAGTTTAAATTGCCTTCATTAAATTCGAGAACGAAACGAGAAACGAAAGGGAGACTGGGTCGAATTAACGTTCGCAAAGACTTCTGGGGCTTTTACAACGGAAAAGTCAAGTCAATTGTTATTTAACTCACTCAGGGACAGGGAAAAAAATAGGCCAATAGCTGACCGGCGCGTCCCCAGTACCGATCCCAGAAACAATTGCGGGACACATTTCGGCTCCAGTTCCCCTCTCGTTTTCTATTAACCAGTTCCTTTATTTCTGAGATGCCAATCTAACCTGGAACGTAAAGCAAGATGCTCAGGAAATCTTGTGGTGGCAAGCTTTGATGACAGAAATTCCAGCAATTCCAAGCAAACAAAACTTGTCAGAGAGGCGTCTGCTTGGGCTGCAAACCCTGTCAGCAACTTAAAAAGCCAGTGGACCGCTCCAGATGACACTGCACATGGTGTGTCTCGCAGAACATCAAGGATTGCAGTCAACAGAGATCTTCTGAAAGATGATGTCGAGTCAGTGGACGTCCTGGTACTGACAGCTTTCCTGAAGAAACAAAAAAAAGAGAAAAGTTTCTGAAGAAAATCTCAGTACATCTGGTAACGCACTAGAGGTAATATTGGACATTTTGAGGATCTTCGGGTGGCCGGGTAGGAGTTGAGGCTAACTGCATGATGGGACTGTTTTGGGATGCTGTCGCTTCTTTTATTGGTCATTACGAGGTCGCAAAGGAATCTGGGTCAAAATTTGTCCCCCAAAACAGTCCCACAGTGCAACTCGCACTGACCCAGTCCACTATCAACCACAGGAGGCAGTGTTTCACCCAACATCCAGACACAGAGATGCGGGAAGAAAAAAAAAAAAACTCTAGGACGATCTTATGCTTTTATTAACGAAATCTTCAAATTAGCACTGTATTGTTGTCAAATTTTGTTACAGTGATGAAATGTGGCTAAATGAAATTTAGGCTATGTTAAACTCGAGACTTGGCTGGCCAGCAGTCTCTAGTCGAAGATATGCGGGGGCGCCCTATTCGCATCGCAAGCCCTCACGGGTCTTTTTCCAGCCTTTCTCTTGAGGTCATGCCATTACGTTCGCGTGTCGTTTCCTTTTGTAGCTCGTGCTTGCAAAAGTGTTTTTCTGCTCCCTATCCCCCCCCCCCCCCCCCCCCTTATGGTAAGTATGTTAGGTTCCACTGGTTAGCAGTGTGACGGTGCATGGGTAGATGCCAATCACAGGGTTGTCAAGGTTACACACTGCACTGAGCTGTAGTTAGGAGCTCCACAAGCCTCACAGGCATCTTCCCCCCACGCTCATCCCAGGTGATCTGTGACGTCACTGCGGGGCCTGGGGAAAGAAATTTTAATGCCGTATCCCATAAACCAAAGCTGACGGGAACAGATTGAATTGAATTGAATTGATGCGCGCGCTGGCTTATGGGATACGGCATTAAAATTTCTTTCCCCAGGCCACTGCAATGACATCACAGATCACCTGGTCTCTGTTGATGACTTAAATAATAGGTAACAGCATATCATTTCGTCCTTGGCTACACTTTAGTCCTACTACAATTACTTACAGGCAGTTTAACAAGCGTCATTTTTATGCGCTTCATGTGTGGGGTGTAAATCACGAGGGAAGCGCAGAGCTCGAGTCACATACGACGGCGAAGGAAAGGAAGAAAAATAACTCTGTGTAGTAAAAATTCGTGTTTTACCTTGCACATATCATTAGAAGTCGGCTACACTTGTGAGCAATACTTCGCCCGGAAGAGAGAAAACACGTTTGAACCAACTTAGGCAGGTAAGCTTCCACCTCCTGCATCAATGTCGTATCCCTGTAATCCCTAGAAAAAAAAAAACACAAAGGTCACATCAAACAAAGCTCTACGTTTGACATTGATTCCAGTTATTTTGTGATGCGACTTGAGCTGTACAAATAAACGTGACTGATCATAACTTTATGCGATCAGGTCTACCACGTCGGATTGGGATAGAATGGCGCCGACAGTGGTTGTCTGGGTACAGGAGAGATTTGACGTGGTCCAACGAGGCACAAAGTGTTAAAGTACGCTGGACTTTGTATCTTCTACGCCCTCAGTCGTTAGGCCAGCGGTAGATACAAGTAATGTTGCATAACAAAATTTGTAAGAGAGGATATCGTGAACAAAATACCGCAAACTAACGCTTATAAGCGCTGGGCTTTGTAAGGGACTTTAAGAGGGCTTCTAAAAAAACGGGCTTATACCGTAAATGTCGAAAATAAGCCCCTCCAAATATAAGCCCGCAAACTCGTAACACAAAAAACCCTCCGTGAAATCGCCCCTCCGAATATAAGCTCCCCGGGCGCTTGTACTTGGAAAATTGCCCTCAAATACAAATTAAAACAAAGCAAAAAAGGTAAATTCCCTTCCAACTATAAGGCTAGCCCAATCGATTTTGAAACGCAAACTTCCCTCCGTACATAAGCCCCTCAAATAGGGCCTTTGAAAAATATAAGTCCCGGGCCTTATTTTCGGAATTTTACGGTATCCTATGGGGAATATAACCCGCATACAGCTATTTCGAGAAAGGATGTCGGAAAAAATGTGCAGGTGACAATCCCGAAAGGTAACATGGGATACGATCAATATACTGTTCCTGACTTTGTAGCTGTCGAACCTACTTTTGTTGTTTTCCTTTAGCACTCGCAAACATATGTCCATGGCCTCTCGTGTCATTCTATCAACTTTCTTTGAAGAACAGTGAACTCAAAACCACCCAAAATACCATTCGGGATTGTCGCGTGCACTTTTTCCGACAAATAGCTGTAAATTTGGAGAAAGTGCACGCGACAATCCCCAAAGGTATTGTGGGTATTTTTTAGTTCACTGTTCTTCAAAGAAATTTCAAAGAATGGCACCACGAGAGGCCATGGACGTGTGTTTGCGAGTGCTGAAGGAAAGCGACAAAAGTAGGTTCGACAGCTATAGTGTCAGGAACAGTGTATTCTCATATCCCATATTACCTTTCGGGATTGTAACGTGCACATTTAGTACGATAACCTTTCAAATAGCTGTAAAAAGCGCTTTAAAACAAGCTGTAGTGCTGATGAAAATACGTATTTTGGATTTTTTTTGTGTACAGGTAGATGGACTTATAACTGAGGGGTGGGGGTGGGTGTTATAATCAGGAGTTTACGGTAAACCATTGCCCAAAAACCAAACTCTTTTAGTCCCTGTATCAATAGTACGTTTCGGCCATGCATTTAAACGATGTTGATAAGGTACGTAATGTTAAATCTAACCCTGTTTTGAAGTTGACACACACGCCAGCAATCCAACAGAGGAGCTCAAGAGCAAGTTTCCTACCATCTTCGTCTCGAGCTGCTCCGTGCACTGGCAGAGATCCGACAACAATATCAAGCAGCACGACACTGCTGTTTTCCAGCAAGCTGCTTCTCAATTTGTGACATTCCAACGTGGAGTTGTTTTTAAACCGTGTCACTGTGATGGACACCTCAGAGAGATCTTCACTCGGCCCTTGACTGTCAAACACAATCAAGAAAATTCGACCGCTGGATTTGACCAATCTCGGGCTGGTCAACGTGACACGACCATGCCGCCCAGTGCTGTCCAGCCCTAGCTTTAAACTCACAGGGCCACACACGACATGGCCTTGATCTTGAGCAGAAGCCAGCATTCCTCTCTTGTCTTGGTCTGCCAAGGCAGGGACAGAAGCATTCTGACAGGACTTAAAAGAGCTGACGTAAGGTTGGTTCAAAAGGTACACATTTGTGGTGGGCTGAGTGATCATGGGGCTGAGCGAAAATCTGATATCGATGTGGCCCACGTGACAATATCTCGGAAGAACAACCTCCACAAGTTGCTCCCTCCCCAAAAATCTGCAGAAAAGGAAATTTCTCGATTAATAGGTAACAAATGAGGCATTGAATCTTAGCAGTACAAACAGACCAAACTAACAACAATTTTACACTGTACTGCTCGCATAAACGCGTGTACTCTCAGAGGTTCTTGTATTAAGAACTCGAGGCATGAAGATACAATGCGCGCATACAGTTGGCAGGGAAAAAATGAACCCCCACGGCCCCTTCCTTAATAACTCTAAGCTTTTACATTATTATAGGCATACTATACAACAGTGAGCTTCGTCAAAACCTTCTATGGCTCCTGACGTCGTTTAAAGGTAATCAAGACATGAAGTATTGAAGGCATAGATACCAACGAAAAGAAGAAGAGGAAAAGGCTAACTTTGGGAGGGTGGACATGGATGACGAGTTGGGACGATAATGAATAGAATTAAATAGATGATATCCCTGTTTAGACAGTTGACTACTAACAAAGCAAGTGAAACATTACCTGGTTAAAAACATACTACCGTGTTTGAACAAATAACCTAACGAGAATTGATACCTAACAGTGGCGGATCTAGACCTTCAGATAAGGAGGGTAGGTGGTAATCCAGACCCTGAGGTAAAGGGGGTGGGGGGGGGGGGGGGGGGGGCGATCTCAAGAAATTTTTTTTTCGGCCCTTCGGGCCTCAGTATAGTCATGGATATATTATGCACAGTTTAGTCTAAAAATAACGGGGTGGGGGCGATCTCAAGAAATTTTTTTTCGGCCCTTCGGGCCTCAGTATAGTCATGGATATATTATGCACAGTTTAGTCTAAAAATAACGGGGTGGGGGGGGGGGGGGGGAGCCCTCTCGTGGGATCCGCCTCTGCCTAAGCTTATATCCTAAAGGAGCTGTGTCACGAAATCTACCAAAATTCAGACGGCGAGAGCTGCCACCAAATTGAACGAAACATAAAAATAACCATTCAAAACATAAAAAGAAGTTATTAATAACGCAGCAAATTGAAAGGAAAGCACGGCAGGACAAACTTGAAGAAGATTAAAATGGATTTGGATTGCAATACTATTTCAGTGACTTGTTTGCCTAACAGTTTTTTAAAGTTCATTTTGCTGTTTGTAACCTTTGGTATAATGCTTTAGGGCGGATGTTTGTTAGATACAATGTCAAGTTCCTCATAAGTAAAGAAGGTTGTTGGCAATATTAACGAGAACGGCGAAAAAGAAACAGGTTTAGATTGGCAAAACAACAACTTTGCAAGTGCATCACGCGTTTTTGTACATTTCTTTGCCGTCGCTGCACGACTACAACGTGAAAGTGCCTAATTTCACGTTTTGTCGAGGACGTTAACACAAGACAACGACTTTCTTTTCCTTTCCCTGAACTTTGATTCAGTCTTTTAGAATTCAGCTCCAGAATAATTTGCCAACACTTGACGAAGTGAACGACTTGGAATAAGCGCGATATAGTTCAAAGTAGCTCGAATTCGCTTTCTAAGTGACGTTTTCGTAGCCGTCGTCGTTGTTGAAATACACAGCCGTGACAGAGCCCTTTTAACCGTTTAAGCCCTAAGAGTGATCAGCATCAAATTTCTCCTTGTAATATCAATGGTTTGTAAAACAGGGTGGTTATGAGAATTGCGGACATGATCACACAGGATGAATTTGCTTGATATTTCATCAACTTCTCCCCACTATTTCTACAGTAAATGAATAGGGGCAATGAATGAGAACTTAGGGTTTAAAGGGTTAAGGCTCAGACATACCTACTGCCATCTGATCGTACTTTCCATGTTCTGGTATGCAACACTGGATCGACCAAGGTGTGTTGATGAAGACGCTGTTGATCTTGTTGAACTTCAACCCAACAGGAGGGTACTGATGCTGTAAACCTTGGCATCAATGTCACAAATTCCGTCAGCTGAACCAAATGCTGAAGAAATTCTATAGTAATGGGCTGATCTGGATTGAAAGCAGCAGCTAAAAAAACGAAATCAAACCATGATTTATATAAAATATAAAAATGTAACATGATCCAGTCTATTCCATCTGATCCCAGTCGTGAAAAGGGTGGATAACACTATCCAACGGATAAATTTCTATCCACATTTGTAAAAATATAAATTTTTAGCTGCACTAACATTCCGGAAAGCAAAAATTCAGGAGGATCGACAATTTCTTCAGTTTTGAAATTTGAAGATGTCATGTAAAACCAGAAAATGCCAGACGGTAACCTGAAAACGGCTCGACTAACAACGTAATCAAATTCACCTGACTGTGAACCACAGCTTCCCAGTGGTGCTTCGGAGATAGATGAAGCATCTCTGCAGTCTTCTGCTGTACCTGTACCTGCTTTAGCCTGCAGCTGATTCCGTAATCCCAAAAAGTGCATTACTCCATCCTCACAGCAGACACAGAGGCAGTCCATTCCAGGGCAGTTCAAAATATGCGATATCTTTGTACCTTGGCTGGAGGCCTTGAACTTAGTAACAACTTTCAGAGAATCTGCATCGATGATTACAACACTATCGTTAAAAGCACCAACAAGAAATTGCCGGGATTCGGAACACACGCTTTCTAGCTCTTGAAAAGGGCCAGCAGGGTGCCGCAAAAGTTCGTGGCTCTCCACTGGGAGGGTAACTAAGTTACTAAGAATACCATCAGAAGAGGGAAACTGCTTTGTTAATAAGGGCTGTGAGGACAACGTTCTTGCCCCACCAATGCTTGCTATTTTGTACACCGCAAGAGTGCTTTGAGGAAGACTGTCAGATCTAGGACATTTCCCGTTGGATGCAGAGTCACTTCCCGATGTAGCTGTACAATTGTCACTGGATTGGTCTGATTCTTCGTTTTCCGGGTTGGTTTCACCAATGTGTGAACTCTTGTCAATAAAATAATTATTAAAACAATGAAGATTAACTAAAATATTCTGACCATCCCCAAAGGGGACAATCTCTGTTACTTTACAAAGCCGACCGTTGCAAATTCCTGATAACTCCAAGCATTGAACAAGCTTTGTGCATTTCTTTCCTTCTTTGCATTTGTTAACCTTTGTCTTGTTGATGTTTTCCTCCCCAGCGATGGCCTCGGCAAATTTCTGCAGCACAGAAGAGTGAAGGTTAAGGGAATCCGGTGGAAGAATTGGCAACTGATCGTACATCCAATCATCGTCACTCCCAGAAGTTGTATACGGGTCCTGCAACATCATTTCTTTTTCAAGTTCAATACAGCTATCTACATTGAATTGTGGCTTTGAAGAATTTTCACTGTTTGCCATAATGTCATACACCAAAATGAAAGGGCAGGGGCAACCCTCTGCTGTTAAAAACGATATGTTTTTGCCCTCTGTCTTTTCAGTATCACTTGGAGGAGAATGCTTTTCAATGTATACTGCAAGAAATAAAGTGGCTGTGTGCCTAAATGATTGACATTTCTGTCCCGCAGTGCTGGTGGGGTCCTTTCCACATGAACAAACAAGAGACACGGCGCAGACTTTCAGCTTGTCCTTTAGACTTTGCTCTTCTGTATCTTTACTTTGAGCTGGAACATCTGTGCTCTTCTGCTCAGCTGCAAATTAAAAAGTAACAAAGGGCAGTGACTCACCAATGTTGCCTGAGAAAACAGGCAACATTTCACGATGTCACCACTGACTGCCCCGTGAAATGACGTCTGAGAAACGAGCGCAGAAATTCTATACTGATGACGAGAGAAAAAGTTATGAGAATTATCGGATCAATTGAGGTTTCTGAGAAACTGAACACCTACCCCTCCCCTAAGTTAACATGAACAATTACTCTCACTTAGGCAAAATTAAGACTAAGGGGAGGGGTAAGAGAAAAAGTTATGAGAATTATCTGATCAATTGAGGTTTTTGAGTAACCAACCACCTATCCATCCCCTAAGTTAACATGGACAGTTACTCTCACTTAGGCAAAATTAAGACTTAGGGGAGGGGTAAGAGAAAAGGTTATGAGAATCATCAGATCAATTGAGGTTTCTGACTAACTGACCACCTACCCCTCCCCTAAGTTAACATAAACACTCTCACTTAGGACAAAATTGTGACTTAGGGGAGGGGTATGGGGTCAGTTCCACAAAAAGCTCAATTGATCAAATTATCATAATCGAGGAAAAAAGATCAATCAAGAAAAAATGTTATCAGAATTATCAACAAAGGCAAAATGCTTTGATCCTTTATCAAATTCTCTTAACAATTTCTGTAAAGAAATAATAGACATTGGTCTGGAGAATCTGTAGGTGGATCTTGGGCTTAAAAGGTCTCTAATGTTACAAGTGGCAGCACCTTTCTTTATGTGGCCTTGATCACAGGAATTTGTTGAAGACAGTGTCTCCTTGTCACAGCCTTTATCACACTGATTCTCCACTTCCTCACTGATGTTTTTCACATTCTTATCCTGTTCTATACATTTTTCCTCTGTTTCCAGATTCTCTGGTTCAGACCAAGCAACAAAGCTCTTTGGAGGGCCTAACTTTGTTGACATGTCACACTCTTGCACTTTGTCCGTTTCAGTAGGTAACGCCACTTGGAACTCAGTATGGATCTTTGGTGAAAAGAAAAGACAGACATAAACTCGACAGCTGAAAGAGTCATTATTTTATGTTGGTTTCTTGAAATAGTCATCTTTAGGTTTTAGCAAAATTCTTATTTTTTGCCATAATCCAAGAATTTTTGTCGGTTGCTCAAGTTTCAAGCATTTCGTATGCAACTAGGAAAAAACACTCAGAATTATGGGCAACCAGGGCAAAAATAAGCACGGTGAACCCATCTTTTTACTTCAGTATATGAATGTCCTATATTTGGCTGACATTTGTGTCAAGTTTAAAAAAAATCTGGATAGTACATCCTTCTCAAGGGAATTACCTCAAATAAGAAAATACAGTAAAAATGTAAGTGATCTTGCAAGGTAAGTCACAAAGAACATGGCAGCTTCTTTCAATTCTTCACAACACTATTTATGATCAAGTTATTAGATTCATACATGATTCTCATCACGGGTTCCTCACTGGTCGTTCCTGCACTACTCAACTACTCTTAGTACATCATGACTGGTTCAAAGTCTTGGACAAGAGAGGTCAAGTTGATGTAGTATTTATAGACTTTTCAAAGGCCTTTGACCTTGTCTGTCATAACATTCTATTAACCAAACTTTACAAATAAGGTGTCCATGGAGGCTTGCTAAATTGGTGTAGAGATTAATTAACAGAACGTCAACAGCGTGTTGTAGTGAAAGGAGAGGCTTCCGACTGGGTAACTGTAACCTCTGGTGTCCCACAAGGTTCTTTGTTGGGACCATTATTCTTCATAGTCTACATCAATGAGTTACCGGGGGTAATTAGTAAGGACAGCTCAATTGCTTTGTATGCTGATGACAGTAAAATGTATAGAGTTATTAGTTCTCAAGAAGATCTGTCTACTTTTCAAAGTGACATAGATAAAATTTCAGATTGGTGCAAGATGAATAAGATGAGAATTAATACCAAGAAATGTAAGATCATGCGAATAACCAGGAAAAAGTCACTCTTGGTTGGGGAGTACAACATTGAAGGTCAACCTTTGGAAAGTGTTAATGTGTATAAAGATTTAGGATTATTTACTGCTAGTAATCTTTCATGGAACCAACATGTAGATAAAATAACTGCCAAGGCTAATAGGGTTTTAGGGTTGGTTAAGAGGACTTGTAGGGACTTAAAGGATATTGATACCATGAACACACTTTATTGTAGTCTTGTGAGACCTTTATTAGAATATTCATGCGAAACTTGGAACCCTTATACTAAACGTAACATTGATAAATTGGAGGCTGTTCAGCGAAGAGCTACCAGATGGATCATTGGGTCTGATGATGATTATGATACTAGACTATCTAAGCTAAGATTGTTCTCATTATCCAGTAGGAGGTTCACTAGAGATGTTACATTTTTCTTTAATGTCATTAATGGACATTATGATATTGACATTTCAAATAAGCTCATATTTTGTAAGGACAGAAATACAGGTTATAAGTTGAGGAAAAATGACACACAGGACCTTGTTCCAAATTTTAGTAGAACTGATGGTTTTAAATATAGTTTTTTTAACCGGATTGTAAATGAATGGAATGGTTTACCCAATCATATTAGAGAATCAAACAGTATTGCAACTTCTAAAAAAAATGTTTTAAGCTTTATTAAGGATAACTAGAACTTTTACATTTCTATTTGTACATATTTTTCTTATATTTAGATAGTCAGGGGCATCCCTAGTATGGCGCATTTGCGCTTTTGGTTGTCTCCTTCTCCATATTAGTGTTAGCTTATTTGCTTGTAATGTAGTGGAGTGAATTGGTAGTAAATAAATAAATAAATAAATAAATAACACAACATCAACTTGTGATGTAACCTTCAACAACTTCCTTAAAAAACATTCAGGTCAGCGGTTAACGTTATTCCTTCTCAAACCCTTTCAAACGACCACAGCAACCGGAAGAAATAAAACTATGGCAAGGAGAGGATGTATATATGCGTCCTTGGCATTCAAAGGGTTAATATCACTAACTTTGGCTCTTATTTGGCTACCTGTTATATAATGGTATGCTTAGAAAGTCAAGTAAATCCAAAGCCACACCCAAATTGTAGACCGTTTAGGCTTCATCTCCCATTTCCTGTGATACAACCATTCAAATTTTACTTTTTTGGCAATACCCTGTGCTGTAAAGGTTTAAGCATAATTTGGGTATGTTTGGATAAACAAAACAATATTCAGATATTTGTTTCCAACCTTTAGTTCATCTTGGATGTCCCAGATGATAATTCTGCCGTTTTCGCTACATGTCACTATATAATGGCAACATGAGCTTTCACTGATAAACTAAAAGAGAAAGCCAGAAAAGTAATTCAACAAATGCTGGAAAATGGCATACAACTGTAGATATAACCAGGTTTAAAACTAAAGAGAGTGTAAGCGCTCCTGAACTGCACAGTGCAACATTCATAAAGCCCTGCGAAAACAACACAACATTGTCATCCAACATCATGTCTGTGTCCAACACAACACGGTGTGGCTAAATAAGAAAAAGATGTCTGACTAAAAATTGAACAGAGTGCATCCAAATGAAGCTTTGCAATTATTGCAGGTGAAGGGTGGCCCAGTGGTGAAAGCACTCATCCCCCACCAATGTGGTCGCGTGTCAATGCCATCTGTGGGTTGAGTTTGTTATTGGTTCTCTCCTTTGTTCTGAGAGGATTTTTGCTGGGCACTCAAGTTTTCCCCTCTCCTTAAAATAAACCAACCTTTCCAAACTCCAATTTGACCAGGAATGGTAGAAAAAGAACACTACATGGATGTGCTACCTTTAAATTGCTATTTATGTACTTATTAATTTTATTATGGTTATGAACTTGGTTTCCAGTTGGTTGCTTTTTCACGCTAGAGCTTACTTTGTTGGTCACCAAACTACCAAACATTTGTTTGCAATGCAAAATGATGGATAAAAATACCTGATTGAGGAAAAGCATCAGAAGATATATTTAAATGCAAAGTTGAAGAGAGGGGGCTAAAAAGTGAAACATGCTCTTCCAACAAAATGTTGGATGAAATGTTGGATTGTTTAGCTGGTGCATAACATCCTTAGCAAAACAGGGCTGATGCAGTGTTGGGAGCACTCCACCGGGGTGTAATTCCCAGCATTGATGCCATCTGTGAGTTGAGTTTATTGTTGGCTCTCTTCACAGCTATCAAACGTTTTCATCTGGGGTAATCCTCTCTCCAGTTTCTGCTCTCTCCAAAAACTAACAAGACCAAAATGATTTGGCCCCAATTTTTCAAACGTTGTATAGTGCAATACACTGGATAAATCACTTTACAGTGAATGAGTATTACCATTTGTGCTATCCACTGGATAGAGATTTATCTAGTGGATAGCACTGTCTACCTTTTGAACAACTTGGGCCTGGAAAGCATCTCCAATTAGTTGAGGACACTTCGAGAGTTGCAGGTTTATCATTTCTGAAAACTGACTGCCACCCTCTCTGATTAACTTTAGTTTACATATTTTTATTAATTTTAGTTTGTGCTCTGGCCCATAAGAACTTACATCAGTTTACATTTCTTTTAACTTGTTTCATACACTTACCTTGACTTGAGCAGCAGTCTGATGGTTATAACCTGGTGCAGTGGCCTGTGATACTAGAATAAACAACAATAACAACAAAAACAATAAGGATCACATTTTAAATAGTATTTTTAAGTTTCATGCCCCCAACCCCTCATAATGTGATGAGAAGTCATGCAGCAGTGAAGTTATAATTAATACATGTTCTAGAGATGAACAGGAGTATCCAGGGGTGTAGCCCACCCCTCGGCCAGCAAAACCCACCAACTGAGCAATTAGCCCCTATGCAAACGAAAAAGACAAGCCCACATAACAGAAATTCATATACCAGTACAAAAACAAACAAAGGGGAGAAAGGGAGTACGAAAACTTGATGAATAAGCCTTTCCACAAACACTACTTGAAGAAACTTCTCACACTGCCCAAAACATGTATCACGTTGAATAAAATATCACATACCCAACAGTTTGCTACATCATTTAATGACATAGCAAACTACTGGGTATATGCCTACAGCCTGGACACTGACCACTATCTCCCCTCACCTGACATAGGTACATTCTTGGTGTGGTCTCCCCTAACAAATGAGCAATCTGGGCAATGGCGTTCATGCTCTGACCACGGTTCATCTGTTGGCTCCCAGCACACCAAACAAACATTGCAAGTGAAGCAAAGAGCTCTGTCATCTCCTCGATTACTTGGCTGAAAGAGAATTTAGACTAAAATTAATCATTTTATCCTACGGTGACCAAAGTGGCCTCTCCTTAACAGATTTGTGGTTAACACCCCTGTCAGTCCACAAAACAAGCCAGTCATCAGTGCACCTTCCCGTCTGAGGTTTTTTTAAACATGGATGATTATAGTGCACGCCACCCCTTTTTTAGTCTTTTTGGGGTTAAACCCTGTTTTAGTTCATCAGACAAGTCTGACAATAGTATACCTTCCCTTGTAAGGTTTATAGTTAAACCTTCTTACAATGTTCATGTGCAGGTTAAACATTACACAATGTATACAGTCTGCATAGTATACTTGAGATTACCTGATGGTAAAAGCCAGCTTTTGCCATAGCTTCAGGGTATGCCCACCTTAAAATCAAATACAAAAATAACATGTAACTTACAAAACAATAATTAATTGCCATCTAGTCTCACCAGTTATTCAACTACATGTAGTCATATTAAGGTAAAGCTATGGGAAAGATAATGAATACTGTGGGCTTGAAAAAATCCTGTCCAGTAGTCCAGAACAGATGGATTTTCCTTGCAAGTAAGTAACTTTTCATGTATCCTGCACAAAAGGTACAATGGAACAGGCAAGTCTTTTGTTTCTTTTGACCTTGGAGAGTTTTGATTATTTGAAAAATGATTGCTACGCTAACAATTTAATTGGCAAGGGTAATTCCAAAAATCTTTGGCAAGGGGTTCAAATGTCGACCTTTATTCACCCCTTCACATGTTTTTAATGCTTCATGGTAAAGGGGTGAGGTGTTTAGCAAGCCTTCATTGTTTTATAAAGTATCAAAGTATCAGATGAAAGGAATACACAATCATCCTATGACAGCATTTTCAGTTTTAAAGCATTCATCAGTGACGGATCCAGGGGGGGGACCCGGGGAGACTGAGCCCCCCCCTTATGTTTACACCAAACTGAGGCCTGAAGGGCTGAAAAAAAGTTTTTAGGGACTGCCCCCCGCTCCCCTTATTTCCGGGGTAGATGACCGGGCCTCCCCCTTATTTGAAGGTTGGAGTCTGCCACTGCTTATTCTAATGGCTTCAATTAACCCTTTGAGCCCTAAAAGTGATCAGCATGAAATTTCTCCTTACAATATCAATGCTTTAGAAAACACATTGGTCATGAGAATTGAGTACATGATCAGGGAAGAAGAATATAATTGATATTTCAACAAATACGCTCTTCTCACATATGGTAATATGCCCGTCCAACCTCGTTTTTGAGTACAAGTTCTTTTGAAATGCTAATCAGACGATGTTTTTGTATTTGAATTTCAAAAAATTTTTTACTCTTAAACGAGGTTGGACGGGCATATTAACATACGTGAGAAGAGCGTACTGTCTCCACCACTTATATTGAAAAAGTGTAGGCACAGTAAATGGGAATCACAATTTTGATATTAGGGTTTAAAGGGTTAAGGATATCCCTGGACCCTCCCCCCTAGATCTGCCACTGACTGATTACTTAGTACGGTGGCCCACAAGGGTCACTACATAAAAAAGGTCAACTGCATATTACACCCTGCACCCTATACAAATAAAAAAAGCTGCTGCAAATAAAAAACGATGTTGCTGCAAATAAAAAAAAGATGTTGCTGCAAATAAAAAAAGATGTTGCTGCAAATAAAAAAAGTTTCTACAAATAAAAAAATGTTGCTGCAAATAAAAAAAGATGTTCCTGCAATGTTGCTTGAACCCAGGAGTCATTTCAAAAGTAGGTTGAGTTTGATCGTCCGGGTGAACGTAGTCCTGAATAGGACTGTTGTTGTTAGGTAGTTAGGTTGTGAGGTAGTCATCTTCACAGTCAAAGTGAGTTGTATCACGTCAGTTGATGGTATTTATACTCTGGTTATTGATCTGATTGGTAAATTACATCACAATATTATTAGTCGTCTGGCAGTTAAGCCGTGATGTTATTAATTGGCTATGAAGACTCGTAATCAGTAATTGGCACATTTCGATCCGTCTGTTGTTACAGTTAAACGGTCTTCTATTGTTAGTCCGGCAAATTGTCAGTTCTCCAGTCGTTCTCTTATAGTTAGTTTTCCTTGATCTCGTTAATAAGTCGTTTGTACGGTGCTGGTAATGGTTGGCTACGATTCAGTAGCGTTTGTTGTAAGTTAGTAAACCAGCTTTCTAAAGTAAGACGTTGATAGTAGTCTGTAGAATACGTTATACATATGCATGTCGCAGAGTCCCAGTCAATGGTGACGTCAACAATCACATTGCTGAGCACCCGATTTACAGACGAAACACCAAATTGACTGCCAGCACCGTACAAACGACTTATTGACGAGATCAAGGAAAACTAACTACAAGAGAATGACTGGAGAACTGACAATTTGCCGGACTAACAATAGAGGACCATTTAACTGTAACAACAAACGGATCGAAATGCGCCAATAACTGATTACAATCAGTCTTCATAGTCAATAACATCACGGCTTAACTGTCAGACGATTAATAATATCGTGATGTAATTTACCAATCAAGCTCTGGTTGTTCAAACGTTGGATAGCGCTACCCAACGGATAAATCATTATCCAGCGGATAAGTATCACAGAAATCAATTACGCTATCCGCTGGATAGAGATTTACCCGATGGATAGCGCTATCCAACGTTTGAACAACCAGGGCCAGGTCTATAACCAGAGTATAATACCATCAACTGACGTGATACATTATTCACTTTGACTGTGAAGATGACTACCTCACAGTTTGTCGAAACGTCAGTCACTGTCAACAACAACAGTCCTATTCAGGACTACGTTCACCCGGACGATCAAACTCAACCTAGTTTTGAAATGACTCCTGGGTTCAAACCTTTCACAACACTTTTTTATTTGCAGCAACATCTTTTTTTTATTTGCAACAACATTTTTTATTTGCAGCAACTTTTTTTATTTGCAGCAACATTTTTTATTTGCAGCAACTTTTTTTATTCGCAGCAACATTTTTTATTTGCGGCAACTTTTTTTATTTGCAGCAACATTTTTTATTTGCAGCAACATCTCTTTTTATTTGCAGCAATATTTTTCCTTTGTATAGGGTGCAGTGTTTAACATGCAGTTGACCTTTTTTATGTAGTGACCCTTGTGGGCCACCGTAACTTAGCCATGAACCTTCCCAACTCAATGCAGACAAGTAATGTGAAGAGTTGGTCGTTTGTCCGGGTTTCACTGTACATACCTGTATTCCTTGTGAGGCCAAGACACAAATGTCTTCCTTCTTTCTGCTTCCAAACACATGGGCAGTTTTCCCTGCACATCGAACAGGCACATGTTCCTCAAGTGAACAGCAGAAACCACAGGGAGGGCAGCATGATTTTTATGGTTTTTCTCTAAATATCTGGTAAGGTCAGCAAATGCAGTGTCCAGACAGCCACAGGGATACTTAATCTGGCAGGTGCACCACTAAAAGAAAAATTAATAAAAAACACCCTTACGGTTTCAACTTAGGTGTATGTGGCTGAAGTTGACCATTATAGGCAAGTCATCAGTACAAGCCAACTTCTTTACAATTCCACAGACGCTTCAACTCTCTTTTTAAGTCTTGGTATTTTGCAATTTTTTCCTGTCCTTTAAGACTTACTCTCACATTATTATTACTATTATTATTATTATTATTATTATTATTATTATTATCATTATTATTATTATTATCATTATTATTATTTCTTTGCTTCTGCTTGCAACTCTGACAACTTAGTGCTCACTATAATAAGAGAGTAAGGGAAGGAGTCAAAACCAGAGTTGCAACACTGTTTTTAAGTTGCTTATACACATGTACCTTAATTGCTTTATCATGGCTGGAGTTCAACAGTGACTGCGCCTTCTCCACTTCTTCTTTCAGCATGAGAAGAACCTCTTTTAAACCATTTACTTTTAAACCCTCTTCTCCACCAGACATGTATAATTCCATTGCTGACACCAACAGAAGAGCCTGGCAAAATATCATGCCATTAAAGTTTCACAATGACATTAATTTTACTATGACTTGTTGTTGAAACTTGCCTATTTAATTTCTCTTCGGTTAGAATGATGTCATGAATATAAGGGATGTTCAAGAGCCTGGTACCAAGCTCATTTCCAAGGTACTTAAGAGGAGAAGCCCTGGGAGAGAGCTTGCTTGTTCCATTAAAATTGTTCTTACATGTTGTGTTACACTCCAAATAATGTATGTGACAGTCTAGGAGTGTATTTAGTGGCTGCCACTCATAATTTCCTGACTACTCCCCTCCACTAAAGACCTTACACTGTAGCTCAAAGTGTCAAAAATAGCACTAGCCTGCACCACAGAAGAAACTAAATTCTGTTGAAGTCCGTCTGCAAAACAGCCCTGAAATCATTGCTCTGAGCCCCCATCTGGGTACCAGGATTTGAGTACACACCATTATTAGTCTGTTAAAAAAGCCACTGTCATTTGCTAATCAGGATTAAAGGAAATTCGAAACACACTTCTGATAATCCTCTAATTGTTGGGGCCCAGAATAACTCTGCTTTGCAGATATTACTAACCAAGGTTAAATGATATAATGTCTGCCATGCACACTAAAATAGTATACACTTCGGGAAAAAAATAAAAATTTTATTTGGTGTAAAATAATCAATTCCAGGAAACAAAATAACACTGTATAAGAGAGCATTAGTGCACTTTAGCTTTGAATTTATCAAAAAAATGTATTGTTCATTTGACAAGCCATCATCAAACACTTTACTCCATGTTTTAATCACTTCAGACACAAGGACCTCGGTATACTAAAATTTAATGATATCCATTTCATTCAACTGGGCCAATTTATGTATTCTTACAAAAATTCATTCTTACCTCCAAAGTTTAATAACAATTTCTCTCAAAGCAATCAATTCCACTCTTGCAATACAAGAAATTCCCAGGCTTACCGTCTACCATATTGTCGTACAAACATGAAGAAGTTCTTGCACTTTTTTCAAGGGCCTAAGTTTTTTAATTCACTAGACAACAACGTCATCAACTCTCAATCCCTCTCCTCTTTTAAGAAAAAACTGAAGATTAAATTATTGAGTAAGTATGAAAACAGTTTACAAATCTTTCCATCTTCGACTTTTCGCCTTCTTTTCTTCAATAGATGTGAAACAGCTCTAGCTCATAGTTCGAGGAGGCCTAACCTCTCATAAGCTCCTATAGTTTCTGTTAGGTCTCCTTGCCACTTCTTTTTTTCTTCTTTTCCTATATTTTTTGTAATTATTAGTATAGGTAATAGCAAGATTAGTAGCGATATTTGGCATAAATACCACGAGTGATATTTCAAAATTGTTATACGTAATTTCACTCGCCTAACGGCTCGTGAAATTTGAGAACATTTTGAAATATCACGAGTGGTATTTATGCTAAATATCATGTACAAATCATGTTATTATTTGTTTATACTACTATCCGCAAAAGGTTTGTAATTTTCCCACGTAGGTATTTCAAATTAAGCTGAAATACCACTGCTCTAAGCCAATCAAATTGCAGAAATTTCTCATGTAGTAGTATAATGTGGCAAATAAAATAAAATAAAATAAAAAAAGTCGCTTCAAAAAAAGACTTGGCTGCACCTCATTTTTTCATCTGCACTTTTTGGTTTCTGGATAACACATGACACACTATATGTTGTAGCTGATATGTTACTTACATCTGGCAGCATAAACTCAAGAACGACTGGCTCACTGCAAGAACCTTTGAGAGGTGGCTGTAAAATGCTGTCCAGCAGCAAGACACCATTAAGATCCTTTCTAAGCCCAGATACAGAGCCATTTGTGATAAATAGTTTTTCTACCTCAGGACAGAACCTACACTGAAGTGGGTCAGAGTTTCCTAAATGGAATTAAACAAAAGATACATTCAGTTTTTAAGTTTCATAACCTTTTCACATGAGGAGTTTTTTGCAGCTTTAAGGCACATGCAACCTGCAGGAGTATTTTGCAGAAATGTTGAAAGGCCCCTGGAGGACAACCAACTCTGAAGTTTAGTGATTAGAGTGAGAAAGCTGAGAGAATCAAGTTCCAGTTCAGCTTGCATTGTATAGTGAACCTAACTGTGACTTGATTCGGGAACCGTTTGTTTCGAGAAAAAGTCATTTCATTCAACCAGTGAAATTTGATCAATGAAATTTTGATCACCTCAAGTATAGTTTGTGCATGAACAAGAAACAAAGTTTGGGTAAATGTTCTTTGTTGTTTAAGCCAAGTACATTGAACTATTTACAACTACACTGAAAAAACTTGTAATGAAATGACTTGTACAGTGTTCTCATAAAATTTTAGCTCAGCATGTAAGGGACCATTCATGGCCAGTAAGACAAAAAAAATGTGCCAGAGGCACACTTTCAGGGGGTAATGGAGTGAGGGACAGGGCTACAATCTCACCATGAAATTTAAGTACTAAGTTCCCTGCAATGTGATTCCCTCATTTTAAAACCTATTTTACACAAATCAGCTGCTTTTATCTTTAGACAACAATTTAAAATGTTTGATTCCAATACCTTTACTCTGTCTTCAATGCAGTCTTTCCAAAATCCAAGGCCACTGTGTATACTTCAGTACACTGCAGTGTTCAACACTAACGCTTGCCCACTTGCCCGGGGCAAGTAGAATTATATGTTGGGCAAGTGTGTAAGCTGCACAGGTTGCCCGTTTGGGCAAGTGGTTATGGATAACACTTGAGCCGCTGGGACAAGAATAAAATCCAACAGCTGCAGCAAAATCACCTAATCCCTTTTTTGAAATTTTAGTCAGGTGAACATAGAAGGAGAATGAAAAACAAGTACAGTGACGGGTCCTTACGCCGATACATTGAGTATTTCGTTTTCTGCCATGTTTTTCTTCACAAGCAAGTATTTATGGGTAAGTTTGTACCCAGTCCTCTCACGTACTTGCCACGAACTACCAAACAAACAAAAAAGGCAGCCTGATGAGCAACCATGAGTTTATTTCATTTTGGTTTTACGCAGAAGTCACTGGACACAGTCACTAAAAGTGAGGACATCCAAGCAACACAACACTTAAATTCTACAAAGCTTAAAGAACCAGGAGACAAGAGAAAAGCTGAATCTCAACCAGAAGTCTTCGCTGGGAAAAGCAAATGAGATCGAAAATACCAAATGTCATGGGAGCGCGACTTTCCTTGGCTTGTACACGATGAAGAAAAGAAGACCATGAAGTGCAAAATTTGCTGTTCTTTTCCCGAAATTGCTGACAAATCTAGCTCAATGAAACTGCGAACAAAGCGAGCTGGTTATTTTTTTGGGGCAACCAAAAAATACACTCAGCGAATAAAACTTGAGACATGGTTGCCCAGAGGGCAAGTTAGCAGGAAAATTAGCGTCAAACACTGCACTTCCATATATTCATTCATTACCTTGATCAGATCGGATCCGATCACAACTTGAGTATTTTTGAAAACAACTTAGTATTTCATTTTAGTAAACCTCCAAGCAGTTGCAGGCAGTAAGAAATGTTGATTCAGACAGTAATTTTTACTGATTACTGCCTGATAAAGAGAACACTGGTGTATCATGGTCAGTATAAAACACAGACTGTGGACTGCGGACTACGGACTGCGGACTGGGTATAAAATACGGACTAGGTACAAAACGCGGACTGGAAAATATGGACTGGGTATAAAACACGGACTAGGTATAAAACGCGGACTGCAGACTGCAGACTGGATATAAAATAGAAATTCTTGGTGGAGGCTCTCTGAATCAAGAGCCTAAAAAATGCTATTTTCTACACCCATTTTAGACATGGTCTCGGCCTCTAACAATCATGAAAGGAGTCAGGACCCGGGGGATACTCTCTTATATAAGCCATATACGTATTTGCCGCCCTAAAGGGTAGGGTTTATGACCTGTTTTGGTGGTCTGAAAACACTTTGCCCATTTTGGTTTGGAATCGGGTATGGTTTTCGAGGAAACTACGGGAGTGTACATGGACGAATGTATTTATCTTTTTCAATAATAAATGAATAAGAAGGAAATAGAAATATGAGAATTTGAAATGCATTGAAGAATTTTTTGTTTGCGCTCAAGTGCGAATGATCTACTGTTGCACTCTAATCTATAATATATAATGATGATATAATTTCTGCTTAATCATGCTTAGCCTGTTCCAGTTGGGTCCGCTAAATTGAAAACGCACGAAAATAAAACGGGAGCAAACTGGGTAGTCTCCTCTTTATCTGAGAGCCTGGACTCACAGGCTAAATTAGGCCAAGTCCGAAAATTGGTATGGATTTTACAGATCAGGTCTGAAAAAGGGTGTGGAAAATGACATTTTTTATACTGAAACAGGGTAAGGATTTAGAGAACCAGGGGGCATAACCCCACCAAAAAATTCCTAGGAGTACCCCCTTCTGGGGTTTAGGAGCAGGGTGAAAATCATGTCATCATAAATAATGTTAGGTTGGATGATTCATTTTGGTTATTATTCACGTATAGGTGAGTAATTGCTCCCCCAAAAATACTGTTTTTTTTTATTTCGCAGAATGCCCCTATATTGCCCTTATCATTTGAGTTCTTCATTTTCTCATATTCCCAAGGCTTTATTTGAAACGGAATAGAGGCATCTTTAGGAATTTTACTCTGACTCGGCTAACACCAATACTATTCTTTTTATTCGGTGCTTCTCTGATTGGTTCTCTTCTAACTCCTTCTTTTAATAAAATTCAGAGTTTAATTTCAGTTGCCTTGAATGGCGGCATAATCTTTCTTGTCCTTTCAGTATGCTTTCCTTCTCCACATGAGGAGAATATAGACAGCATGACCGGCTTACGGAATGTTTTTGTGTGAGGCATGGAGCTGGAACTACTGTTTTATGCAAGTCCGCTTTCTGTTTCTCTCATTTTTACCCATATATATATAGTTTGTAGACCGCGTTTTATACCTAGTCCGTGTTTTATACTCACTCCGTAGTCCGCATTTTATACCTAGACCGTGTTTTATACTCAGTCCGTAGTCCACATTTTATATCTAGTCCATGTTTTATACCCAGTCCGCAGTCCACGTTTTATACTGACCGGTTGTATCGTAACGACCGATAACCATTAATCCAATCAGTTTTCTGACCCTATAATTACCAAACTTCAGAGTTATTAGGTATTTGACATTCTGCAAAATACCCCCTGTTAATCACAATTCACCACTAACAGGATAAAAAACAGTAAGTTAGTTGACCAGGAAATTAAAGTAACCAATAACTGAAACTCTCACTGGCAGAACTCAATTAAGTATAAGTCTATGAAAAGTAATCCACTAAAGGGTTTCATTGCATCTTCGTTGTATTTGAACATATTTAAAAAAGTAAAGGAAAGGTAACTCAGTTATTAGAAAGGGTATCACGTAAACTTCAACCAAGCCTCAATCATGCTCACCAAATGAGTAATAATCAATCAAAATCGATCGATCGCTTAGCTTGAGGCAAATGAAGCACTTCCTGCGATCATCTCTGGACAGTTTTAAACAGGAAAAATGTTTATAGTTCAAATACAGCACTCCACAATAAAGACTTGGGAGGAACATAAAAAAGATTTTCTGTGTGTAGGTAGTAACAGCTGTGAACAGAGAAATATCCGCAGTCATGTGCAAAGTTTAAACACATGCATCATCAGTTTTCAATTTACCTGCCGGAGCGGTGTGTTTCAATCGAAGACTGGAACGCGCATCCACAACTTCAATCGTTCCATCCTCGAGCGTACAGATGAAGCAGTTCGAGGTGGGTGAAAATGTGACTGAGATTGGTCGGCCACTAAATTGTAAGCACCCTTCTTCCTCAAAATACCACTCCTCCTGGGCCGCCATATTTGTGCTTCGACATGGTTTCAGGGTTTGTACTGAGCCACCAGGCCTGCTTGTGCATCCAGGCCTCTACATGTGTAGGTCCGTTTAGCGTGGAAATTTCACTTCTTCTTTTGGGCGTGCTAGCCTGTAAACAGGCTCTCTGTTTGGGGAAAGGGTGAAAACATCGCTTTCCCCAAACAGAGAGCCTGTTCACAGGCTACTTTCTTGCTGAAATTTGGTCCAGGTATTTACCCAGAAGCATAAAAAATAAATAAGGGAGATTAACTTTTGAGGAAAAGCCACCTTAGCCGTAGGGTAATTTCACGTACACAGGAGTGGACTCAAATTTTTTCTTGTGAGCTGACTATAAATGGGATTTATAAAAAAAGAGTTTTATACTGACTGTGTATAAACCCATAAACACCCTCATGCAGGGACGTCTCCAGGAGATTGTGAGAATAGGAGAACCGTCGCAATGTTTTAACGTCCTACTTTGAATTGGGGTATTTACGTATTTGTCGTGCAACGAAGGCAACCAATTAAAGTTGCGGGCGGCAAGAGGAGCCCGCAATCCTAATCTCCAGGTTGCCATTACGCATGCGTCGCATGTATGTAGCCAGCATTCGTTTGGACTTCCAGTTAGAATGAATGGAATGCACATAACGCAATCTGATCACGCGCGTTTGGACCTTCTATCAAACCTGATCACGCGTGTTTTGACCATCTGTAACGCAAAGCACAGCGTTGGAGCAAACGCGTTTTGACCTTCGATCGTTGTCGCGCGCACTCCGTAACCTTTGGTTCTTACTAGTATACTTTCTAGTCTCATTCATATTCAATCAACAGTTTAACTGGTATATCAAAGATGAACCCAGTTTATTGGTCTAAGCTCCCACAAGTATCCTGCAGCTCATTGGTAGAGCATCTGGATTAGTAACCAGGGCCCAGTTGTTCGAACGCCGGTTAGCGTAGACTGCTAGCAGTCCCTCAGAATGGTCACGCGAGCGAGGAAATCGAGAGAAGCGAGCGAAAGCAAAAAACAAGAAGCCATTTCGCTCTCTCCAGTCCTGCCGAGCTTAGACTCGACTGACTGAAGATGGACTGCTCGCAGTCTACGGTTAGCGCTAACCCGGGGTTAAATTTTATCAAAAGTACTCTCTCGGATGATTTTCCCTTTCCTTTTTAGAGTATCCAATCATCAAATTGTAGGCAAAGAGAATTAAACTGATTTACTTTTTAAGCCTTCATATTTGGGTTCAAATTTCGCATTAACCGTGGGTTATCTTAACCCAGCTTTGAACAACCCGGCCTAGGTCATAGGTTCGACTTCTGTTGGGAGTACTCAGATTTTTTCCTTCCGAGTCACCTGTGTCACTGACTGAAAAAACATCGATCTTTCTAAATACTAATATAATAGCGCAGCTCCGCGCGCCATCCTAAATTGTTCCTTGAGTAGCGAGAGCCGAAGGATTGGACGTAGCGAGGTTCATAAATTTCGCAAAATTCGCGTCTCGAGAATGTGATCCAAGCGCGGTGGAATCAGTTTCCTTCACGATGTTAGGGTCCGCAGTTGCCTAGCAACAAAACCGCATGCCCAAACTTCGCAGGCTGTAAGTTACCAGCAAGACTCGTAAATAACGTTTTGAAAAGTTTCATTTTTTGTTCAGAAAGTGACCAGAATACGGCTTCAAAAGCACCAAACGGCTTTTCGTCAAAATTGCAAGGGGCGAACGAGCTACAGACAATACATTCGCACTTCTCCGAGAACTGAACCGCCGCTTGGTTAGCTCGATTCTATGTAAGAGGGATAATCCGTTGGGTAAACCTCATGAGGTTTCCAATCCTGCTTCACCCAATAGTACTTATGCTAACCTTTCAAAGCTCTGTGACATAAGCTACAAGACAGAAAAGTTTCTTTTAGATTTCCAGACAGTTGAACAGGGTAGTAAATATGTGAGCTCCAACTAATTATGTGATCAAGCCACCACAACGCTGTGGGTTTTCTTTAAATAATAGGAACAAGAAATTCCAAAATGACCTTTTAATTTATCGATTTTTCCTTAAATTAAACAGGAGGCGAAACGTTAAATAGAATATTCTTCCAGTTACTACATTTATTAAATATTTTTCCGAAAGACTGAGTTCTATTTACAAGAGGGGATTTACATAAAACGCAAAATAAAAGAACAATACTACGATACAACATGTTTATCAGTTGCTCTTCTGGGGGGCGCTTGCAGGGCTAATGTAAAAATGGTGGGATACAAGATATAAAAAGATATATGTAACTACTGACGAAATATCGGAATGGCTAATTTTTTCCTGGTGGATCTTTTCACTTATAGAGGAATTTGAACACGGCGGTAGCACGCTCCATAGACAAGCTTATAACTGCTTCTCTCTCTCTCTTGAGTTCAAGTTGTTGAGACGGGAGACTTCCATGGAAGACCTATATCAGAAGTATTTGTTTCCTGAAGGTGCCCGTCTCAAATAATAGTAATAATAAAATTTGAGCCGAGTCACAATGTACTTGTACGTTGTCAGGGGGTCCGTGCCACTTACGTGACAACAAAGTAAGGTCACGCCAACTGCTACTGCTGTTGTCAGAAGGAAAAAACAAAACATTGCTTGACCAGGAGTGATTCCAATTCTGTAACCTGCAAGAAAAGAAGTCATGGAGTCGTTTAATAGAGTTCTTTGTTTTTCTTCTGTGTTTTTTCGGATATGAATGAGATCACAATCTTCAACCCTGAAAGATGTTGTGGAGGAAATGCTATCAAGTATCCAGGAAAACGCTACTGGCTACAGTTTTTCTGTGGTGCTATTCAAAATGCCGTACAGTAGAGACGTATAAAGATCCGTTCAGGAAAACGCTATTGTTGGTTTTCACATGACGTCACTAAAATTCATACTAAAAAACTATCTATCCTACCGAGATTTTACTTTCACGATGCATTAGAGCAGCTGAAAACTAATTGTCAAACAAATTTTCGCTTCAAAAGGGTTCTTGGTTTTGTGATAGAGTACGCTTGAATTTCTAAGCTTTTGCGTGACGCGGCATTTACATGATGGCCAAGAGAGCTGTCATGTAGGTTAAAAAAATGACTTATTTCAGGAAATTTTGCCATCTAAACAGTTCATGTACTGGAAAAAGTATTATTTTAATGTTTATGAGTTTCTCGAAGAATAAATTCACGCTTTTGTAGCAAAACTCGGTAACAGATGTTTCTGTTGGTTTCCGTCCGCCATGTTGGAGCTCATCCAGGTGAGCACCAGCATGGCATGGGTAAAACATTTCTTCGGATATCTCGTATACGAAATATTCCTCTGACCTGAATCTTGGCGAGGGTCTTTGCATATGTACCTCCTTTCATTTCCCAGATTCTGGACTTTATCTATTGAATGGTTTTGTTTTTATTTTCATCTATTTTGAATGGCGTGACACTGAAAACCAGCAATAGGCTACAGTCTTCCTGTGGTGCTATTCAGAATGCCGTAAAGCAGAGACGTATAAAGATCCGTTCTCTCTACAGCTTTGTACAATGCTGCTCTAACTCCTGCGAGTAGGAAGTAAATTCCAAACAAATACTAAAAGAAGAGTTGGTTTCGAAATGAAAGTTTAGAAAGTAAGTGCAAGGTAAGAAGTTGCACTCTTCACGTTGGCAGGAGTGCAAAGTATGAAGTGTCTTTAGCAGGACATAATTTCTCTACGTACTGTTTTCTTGGTTGTCCTGTGCCTCGGGCGTGGCGGCACTGGGTTCCTCCTGGTGGTGAGACTCCCCAACAGGGTTCTGTCTTGAATCCGCCGACGACTTTAAATCTCCTTCAGAGTTTTCCGCAGTTGATATTTTGGGTTGAGGAGGTTTCGCAGTTTTGTCAGCAACTTCCTCGCTAGATTCCTTGGTTTCATTAAATTTCTGCATGGCAGCTGAAAGGAATTCGAGATGCCGTTACTGTAGCCTGCGAGCAAGCTCTCCATCTCGAGTGCCGAGAGAAACGAGCCGCGCGAGAACATGCTCAGTAGTGAGTGGCGAAGCCGCAAGGGGCAGAGGGATGATCTCGCGTCTCCTTTCGCGCGTGACATCTCATGATGCCCCCAGATGGAGAGCTTCAACCTCGAACAAAACCTGTTGAGACACATCACAAAAATACCTTTTTTTTTTTTTTCACTCACCCTGACAAAAATGCTTACCGTCGCAAATTAAAAGACCGTTTCCCCCTCCCCTTTTGCAATGTTGTTTGCGGTAACACAAGAAATGCACAATTAAGCTGTTAGGCCAAAACAGCATTGCAACACGGGTGGGGAGGGGGGCGAATTTGTTCCTTTTGGACACGAAGATTGCATGGCGTGAAATTGAAAATTGCATTGAAATGTCTCAACAGTTTTGTCCGGGGTTGTTGCTCCCAGGCTACCGTTAACTTTGTATCACTAATAAAGTACTACCCAGCAATTCCTGATTTGATTTTAGCTTCAATGGCAGCAAAAATCTAAAATTAGTTTTGTGAATATATCACCATCGAAGAAGAAAAAAAAACAAAACAAAAAGCACTCGAAGTGAACAGTGTGGATTTTTTACGTCCCCTTTAAACTGATAAAAAGAATGAAGGGCCAACATCTACACGTCATGATAGCTTATAATTGACAACAGGAGTACGTGTAATTTTGCATAAATTACATATAGGCATTTATTAAAACGCAACGTCATCATTACCCATTAATTTCCTTCAGGCCCCAGTTGGTGGATAAGGCTATCCACTTGATAAATCTCTATCCTCTAGATAGCGCGATTCACGACTTGCTAATACTTATCCCCTGGATAGTGATTTATACGGTGGATAGCGCTATCCATCGTTTGAACAACTCTTGCTGGGCGTTTAGTTATCAAACGTCATTATTGGCCACTTGTTCCGTAAGCACCCAGAAAAGGCAAATCGAGATTTGATCTAATATTTTAACGATGTATTTCAACTGAAAATTCTTTACTTTTTCGTTCTTTATACTCCCGGGTCCTTAGGGGCAATGATCCTACGACGTAATCGTCGTTAATGTATTCCTGAGAAGATTTATGATACTCCTACATAAAAACGATCTGTCGGCGCCTACTATACAACTGATATTAGAAGCAAATCTAGCCTGCGAGCAAGCTCTCCGGGGCGCTCTGGCGGCGGGAAGGGAAAAGGAAGGAGAGCTTGCAACTACGCCTCTGGAATTTGAATATCTGCATCGAAAAGTCGATGCGAAATTAGTAATAAAGTCAAATGACGTCATTACCCTTGGCACGTGTTTTTTAATGTTTGTTTACATTCGCGCTCGTTTCCGCTTCGTGCTGATTGGCGGAAATCTGACAGCTCAGTCGACGGGGAGCCACAAGGGAATTGGAGGTGGATTTCAAATTCCAGAGACGCAGTTGCAAGCTCTCCTCCGTCTCGCAGGCTAAAGCAAGCAAAAACGCAAATTCTCTTACCCGAGTACTGTTCCTTTCCCATTTCCGCATATATGACAGTAAACAGATCCAATGTTCGCTTCGTTATTGGATGTGCTTCTCCATAGATTGATTGCCGAAGTTTGACAGCCTAGTGAATTTTTCAGACAATCGCGTCAAGTCAGTGTGTTTTTTATGGGGTACTAATTAACTGAACTTTCAGATAAATGTAATACAGCATAAAAATGAAACAAAACGTTCATTTTATGGGATATTGGACCAAATGCGAGGCTGGTTTACCGACCACCTAAAAACCTATGGTTGGCGAGATGAACCCAGGATAAACAACGACCAAGATAATACCTTTTTTCAAAGTCACAACTACGAGATACATCGATTTAAGGGGATTAGACCCTTCCATAAGTACTGGTAGTAAATTAAAATTGGAGTTTTATCGTATCGTCGAGTTCACGTGTTAAATTACAAAAAATATATTAATATTATATTATACAAAAAATATGGCTGTTTCAGCTGTTTCTGTTGCGCTGAGGTGGCCTTGGCGAATGCATGCTGGTTGGACCGTTGAGAACAGAGTGCCGTTTAATCGATGGCAGTTCGACTGTCTAATCACATAACCGAGAAGTTTCTTACCTTACCACAATACTCCAACGCAAGTTGAGCACTGCAAAAAGAATGAAGAAATACCAAGAAAATTTCAGAAATAACACATAACAGGACTGTGTGCACGATGGATATTGCACGATGATCGTTGAGTTAAGTCGTCAAGACAATTGCCTTATGACGCATGTCTTCTCTGGCCATACGCCGCACGTAACTCAAGAAAAATACCTTAGTCAGTTTTTTCTATTTTCGTCGGTTTAGCAGCCAGCCATTTTCGTTTTTTTAGGGCGATGAGAGAAATTTCGAAAAGGTCCGCGCGCGAATGAAAGGAGAAAAGGAGAGGAGCACTAAAATGTTGAGAAAAATGGATATTACCATGTCCAGTTTCAAGAAAAAGCTCTTAAAAGCACTGGCAACTACATACACTCCCCCTTCCACCCAAAAAAGAAACAATGTTGAAGTCCGGCTGCATCATTTCTGATCCCGACTAAACAACTTTGATCAGGGTGGGGCGAGGGAAGGGGTCATAGTGTACCAAATTCGCGGGATATGCATTCTGTGGGTAAGAAAGTGCAAAATTCTCCACACTTTCTGTCCAAGATTGCAGTCATTTCTTTCCCTTGTCAGCAAATACTGTTCTTTCTTGACTCTCAGCTTCTTTCTCGTCACGTAATCGGGAACTTCTAAAATCACAAATCACTTACTTTTTCTGCTTCAAACACATGTGCGCCAGTTTCTCATATTCGTTTGCTGAACGAGCTTCAGCTGAGTTTCCCTGTGAATCGTCTTTGGCATCAGGCTAAAAATAAGAGAAAAGTATAATCCTAAAGGAGCTAAATTGACGAAACAGTTAAAAAGTAAAGAGGCAATTGACAGCGTGATTTGCTGATTCTCCTAGGCCGCAAAGATAGAATACACAGCGAGTCACATTAGATAGCCTGCGAGCAAGCTTTCCCGGGGCTCCCCAAACCCCCGAAAGAACTTGCTCGCACGTTACAACAGACTCGCGAATATTCTGCTTGCAAAAGGCACGCGTTTCGCATATCTTATACATATATATTCATTCTTTATACCTTAGATATATAGCCAAATTTTTCATGCAAACCAGCCTAAAGAAATTTACCGACATTTGAGTGAAAAAGAGCCAAAACGCAAGTTTTTTGCGCCCGATAAGCTCGCAAATCACAGCAGCAAAGGAAAAAGAAAGAGCGAGGAGAAAGAAAGGAGAGGAAAAGAAAAAGCAATGGTTGTACTTTAAGGTTTTTTAGTATAATTACGTTGATGATTATCGAAAATACAGCGCTATGATTGGCTTGGAGCTTCGCTTTATCCCGCTATAATCACCGCGCGGTGATTATAACATTGAAGGCTAGCAGTTTTCAAAATGGCAGACAGACTTTTTGATGTTTCGGAGTTGTAAATTGATCAATAATTGTATTTTCTCTGTAATCATCAATGTAATTATACTAAAACAATTAGTGGCCGTGGCGACGACAATATTTAACAACTAGTCGCCGAAGGCGACGTGAATATCGACGAATAGTCACCGAGACGAAGTCGAGGTGACTATTCGCCAATATTCACGTCGCCTGAGGCGACTAATTGTTTTAGTATAATTACATTGATGATTATTCGAGAAAATAAAATTATTGATCAATTTCCGACCCCGAAACATCAAAAAATCTGGCTGCCATTTTGAAAACTACTAGCCTTCAATGCTATAATCACCACGCGGTGATTATAGCGGGATAGAGCGAAGCTCCTAGCCAATCACAGCGCTCTACTTTCGATAGTCATCAATGTAATTATACTAACGGCGAATAGTCACCTCCACTTCGTCTCGGTGACTATTGTCGCCTGAGGCGACTAATAATTGTTAAATAATGTCTACTTTGGAGATAGTTTTTAGCTGAAAAAAAAAAAAACAGTACTGTTTGACGGAAGAGGTCTATTTGGCGGTAGCGATAAAAATCCAGCGAGATAAATATTATGCCTTATATTTTCGTTCCTTAATTATTTCAAACAAAATACTGTAAAAAATAATTATTTTAAAAAACTTAATCGTACACTACAGCATTGAAAAAAGCAATGAATCTAACCTGAGTTAGTTTGTCTTCTGTATTCTTTTCTTGCACAACACTACCAGTACTACCTTTAAAACCTGGCACAAACAAATGAACAAAAAAATAAGCAAAACCATTCACTTGTGCTGATAAGCAATGAAGGGTGAGAAAGGTGACGCCCTGTAAAGGCGATGGTGTATGGGGCAAATTGCAGCAGTGAGTTTTTAATAGTTGTAACCCCAGTATGCAAAGAAAGTCAGTTTTACAGCTTGCCATTCGGGCAAGCTGCAGCTAACAAGTACAAGCCCAAGAAGTCATTTTAATTACTATGAAAAAACGTTTTTGATGAGCTGGATTGATTACAGTTCTTCTCAGGTGTGCATCTAGAATAAATACTTACCAATTTCCTACTTCTAGGGAGGTCTGCGGGCATGCTCCCCCGGAAACTTTTTTGGAATTTAACTCCCAAAGTCCCCTTTCCTGGGTTTCTGAGTCATTCAGACAGGATACTTACTGACTGACCAAACCATTATCCAGATTTCAACTTGGAAAGTTTAAAGTTTTTCACTAAAACATATATTTATTATGAAAAATCTAACCTATTTCTGTAAAACAGTGGAAACCAGTATGGATCTGTGCCTGCTTCTCTAACGTGAATTTCCTAAAAAAAATTCATTTGCCTATCGCGCAACTTAAGAACAGAATTTACTACCCAAAAGCAAAATCCACTAGTCCCGGGCTATCGGACGCAACTTTCTTTGCATGCTTAACCCACCAGACTCTTCCTGTTCTTGCTGCACTTCACTGCTAACATTGATGAGGGATGTTTCATAATATAGCTTCTCTGCTTGAGCAAATGAAACAGCATTTTCATCTAATAATTAGGTTGAGGAATTACTAAGAATTTCTAACAAGTTACAAGGAAAATTAGATGAGAAACAAGTGATACCCACATACAATGGTGTTCATGGCATCATTATGAAGTTTAAAAAGCACAATATTATAAACAACTCAATATTATTGTAAATGTGTTGATATGCTTATATCCAACATTAACTGTGGTTTACTTTAAGACTAAAAAATATTTTTCGGGCCTTCTGATAGCATATGAAATATCTTACTTAATTATGCAGCATTTTCAGCTACATTCACTTTGAAACATTTTTAATTTTGTGACATTAAAAAGATACAGTCTTCAAGTTGGCTGTATATTTCTGCTATCTGTCAACAACAACAACAACAAAATAGGAAATGTTAATATCATTGTCAATAACTTCCAACTGAAGATGGCTTTTCCATTTCAACCCTAGCTAACCCCCCTCCCAAAGAAAAAAACAACAACAAAAAGACAGTCTGAGTTTTTTTATCTTGGTAGTTAATGTACATGTAGCAAGTGTTTTACATTTTAAACTGTATTTTCCCCGAGCTGTCATTTTGAAGCTTCCTCTGCGTGCAGAGCCATCAAGGAAGGGGACTAGTGTCCAGCCCACGGTAAGATACCAGGAATTCTGGCTCATTATGTATGTTTCACTCTGATTAGCAATGTCCACTTTTACAATCTTAAGCAGCTGTATAAAGTTCTCATCGACAACCAATGGATGTCATCAAAACATGTTTTTTTGACAAACAATGGAATTAGTTATTGCAAAATCTTTGAGCAATGTTTGGATGTCACTGAGACATTTTTGGACACCCATGTAGTATGAAGAAGAACCTCTAATGGCTTGTTGGTGGGTATACCAAACTAAATCACTCTCAAGAGAGGGACATGGGCGTTTATGGTATTGTGGTATTGTGCTTTTTTCTTCAGCAGTATTTCGGTAACTTTGACGTTAATGTGTGGTACTGGAGTATCATCTAGCCCTGTGGTATGTGGTTTCTCAACCTTTTGGCTAAGAAGATTATTGAAGATGTTGTGGTAGTGTTTATTTGCCCTCTTCTGCCAAATGCAGGTCAATATTTTTAGGACTTTAGCCTTACTGGTAAATGATTAAACAATTTCTGACAGTTATTCTATGATGAAATTGGTAAGGCATCCAATGACCAGGCTTTTTGATAGTTGTACCGATCAATTAAAAGTCCTCTCACATTTTTCCGCAATAGCTAAGGTTGATTACAGGTGCATACAGTCTTGAGATAAACAAACAAGTGAGATGAATACAACTCTAGGTAAGCATCACCAATCATAAATGCGGTATCAGTTTTTCGTTGATTTCGACACAGTATAAATTTCAGTATTTGCCAATTTTTCTTATGGTGTTGCAGTATTGGGTATCCCCCAATCTCCCTCTCCTCATTACACGTATGTATCAAAGAGAGGTTACCATTTCCTCGAGATACTCACATTATGAAGACACTCTGGAAGCTGTTGAAAGATAGATCCCTCTTTTAAACCTCGCACACAGGCCAACAGACAATAAAGAGCATGCTGAGTGTTGCCTTTTTTCTGTTGAGGAAAGAAAATAATATTTTTATGTTTGGTCATTACTAATATATGCCAGCTGTATGGCCACATCATGTTCTAAATTGTTAAGCCTAAATCAGAGATAAGCTAAGGTGAGATAAGAAAGTCTTTTATTGGGTTAACACATATTACTGTTAAAAACAGTAGTTGACATTTTGGCCCATTTAATGATCACATAATTTGTTGGATTATAACTAAATAAAAAAAATTAAATTTTTCTTTCAGGCGATTACTTAGTGATTTACATGTCTGAGGTCTCAGGTTTCCATCATGGAATTGACACACAATTAGGAATGATGACTAAGTCTATATGGTTGAAAAGAAGTATCATGATAAACTCTTGTGGTGTTGGTGGGGTTGGAAGGAGGGGTGGAGGGTATATGGGTTATACACTGCCCCTATGAAGGGTGAAGTTTTCAAGGAAGTTAAATTCAGGTTATAGAAAAGAAATCAGAAAATCTGGGTCTTAAATAGGGTATCATTCAAGGAAAATAACTGATTAGTCTGGTGCCTAGTTTAAGGGTCCCAGGGTTTCAGCAGTACAGCCCCATCCAAAACTTCCAGGAATATCCCCATGCAAAACACTTGTTCTCTTTGATCATCTCACCTTGAATCTGCAAAAGATAAAAAAGGAGAGACAGAGAAAAAAACAGGTTACCGGTAAGTACTTGAAGGATGATATAAAAAACAAATATATTGAACTTACCTATTAACGTTCAAATTAGGGCTACCAGACCAATAGCCAATCAGATTGGATAAGTTAGAACAACAAGGCCACATGCCATAGAGATTTAACTTTGTTTGGCTGTGACATATACCTGCCAACTTTTCTGAGTCAAATGCACGAGGTTTTCGCCTTGTCATTACCGGAATTTCCGAAACATTTCCGACAATTTTCCGAAGACTTCCGAATATTGCCGGAAATGTCCACAGATGCCCCGACGACCTATGGGCACTTCTGAAGCTATTTCAAAGGCGACATTTCAGTGTGTCAACTGTAACCAAATTGAGCACCTTTTTGGAATATTTTCGGGAATATTAAATTAAATTTAACATATTGTTATCAATCATGTTTTAAAGAACAAATCGTATGGATTTGTGAGTCACGCGTGACATCGATGTCTTTAGTCCACAAGCGTGTGACTCGCGCATAATACGTGAGAGTTGACGGGCATATAGTGACATGACTGCATAGCATTGTAACTATTTTTACAACAAGAATAATCACAAGTCAGAGCTGGTGTACATGACCTCTTTCAAACATAAAATTGTACCCTATACCAACCTCCTCGCCCCTAAAACTTACTTGATCCCTTTATCGTAGAGCAACTGACGTTCTTGATCGGTGAGAGGTTTTTCAAGAAGTTTCGAATTCTCTTCTGCTTCATCTTTTATATCATCTTCAGAAATGTTGTGGTCAACTTCAGCTGATCTTTCGTCAGCAATGAGGTTGTCAGCGGCTTTCTTTTCTTCATTGTCCCCGTTTTCAGATGTATTAGTTTTCATGCTGATGAGTGCAAGTTAATTTTAGATTAAAAGGTTAGAAAGAACAAAGTTGGAAAATCTTACATTTTACAATCACCATGAAGTTAGATTCAAGCGTCATGTAAATCTAACGAAAAGTATACCAATATTGACACAAATCCCATCAAACATTGCAAAACATATTCACAAAAAGTTCGAAAACAAGAGCGAGATGGCGGATTCAACTCCGTTAGTGGGCCTAACATCCATTGATATTCACGAATCTGAACCCAAAATTTTCGACAATCCTGAAGCATTCATTTCTCTGCTATCTGAACATGATATACAAACATCTCGCGGGAAAATACGTGTGACTCGACAGGGAAAAACAGGGAAGCCCGCCATCGTCACCTTCCACGATATTGGACAGAACCACACATCAGCATTTCTTGGGTTTTTCAACTTCACCGAAACTCGTCCGCTCCTTGATAATTTCTGCATCTTCCATCTTGATGCTCCTGGCCAAGAAGACAACAGCGATGATCTACCAGAAGAATACAGCTACCCGACGATTGATGAGTTGTCGGACATGGTTGGAGAAGTGGTAGATTTTTTCGAAATCAAGAGATTTATTGGCTTCGGAATCGGTGCTGGAGCTAATATCCTCTGCCGATATGCTCTATGGCATCCAACGAGAGTTGAAGCGTTAGTGCTGGTGGAATTAGTTGCTTCTAATGGAGGATGGATAGAATGGGGATATCAAAAGGTATCTCGAACAATAATATTTTTATAGCCCGCTCGTGAGATTCACAGCAAATTGCTTCCATTTAACAGCTTAGCTTCATATCACCTGGTGTGTATATTTGCTAAGGGTCAGTAATTATTTATCACACTCCCCAATGTGCTGATGCTGTTTTTATGTCAAGTTAAACAAAATTAGTTTTGAAGAATGAAAATAAAGAAAGCGCAATCAAGATCGATTAGACCAAGGAAAAAAAATTCAATAACTATCCCAGATCATGGTTTGATGTCATCCTTGGAGCCATTTTCTCTGTAGTCCCCTTGCTACAAGCTGAGTGTCATCTTTCTTAATTGTTTTTGTTAGGAAGGTGAATTCAAAGTAAACTTAGACAGAGTGAAAATGTTCCTTCAAAAATCACCAAAACAAGGGAGAAGCAAGAGCAATATAACTTTTAGAGTGACATGTTTACTTAAAGGCTAGAGACAGTGAGACTGATATGAGCGCTCCATTTACAAACAAACTCAAACAGTGACTGTAGAATGAACGAGAAAATCAAATACTGCATGAGGAGTAGCCAAGTGTGGTATGAAGAATTTTTCGAAACTAAACTGGCAAGTGCGTTTGTTTGCTGGTAAATTGCAAACAGGAAACTTTTCTAATATTCAAACTAACTACTCTGCATTGCAAAATCAACTTTTTCTAAATGAACATCGACAGAACCAGCTGCAAGAAGTTCAAAATATATTTTATGTCAGAATATCTACATTGTAAACAAATCAAAATAAACTTTCAAGGGAAGATAACCGAAAGAGTAATCTTAACTTTGCATAAACTTCTAATTTTTATAAGTTAATATTAAGATTTCTCTTAATGGTTCAAAAAACAGTCACTGATGAAGAAAGTCATTAACACATGCAAATTTGTATCTTGTAAGGCCATCAACACTCTCCATTCAGACAGCCAATGAGCTTCCAGAATTCCACACAAAGCATAAATATTGAATATTAATTTCATTAATATTATTTTACAACGGTAGCAAAAGGGCTACCTTGGGATTTTTGGTTTTGAATTAAGACTGTTTTTATTATTTCTTTTTTGAGTTTTTTTTAAGGTTTGTTTTGACTTGTTTTTGCCATCTGGTTTAAACTTTTAAGTTTGGTTTAGTCACCCTTTTAACCACATGTCTACAGGAGGCTATACCAAGCTAGAGCCATCATGTTTTATGCATTCTGTCATGATGCTTTCACAGATCAGTTTACTGTCAAAACACCATGCCATGTGATAATCAAAATATGCATAATAAGGAACCTGGCTTCAGTTGTTCAAACATTGGATAGCACTATCCACTGGATAAATTACTATCCAGTGAATAAGTATTAGGGAAAATAAAAATTGATTTATCTGATGGATAGCGCTATCCAACGTTTGAACAACTGGGGCCAGGTCTTCAATTGTGCCAAAATGCACTTGGCTAATTTAAAAGTCTTTGATGTGCGGGGAAGGGGGGGAGGGCAGGGGGAGTTGTGGGTGGCTGGGTTGAGGTATTCATTATTTTCTTGAAATGTCAGCACTTCTGTGAACTTTGTGTATTTTAGCTTGCATTGGCAGGAAAAGTTTGCATAAAATTTTCAAAACTGCAGCACAAAATCAGATTAATGAAACAAAAAATTAGAGTTGTGTTGGCATTTTGCCTGATGCTGCAGAGACACTTTGTATACTATTATGCCAAAATTATGCTGGCATAATCCATCAGACCACGTAGAGTCCTTACTCAAATGGACCTCCCTGTCATTTACAGTCCTCTCCTGGGAATACATAACAACCTTTCTGTTATTTAACCTCATTTCACGCTGATGAAGTTCAAGCGATTTAAACGAAATATTTGATTTGTTTGAAATTGTTGCTCTGGGTTTTGGAATTTTGTTTGCTAATTATCTTCGCCAAAGCAGATGAAAAAAACTTTTTGGTAATGTTTTTGTGTTTTTTTTTTTTCAGTTATGTGTCAGGCAGCTCCAACACAAGGGACTTACAACATTTGTTGAAGACTACCTTCTATGGCACCATTTTGGCAAAAAGACAAAAGAAGAAAACATGGATCTGGTCCATGCCTTCAAGCAAAGCATTCACTCTGCACTCTCTCCTCACAACTTGGCTCTTTTTATTAACTCTTACTTGCACCGCTCAGACCTTCAAATGCAACGCCCTGACAAGACCAGCACCAAGAAAGTCCCTGCGTTGAAGTCTGTAACTTTACTGATAACAGGAGATAACTCTCCGCACCAAGACGATGTAGTGAGTACCAACTCCAGGCTTGATCCAGAGATCTCAAACTACTTCAAAGTGTCTGAGAGTGGAGGCATGCCGTTAGAAGAGCAGCCACATAAAGTGGCAACTTCACTAATACTGTTTCTCCAAGGACTGGGTTACTGTAAGTTACTAATACTATACGCCCATACCTCGACATAATGATCCTTGATATAACAATGTTCGCGGTATAACAGTGAGAATTTAGCGCACTGAACGTAAAATCTTACCCAATATAAAAATATCATCAGTACACAGTCACAATTTAAGCATAACATTGAATTCAATGCAATATCATTACAGTAATCGAGTAATCTCTGATGTTTTGTTCACAAAAATGATACTATGTCTTCCAAGCCTCTTTATCAACTTTATCCCATTTATCCTCCTTGTCATTCAATTCTCTTAGGTTTACCCTGATATAATGATATTTTCAGTTATTTTACAGCCATACTGTTATAATTGTAAGGAGTTTCCAAATAACAATTCCTTGATGTAACAATAATATAATAATTTTACTGCTCCCTCAAGGCATATCTTTGTAACAGGGTTCCACTGTATTTGCCCCCTTCTCAATTAAGCCCCCACCCCTCCCCCCTCTCCCCCCCATGGGGGAAGGGCTTCAGGGAACCTTACCTGCTCACTGAGGCCCCCTTGGGTGATGGGGGTACACTGTACTTATTTTCTTAGTCTGAATTTCAAAACCCATCATTTCTCATGTTAAGGAGGAAGTCATGTTCCAATGATCTTTTACTATCGTATTATACTTTCTTCATCGCTGTCCAGTTTAAAGCCATCTTTGTGTCATTGTTACCATTTCAGCTGTCTTATGTTGCTGTTTCATTCGGAATTTGACCTTAACATAGCCTCGTCAGTATACCAGTGCTTCCAGTGCCACATGTTTGGGTTTCTTACTACTCAGTTTGCAGGAATTGAATGCAGGGCTTGAAATTGCAGCTGATGCGGACAACAATGCGACTAACATTTTTCTCCTGGTTTAGTTGCCACTTTGGCAACCAGTTTTCTCTGTGATTTAGATTTAAATCAAAAGAGTAAAGTTAAAACAAACATTTCATCTTAAAAAATGTGCCGAATTGCATAAGCAAAGCCAGTTTACACCGACTTCTTTCTGTGATATTTTCAAACAGTTAAATCTGATGGATAGTAGTATGAGCTGTGTCATTTACATTATACAAACTGGTGACCAAAATTTACTGAGGATTTTTTTAATTTCAAGCCCTGGAATGTCATACCTTTTTCTAATCAGATGTTGTCATCTTCTTTCTAGTGACTCGTATCCATACCCACCCACCCAAGATTACTCCTCCAGCCACAAGGGAGCCCAGCGTCTGTTGAATTTGTGGAAAGTTCAATCAGTTCTTCACATTTGTCATACAGGACACAAGAGCCAGCTAATACAATAATACAAATACCCATTAAGATAGTTACTGTGAACTCACAAAAGCGTGAACACCAGAAATACCTATGAAATGTGATTGTGTTGTGAGAAATCAGTCAATAAGGCGCGAGATAACTAGACCGCAAACAGCAACGGTAATTAGTTTGTGGTTTTGAGGTTTGCTTGCATATCCTGACCTTTGTGGTAGTATACAATCAACATTCCTGAAATTTTTTTGTGTTCACGGTTTTCTGAGTTTGACAGTAAAAGCCACAAAATAAGCTGTTAGTTATCATTAAATGAAGATGTAACTATAACTTTCCAGCTGTAAGGACACGATAGTAATATTAACAGTGTTCTACAAGGAGGTAAATATCTGCTGCTCTTTAATGATGTGGATAATTTTTTTACTAATGATCATTTTAAAAGTGGATAGCCAAAATCAAGTAGATACCGTGGCAAATGACAGTTTTTTCCGAGCCAAAAAGATCAGTAGCACAATCACCATGCCCATTTAGGGGTGGTAGGAAAACTTTCACTGATATTTTCTGTTTAATGCCTTTAGTAAAGCCAGATTTTTGCTTAAAGCTAAGGTACACCTTGTTTTTTACTAGAAAGGTGTAAGAACTGTAAACCACATTACTGTATTTCAGAAAATAACAGAAAAAGGTGGGAAAATGGGCAAATTTTGAATGTAACGCGTAACACAATCATCATGGTAAAAATTTTCGAAAACATTTTTCACAAAAAAGGAAGCTCCCATGGGCAAACGAATTGTACCCAGTGCAAACACACAATAAACACTACATTTGAGCAAAACTACAACATTTCAAGTTTATTAAAACACATCAAAAGGATTCATCATTCTTGAGTATCCTTCCTGTAACGCTGCGTTGTAAAAGTTAGCAGTTCACCAAGTTGTCTTCCGGCGGTAGGGCTGAAGTGGATGTCTGTGGGAATAAAAACACATCTACTGAATGCTCATAGGCTATGTTTTAACATTGGAAAAAATCAGTCAAAATTATCAACCACAAACGGAGAAATAACGGCTCAAAAAAGTCGTAACGCTAAATTGAAACACGATTACGCAATAAATTTTTTCGAAAACTCACCTTCTTCTTGACCGTCATGATCCAAACAAGGTACAATCAGGTTCTAGAATCAAGCAAATCTGAATGCTCATAAGTTTCTCTTGATATTGCCATAATTTCACCTTCAAAGCTCTAAAGACGGCTAAAATATACCTTTCCGATCCAGTCGTTACGTTTTTCGCAATGTTGACGCCATTTTGAAAGCGGAATGTGACCATAACCTTGCTAAAAAGCCTTGTGAAATCTACAGTTTTACTTCGCAAAGACGCCATGCTTTCGTGTCGAAGAAGAAGCTTAGTAACCTCTCGATCCTGAAATGGATATTATGGGGGAGGTCGGAGACATTTTTCAGGGGGAATTAATTTTCCGGGAATATTGAATTGAATTTATACAAATTCCACGCCCACTAGGGATTATGGGTAAATGAAAAATTCAGTTAAACTAGGCGAAAATGTAATATTTTGCCAAAAAATTGTAGATTATTAAGTTTGAGCATAATATAAAGCTAAAGAAGTGATTTTGCCCCCAATTAGAAAATTTTTATTTTTTTCAGGCTCGTTACAAGAATGGGTATGGTGATCGTGCTACTGATCAAAATATTGACCCAATTGTTTGATGTACATTTTGTATTTGAGAGTTATTGGGTAATGACTCTCAACCCTAATTATTTTTTCTCACTGAGAAGTGGAAAAAATTGTTGTGTTGTCAGATATTTTGCACATAATAATTATTGAAAGTGAAAGAATGATCATCGCAGTAAATTTCACTTTCATCTATAACCGCAGTTCAAAACATGAATTATTTCACTACTTCACATAATAATTATTGTAACACACAGGAATGGATAGCATCCTCCATACCAATAAATGGAAAATTTTGTCAAATCTGATACTTGTGATGCTTTTTTCACTATGATGCAGCAACAAGGTGTATACAAATAAAAATGCTAAAGGGATTCTCCACTCTGGGGTAGGGGGATTGACCTTAGATTGCCAACAATACAGGGTGCAAATGAATGCAAGGAAGACCATCCCTGATAAAGAAAAAGTAATGCAGCTGCAAAAAGAATACCTGAAAAAATCAGGCTTGCTGGGATTTAAACCCTGGCCTCTGCGATACTGGTGTAGCTCTCTTTTAACTAAAGCACCCAGCAATCATGAAGCAACAGTTAACTTGCCTTTAAAACTTGCCTCCACTCAAGAAACCTAAGAAAACTGCCAATACTTAAAAATTAGTCGCCGAAGGCGACGTGAATATCGGCGAATAGTCACCGAGACGAAGTCGAGGTGACTATTCGCCAATATTCACGTCGCCTTCGGCGACTAATTGTTTTAGTATAATTACATTGATGATTATTCGAGAAAATAAAATTATTGATCAATTTCCGACTCCGAAACATCAAAAAATCTGGCTGCCATTTTGAAAACTTCTAGCCTTCAATGTTATAACCACCACGCGGTGATTATAGCGGGATAGTGCAAAGCTCCTAGCCAATCACAGCGCTCTACTTTCGATAGTCATTGATGTAATTATACTAACTTGAGATATTAACACTGGTTTCCCCTCAAAATGATGTCTCAGGAACGATCCCAGAAATTCCATACTCGTCCGTGATGATACGTCACTAACCAAATCTGGGTAGGGCTTCTGATTGGATGAAGAAAATTTTCAACCAACAACCCTCCAAGTTGCGACCATTTTGGTCGCCATGGCGCCTAAAATTTTGCAGTTGGCGACTTGATTTGTAAAAAAGTCTCCCTAAACCAAAAGAGTTGGTTGCCAAATGGCGACCAGGAAAACTTTAACTTGGAGGGTTGACCAATCCAAAGCACTAACCAGATCCTGGAAGTGATGCATCATTGGCCATTTCACAGATCATTTTGTGAAAAAACCAGTGGTGGTGTTGTGAAATCCTGGCTGTTTCCTAAGGCAACCACTCAAGTTAATTATCTCAAAGGTAAAGCTAGAAAAGATAACTGGTTAAAGCAAGCCAGTAAGTAAACAAGTGGGTAAACCTAGAAAGCAAGAGCATGCCCATTGATTACATAAACCAACACAAAGATTTAGGTGCACTAGATCTTTAAGAAAATTGGTATTTATTGAATAAGGATATATTAATATTAATTTTCTTTTTACAATAATTTATTATATATTTGGCAATATGTTGTAATAATTATTCCAAATTAAATTATAAGATTGAGATCTAATCTGGTAAGTACCTTAGGCCCACTGTTTGAGTCATCAAGCAATGCTATCACAGCTTTTAACAAATTATGCAAAATTAATAAATGTATTACATGACTTGAAAATTAGAAAAACATTCTGTAAAAATGTTTAATGGGTAAAATTAAATACAAAATAAGCCCTAATAAATTCTTAAAATATTATTATTTAAAAATAAATACTTGTTCTTTCACAGGACTAGAACATCACTTTTAAGCAACATTAACAATGGTAAAAAAAACTCCTGTTTGTAATGTCTTGACTGAAAAACTGACTTTACAAGTAGCATCTTTTTCAAAGATGTGTACCAGTCAAACAGTTTTTCAATTAGAACATCAACTGTACAAAATAAGTGCTTTCGGGCCTTGCCAGCATCACAGATGAAGACTAACCATGGACAACTGCCAAGCAGTGGTGAGATTCTTGTTCTGGAAATTACAAGTAGTGCATTTCAAATCTCACTTTAACCACATTGACCAATATTGAACAATAGTTTTTGTGAATGGCCAATGATGGCACACACTAAAAATCATGGTACACAGCAGGAAACCCAGGATAAGGATTTCAGTGCTGGCTTGCAGAAAGACTTAACCAGGGCCGAGTTGTTCAAAGCTGGGTTAAGATAACCCAGGGTTAGTGCAAGATTTGAATTCAGATTTGAAAGCTTAAAAAGCATTTCAGTTTTAATTCTTTTTGTCTACAAGTTGGTGATTGGAAGCTCTAAAAATAACAGAGAAAATTATCCAAGAACAAGCTTTTGAACGCAAGAAAAAGAAACTCGGATTAAATTTAACCCTGGGTTAAGCGCTAATCGGCCTTCGAACAACTGGGCCCAGAGGTTTAGTTTCATCTGGCAGTCTTATCCTGGGCCAAACCTCAATTTAAATTTGAGAGGCTTAAAAACACAGCTTGTGATAAAAACTAACAGCTCATACTGACTTTGCACAATTACAATATTTTTAATGTGTTAACTTGAAGTGACCTACACTCATTTTATAATTTTGCTTTCTTATGACTCTTTTGAAATTTTTGGACAACTAGCCTCAGTTATTAACAATCATTAAGCTCCAAGTCCATCATTTCAAAAAGAGAAATTTCATAATTTCAAAAAAAGAGCTAATTGCAACCTCACATAATTTGTAATGCCCAATGTCTTCTTCAAGGCAAAATTCTCCAAGGCAGTGAGATACTTTCTGTCTGCTCCATTTTCTAAAGCAGATAACATACTCCTGTACATCCTATGTGGTCAGTGGTACCCATCCACTGCACCGTTCTGGATGGTACATACTCACATTTGAAGGCTGCAATGCATGTTGTATGTGACTAATCCTCTGCGCACAGTACTGTAAGGGAAACATGGATTCAGGGTTTATTCCAGGCTGAATTAGCCAATGAGTCAGGCATTTGCAAGTGATGTGTAAAAGCTGTCTATTCATTTCTGTTACAAGTGTACAAGGAAAAAGGTTACAGAGGGGCATTTATAAGTGGTTGATGTGTGAATGTGTCAAACATCATTCTCAAAGGTGGATCAAGGTAAGCCACACCTCCAACCCTCCCCACTCCCCTCAGTGACAACATGTTACATTAATTGCAGAACTCAGAGAGCATTTGACGTGTACAATAACAGTATTTTTCTGAGCCCAGTAGTTCAAAAGGACAATAAGGTAGTTAATGCTACAAATGTAGAATAAATCTTTATCTTTATCTTTATCTACTGGATGGTGATTTTTGCAGTGGATAACGCTAATGGCCATAAAGGTACATACTTTCAATTCTTTGTGCCACATGGCACATAAGTTAAATTCCAGTCAAACGACTGGCCTGCTCAGCCCAAGCCCTAAAACTGTTATCTCCCCCATGTAACTAACCTTACAATGTTGGCGTATTATGGTAAGTCTAGAATTCAATGTTTTTCCTACCTCTACCTATCACTAAAGGTATTTCCAGATGTCTGAGCTAGAGGTACATATATCACTTACTGCCTTGCACTCACCTTTAAGTATATATCCTGTCAACAATCCTGGAACAGTAGGGCTGTCAGCAAGAAGTGCATCCATAACTACAAACAAATTATATCTGTTATCATATCATTAGCTTCGGAGGGATTTTTCACTTGTAGATCGCCATTCAATTAGTTAGGAGAACTTCCAGTATAAAATTTACCACCTACTTTCAATTAATTGTAGTAACACTTTGGTACTTGGACCTCCATCAAAGTCATCATAAGGAATTACTGTGGTCAAGTACTGAAAACCACAAAAAAAAATCATAAGAACCATTAGTTTTATCTCTCATCTAAAAGTAACACTGTGAGAAAAAAGGAAAATGTTCATAATCAAGTGAAAAAAGACTAGATAGTTAACTAATTCTTTTTAACCCTTTAAGCCCCAGTATTCACATACAAATTCTCCAAGCTGGTCTCCATACATTTCCTTAAAGAATTAGTTAAGAGAATTTTTTCAAAGATCAAAGTATTTTCTCTTGGGTTCAGATCATTTTATTGATTCTTATAACTTACCTCTTTACAGTGTATGGAGAAAATTGATCTTGAACACTATTGGGACTTAAAGGGTTAAGTACCATGGGAAATGTACATGTATGATCAAAGAAAGTACAGAGAATAGTTAAAATTGTATTGTGATATTAGGGTTTTAATATAAGTGATCATTGACAAAACATCAATACAAATCCATGGAGAACAGTGTGACAAAAATGAATGCTGATATAGAGTTTAAATCAGTGTGAAAAGAAAGTTGTGCCCGATTACAGGAATAGGGAATTCCGTTCTTAACTAGCCAGAAGAGCAAGTGAAGTTTTTTGGGAATTTCAAAGTACACAAGATTTGTAGTCAATTCTAATCATCATAAAAAAAAGATGGGGCTAGTTAAAATGACTCTTGGGTTAGTACATGCTAGCTGCAACTTGCCTGAATGGCAAGCTATAAAACTGACTTTCTTTGCGCCCTGTTTAAATGGGTTAATTATTGACAAATACATCATATTAAATCTGCACTGTGTATAAAGCATCTCAAAGACAACAGCAACTATTTATCAAACTGCCATGTTTAATTCTCCAGGTTTCTTACAGTGCACATGCATGAATAAATGTAAAAACATGACATGAGAATGGTGGAAGTTTGATGAACACAACAAGTACAATTTAACGTTAACTCTCGCATACAAATTATGTTTACCTTTCCTGAATTTGTAGAAAAGCCCTTTTTTCCTTTTGTCTGGCCAGATTGTAACTCTCGTATTTTTGATTGAACAGTTAATAAAGTAGATATAAATTTGTTCTTGACTTCTTTTTCTCTTTCTAATTCTTCTCTTAATGTTAATTCCTCTATGAGAACATCTGAGTACTCCTTGATGTAAGCAGCCATTTCCTGTTTTAGGTCTAAGAGTTCTCCATTTGAAAGTTCAGAAAGTCCTGTAAAAAAGTACATTTTTCATTTTAATAAAAATATGCATTTTAATCCAATCCATATTTTTCAAATATCAAAAAAGGAAAAAATCTCCTCCTGCTATAGCATCATAGAATTTCATAGGTTCAAATACCGATTTAAGGGAGCCCAATGCCCTGAACCTATAAAATTCAGGGTTTCCAGTATATGACAATATTTTTTTTTCAGCAAAAACTAAGATTTCCTAGTCGTCCAAGAGTAAATTAGAAAGGTGCTTGGAGAAACCAGGCACTGCTAAAGCACTGCCCTAGCAATATTTATTGACCTGGAAAACAACTTTGTTAACACAACACCATCTACATCTTCTTTTCGTAGAATACTTTTAATAGTTACTGTAAAGCCCCTCCCCCCTCAAACAAGCCCTGCCTCTCTAATAAGCCCCTCCCCTTATTCTCAGAGGAAGAAAGGTATTATACCCCACTTTCCTGTCCCCCTTCATTCTTTAATGGTAGACACTGTAAAACTTCATGTGGACTTATTCGCATCTAGTATGATTTGTTCTCACACGCTGGACGTTCAGATTTGTTTTTGATCTTCGGATGCATGACCTCCAACTTCCTGCACCTGAACTTTACCACTTTACTTTTAGATTTTACGGAGAAATGATACCATCACTTTTGCTAAGTTAAATAAGCTCTGCCTCTCAAGTACTCCCCCTCCCCCCTTTAACATACTTGAAATAAATAAGCCACTGCAGGTCTTAATAGAGGATTTACTATGGGTTGTTACTTTACCTGCAGCAGCTTGGCACTCATCAAAACTTGAAAGCCGACTGTTTGGTTTTCCTCTAAACACTAGAAATATTTCATCATCCTCATCATTTTCACTATCTGAATCACAGCCCAGAGAGGGTTGACCAGTAGATTTTGCTGGAGTAAAGTCTTGTTTAAGTCCATTTGAATCACTACTCCACCTTTCAACAGAGGATTGTGCTTTAAAGTTCTCAGCAAACTTATGAAAGTCAAAAGTTCTTGAAGAGGCATACTCCCCATCTTCTTTAAGCTGCCAGGAAGGCAATTTATTCTGCAAACAAAACAATACAGTAGAACCCTGGTAACTCAAACTCTGAAGGGAAACAAAAAACAGTTCGAGTTAACAGGGAAGTCGAGTTATTGGGTAAATTTCAGTGAAAATTTTGATCAAGGGAAAAGAAGTTTAGTTCAAGTTAGCTTGGAGTTCGAGTTATCTGAGTTCAAGTTATCTAGCTTCTACTGTATTTGCCACAATAAAGCATAATTCTTGTCAAGAGAGAATATGGGCCATGACATTTTTGCCACAGCAATCCGAAAGTCCTGGCCCCAGTTGTTCAAAGGTGGATAACGTTATCCTCTGGATAAATCTCTATCCAATGTCCCTAATACTTTTCCACTGGAGAGCAATTTATCCAGTCGATAGCTCTATCCAATGTTTGAACAACAGGGCTCGAAATTAAAAAAATCCTTAGGTTGCCTTTTTTTAAGATGAAAGCAAAGCAAGATAAGATGAAATATTTGTTTTAACTTTACTCTTTTAATTTAAACCTAAATTATAGAGAAATCTGGTCACCAAAGTGGCAACTAAACCTGACTTTTTAGTTGTCAAGGAGAAAATGTTAGTCACATTGGCGACCACCTCAGCTGCAACTTCGAGCCCCGAACAACCTGGGCCTGGAAAGTCAACTTGTTTTTTTTTTTTAGCAGTTGTGATGTTCTAGTTTCCAATTCTCTTTATCATGAAATAACAGTTTGTTGAATGTCATAAATTGTTCAAAAAATCATATATTTACCAATGTTTAGCCATACCCTTGCCCAAGAAAGAAAAGAGCTTTCCTCACCCTTCTCTATTATTTCGTCAAGACCACAAAGAAATAGAGGAAAGGGGGGGGGGAAAGGTTACACATAGCCTTAATGAGGGTATCAACGTTTAAGCGGAGAGATAGGGGGTACAGGCATAGCTAAGGCATTTGAGCATTCCTTCATCCCCTTGCTGGGGATTTTGACCACAAATTTTGCCCCACACTGTGATTTTGCTATCTCCAAAAAAGGGCTATTTCGTCAAACTTGAATTATTTTCCAGTCCCAGGGGTCAGGAATTTGACCAAAGAAATTGCAAAACAAAAAGAAGCATCAAATTCTGCACCTATTCCAGTAACTGCCCCCCCCCCCCCCCCCCCCCGTCTGTCAAAACATTGATACCTGCATACCGTCGATTGCATCTACCCATGAACGCACGCGCTCAAAACATGTTTTCACGTGACGTCAAACTTTGAAGTTTTCCCGCCCAAATGTGAAGTTCCCACGGTAAAGTCGGTAGAGTCGGTGTTCTCGTGGTTCACTCTGTTCTCCCAACTTCTGAAAAACAATAATCCTGCGCAAGTTCTTTTAGTTGATTCCGCAAATCGCTTGAAAGTGGGACACCTTTTTGATAATTTCTTCCTTTCTTGTTGATTGAAAACATCTTCCCTTTGAGCAGTGCCGAGAAGGATAACTTCACATTTGGGCGGGAAAACTTCAAAGTTTGACACCTGAAACTCAGACGTTTGACGACACGTGAAAACATGTTTTGCGCGCGTGCGTTCATGGGTAGATGCAATCGACGGTAATAAAATCCCCTCCAGCCACCTGCTGTATGATCAAACAAGATGCCTGTGGAAGGGGTGGGGGATGGGGGGGGGGGGGGGGTTCTAGGTACCATAACGTATTTGCATCTGTTTTTGCCCAAATTAAATTATACATGGGCTACTTATAGTGATGCCATACCAGCGAATAACACAGGCTGTATTGTATTTTATATTTAAAAAATAACTACAATCTGCGCAATGTATAAATGTAGATGAGTTTACATAAGCGCTCGACATGTACTCAAAATATTAAAAACAGAATTGAAAATCGGAGAGGAACAAACCTGTTACCTTTACAACTATCAGGAGGCAGTGTAGGCCAGAATATATTGAAGAGAAATAAAAAAATTACTTACTTCGCGGCCAATTGGTAACAGATTTAACGCCCTTGAGTATTTTGCCTCTGTTTGTGATCCACGCCATACGAGGGGATCGCCGTAAGTAGTAAGCGAGACATCCACGCCGTCTAAGATTCTGTAGAGACGGACGAACAGGAAAAGAATAAATCGATCAGCTAAAAACAACAATATTTAGTCAAGAAATGACGTTATACTGTTAGATAATAAGAGAACTTTAAAAACCTGTCATTCGTGCCAGAACTGTTAGGTGCTCTGTCACTTGAGCTGATAGCGGCTGAAATGTCTGACGGTCGCGGAAAACAAGATATAAAAGTATTAAGCACAAAAATAGGATCTAGAGACCGGAGACTAAATTGCAAGCTGTCCAAAGTGTTTGTTGTAGAACTGTTACTGCTAAAATCAGACCACTCTGCTTCACCATTATCATCCGACGGGCCACGGTCTTCACTGCCCGCCATGTTGTTTTGAAAATAACCGCGTGAGACTAAGGCAGAATGCACAGGACAGTGAACCTTCACAGGTCAGGCACAGGATTATTAAAGGCACGGAAGCGAAAAACTGCCCACGATTTTGCCACAAACAACATTGAATCAATCAATCAACGAAATAAGAAAATATGAACCTTCTCATAAAAGGATTGAAGTTTTAAGGCCCTAAACCTATGGGAGGGTGATAGCGCTAGTATGCTCATAGATCAATGTCCGGCACGGCAAATAAGTATAAGAGAAATCAGGAGCCCATCTGGAAAGAGGCTTAACCACAGGTTATTGGATAAAATTATCCATTTTTGAACAACTGGGGCCGGGGTCAGGGTGATATGTAGAGGCACGACGCGTGTATCAAGTAGCCTAAGGGCAAGTGACCTGTACACACCACCATTAATTTAGCGAGTATCAAAAGGCCTTTACACATGCTCAAGAGCTAATGATAGCCTCTCTCCTAGCGAGGAAAAGAGCAAACAACACCAGAAAACGACACGCGTGGTTGGCTGTCCTGTTGCTATATGGGTGTCCTGTGATTCACAGAATACCCAGCGTTCTTTGCGAGGTAAGGAAGTTCAATATGGCGGCGACTTTCCGTTCTGGTTGCTCCGTCACGTAACCCACGCGTTCTACTTGATGTTTGCATCAATCTTTAGAAAAATTGGCATCCAAAGGACACTGGATCATTTCATCCGAGTTTACATTTTTCATTGAATTAACTCCATGAAATGGCTTCAGCTGAAGCGGAGATAAAAGAGGAAGCGTCAGTTTTTACCCCGCAAGATAGGAAAGTCGTCGTGAATGGCGAATACACGACATCTTGCTGGGATAAAGACACAGGTAGTGATTGTACGCCGCTACAGGAAGGCTGCGGTACTAAGAAGGTTACAGATCTGAACGGGGTAGCGATACGGAGTCAATCATGTCAGAGCACGACGAACAGTGAAAATCATTTGACCCTTAGTGGCTCCAGTGAAGCAAGTTATGACCCCTCAATTAAAAACTTGTCAGCTGTGGACGAAAAGCAGTGTTCGGAACAAGCAGGAACTTCAGAAGCTTTTAAAGCAAGTTGCAATTTCTCTTATGTCAGTTATGAGTCTGAACTACAAATGGAGCCCATAATGGCGCTTATAACGAAGGACCTTTCAGAACCTTATTCAATCTACACGTACCGCTATTTCATTCACAACTGGCCTAAGTTATGCTTTTTGGTAAGTTGTCTGTCCGTTAGGTTACTTATGATAATGATGATGATGATGATGATGGCAATAATTAATAGTCTTAACAATAAAAAGTACCTTGGTGTGGGTGACAGAAGGAGTGTGCAATCTACCTCCAGGTTCAAAATACTCATGCACAGCACCTATGGAGCCAGTTTTGTTTGGACTTCCACTAAGAATGAAAGGGATGCACAGAATGCAATTTGGTCATGTGCATTTGGACCTACTATCACTCGTAATCTGATCTCGCTTGTTTGACCATTTATCACAGGAAACTTATGCAAAGCACTATACAGGAACAAGAGCATTTTGACCTTTGATCGTTGTTGCCCACACTCCGTAACCTTTGGTTATTACAAGTCTTATTAACAACTAATTGTTATTTTGACTGATCACTCCTTGAATATTAATACATTTTTGAACCTAGGGAAAACTGTCCCTTTCATCTGGGGTTTGGGGGAGGGTATGGGGTGTGGTTTGATGACTTGCCCTCAAAGTTGGTCAGTTAGAAGCCAATGGCTTTAGGCTGGGTTACAGGTTGACATGACCACAAGTTCAGAGCTAATGCACCTATCAATGTTAAGCCCCAGGGTGGGGGGGGGGGGGGGGGCGGGCTACCCACGGGAAATTGACTGAGTGTGCCTTCCCCAGGGTCGGGAATTTGACATGGCCGCCATCTTGGAAGACCGAGAGAAACTGGAAATGAGTGACCTGCCATCTTGGTAATACCCAGAAGTCACCAGAGGTAAATGACCTCTCTTTTCTTGAAAGTAACAAGACAACATGAGCGAAAGAATGGTGAGGAAATCTGTTTTATTTTTCGGTATATATGAACCATCACTTCTTTCATTGTATGATCGAATGATCGAATAAATAGAAGAGTCTTCGTTCCTTCTGTTTCTGTTTCTATGTGAGGTTGTAAAAGACATACCCTTTCCAACCTGTCAATTATTAAGTCCTAACTCTTGTTAGAAAAAGTTACCCCAGAGGCGGGAAATTGACATTTAGTAGGTGCCTGGGGGTCGGGAATTTGACTCTGGCTGCCATTAAAATGTCAAATTCCCCTGGGTCTGCCCGCCCCCCCCCCCCCCCCACCCTGGGGCTTAACATTGATAGGTGCATAAGGACGAGAGGCCAGGGGAGGCCAGGGTTCCCCTGGCTACTAAAAGCATGACCCATGGCTATTTTCCTAGTAAAAAAAATGAAAATAGCAGTGTTCTCACCAAGATTTTGCCTTGGGGAGTCCCAGGGCCCCCTCTATTGAGAAATAGGGGCCCTGTAAGAACATTAGTGCGACAAAGTACGAATAACACGAGCCGCACTCCAAAAATGATCAATTACATGAAGTACCTACCTGATCCAACATGGTGGATGGGGTGTTTATGGTTCAATAACAATGCATGCACCAATCTTCGCAATGTATGTGGGACCAATGAAAGTTAAGGAAATAAAATCATGTCTTTTATTCATTTGACCAAGCAAAATGCTGGGGTCACTGTTAGGTTGACCATTAAAACTACTTTTAACATAGACATTCTAAAGTCCGTTTGACTCGTAGCATATCCTGTGCCCTAACGCGCGCACCTTCTTGGCTTTTTATGTGCCATCTCAAATTTTCTTGTGGGATTCCCTCAAGGCTGTGGCCTGGTGAGAACACTGAAATAGAACTGACTGAAGTTTCTCGCTGTTTAATTCCCTCTTTACTAATTGAATGTACCCAGCAATGTAAAATCTTAGTGACAGCCTTGCTGAGAATGAGTACAAGGATGTTTTCTAGTATAATAAGTACAATAATGTAACTACAAACATAAATGCAAGGAAGGATAAATGGGCAATGACAGGAAGATTGCCAAAAAAGAGTGGTTTCATGACAAGCAGGATGTTTTGTTGTTCGTACTTACGCCTGTGCACTGCCTCAGTTTTCATATATAACACAATGACACAAGCATAAAAATATGCACAAGAGAATGAAAAGGTTTATATTTCCTTTGCTTTTGCTTATCTTGCATCCCACCAATTTGCAAAGAGTTTTCTTATGCCTATGCATA
>JBBMOI010000007.1:3710000-3775000 GCA_038088405.1 Porites divaricata | reverse complement strand
ATAAGGAAAATAAAAAACTTACAGTTCTGTTCACCCCAACATCTCACCTAAACCCCATCACAGAGACTGGTTGGTAATCAAAGTGCTACAACCAATGTATATTATTCGGTGTAAAATGTTGTGCATCAGACCACGCACAATTCATGCCCCCTTCGCTCAATATCAAAGTTTTACAGATTTGAAGGTCATATTCAACAGTTGTTATGACAACTTTGAAGTGGGGAGAGGGGTGAAAAGTCCCTGACATTCATGACAATTTATCCTTTCTCTACGGCGCAGTGAAGTGTGAAAAATGGTTTTGAAAGCTTTTCAAACATTTTGTAACTGGTTGAAGCAAACAGCAGACAACATCTCGACAGCGGAGTTTTTGGACCTGTTCAGCTTGATTTGTTTGTTTTCTACTTGTGGACCAGGTGATGTTGCTCTTTCAAAAATTTTCTGTCTTATTTAACGTAAAAATGTATGAAAGGCAAAAAAAAAACAATACCCCTTGAGAATGGCATAAGATTTGAAATAGGGGAACAAACAAGCCAAGGCAAAGAGGTCTTTACTTGAAAGTTCTAATCAGTGAGGTGGGAGCCTCGTTACTTAAAATGCCTGTACATCCCGTCTACAGGTGCTTTCCAATGCAATAGGCCATCTCCAAATCACTGTCAGCTTCGCAATGTGTTCAACAAGTCCTGATGCCTGTCCACATGTGAAAATGCACTTATATTCAATGTAGTTCAGTTTAAATTTTAGAATGACTGGCTGCAATGATGCTGGGACACTCTTTCATAAAAGGTCTCACTCAGGACTGCAGTGATTGTCATAATTACAACCAGCAGCAATTTTGTTGCATTATGACAAACCTGATTGCAATGTAGTGGCATTTTTGGGCAAAATTGCAGGAAATATTACAGTAGAATCAAATGAACACTGCACTGAAATCGTTGCTGGTTTACACTGACAAGAGTTGCATTGGAGAGTGCAACAAGCATAAAAAAATCTCACTAGTTTAAATTGGCCTGTAAATGTAATTTTCACAATTGAGGTCAAGGAGACCAAGAGGTCATGTTTTTGTTTTGTAATTGAGTTTAGTAAGCACCCTGTGTGAATATCCTTCTCTTTAGGACCATAATTATGTGGTTTTTAGGTGTGGTATTTTCTGGTTAATTTATCTTTTTCTTCAAGCAACACAACATAGCCATTGTTTTAGCTGCAAAATTTTTGAATAGACAGAGAGTATTATCAGGTTTTAAAGTCACATTACCAGATGGTCTCCCACTTCCCAGGGCTTTGGTTGCTCCCAGAAAAAAAGTTGCCGTTGAGACTTTTTATGTTCCAAACTTTGATATGAATTTGTTAAGGTATCATGTATTGGATCAATTTAGGTTCTAGGAAACTGCCCACCCACCCCTCCCCTAAGCCAACATTTTGCCCTAAGTAAGTGATAATGTTGGCTTAGGGGAGGGGTAGGTGGGCAGTTTCCCAGAAACCCTAAATTGATCCCATGTATCTTCCTAGATTATCTGGCAAGTAAAGTCTGGGAAGAGAAAAAAACTTTGAGTTCAGGTGTGTTGTACAGGGTGCTATAAAAGTCCACCATACCACACCCCTCCATCTGAATGGTTGCCTTCCTCACCCTTACCTCACGCGGCAGATAATCCAAGGCAGTACTATTAAGCTTGATAGGCCAATGATTTTAACAGGATAATAGGGTGGATATTCAATTAGTTCCATTTTTTTGTTTGTTTTTTGTTGGGGTGGGGGAGGGGGGCAGTATTTTGTAAGGGTATGTATATTTTTTTTAATAATTAACCCCTAATGAGTTGGTCTCTCTGAGATCTTATTTCTTTTGATTAAAGTAATGTTGAGAAGACGGCGTTCCAGCTGATATTCTATGTTTTCATTTCATGACTACATATAGAGGATATTACATGGCTGCATGGGGATACAAATTTTATCTTCGAGTGAGAGATACTTTCAGCACGAGAAGATAAAATTCGTATCCCTAAGCGGCCATGTAATGTTCTGTTTATTTTAAAGATACTGATGAGATTCCTACATAAAACACAACTTTTTTTTTATTCATTTTTGAAACAGCAAAATAGTGCAATTAAAGTGGTCACCTATCGCAAAATGCCTGTCACAAAAATGTTACGAAACTCGGATATAAAGTTATAAAGGAGAAATAAAGACAATGATACTTATATTTTCTGTTCCAAAAAGTCAAAATTCTAATGAAAAAGAGAGAAATTCTATAACAGAAAATTCTAATTCTATAATCATGTTAGTAACCATAGCGACACCAATATCCTCACATGTGAAAGATAAAAAAGAGTATCTTCACTGCACGCGATGAAGATATAATTTTTTAGTAACAGGAAAAATCCTGGTATTTCATCAGTATCTATATAATAATGTACTTATATTTTCAGCTTTACTGGACACAAACCTGATTCTCAGGCGGTCCGCAATAATTTTTATGCTTTCGCGATCCCAATTTGCCCTCGGGCAAATTCAGGATTGTGGGATGCCGAAAATATCCATTCCGATTTGGCGGGATTGTGCAAAAATTTGGTTCGGGATGACGGGATTGGAAAACCCTATCCGAAATCCTCCTCCAGGTCGTTCGCGGCCACGCACTCTCTCCCTTACTCCTTTACTGGGGAGCTTAAGCAAGACGACGGCGACGGCAACGAGAATGACGAACAAGCAATAGGTTTAGATTAGCAAAACAACAGCTCTGCACGTGCATCATTTTTTTTTAAATTTATTCAAACTTTTATTAAATACTCACCAGGTGATCTGTGACATCACTGCGGGGGCCTGGGGAAAGAAATTTTAATGCCGTATCCCATAAACCAAAGCTGACGGGAACAGGTTGAATTGAATTGGTGCACGCGTTGGTTCATGGGTTACAATACTGACGTTACAATAAATTACAAATACTGTTACATCACATTACACTATGAATTTAACGGTAAAGTAACTATACAAAAAAAAAAAAGGAACAGAAAAGAAAAAAGAAAAAAAATACGTTTTAAGTACAGACAACACGAGGGAACAGAGTCCAAAGGCAGAGCCCACTTCTTATTAAATTTGCCCATGTTATTAGTTTTGACACATATGTACTTTTCTGTTTCACACTTAACTTTAACCTTGGATGAAAAGGCAGTTATGACTGGAAGAGTCTGATTTCTTCTACAACCCCATAAGTATAGTTTAGCGATCAGTATCAAATAATTCAGTAAAGGGCAATTTGTATATAGTATTCCTGCACGTGCATCATGCTTTTTTGTCCATTTCTTTGCCGTCGTTGCACGAGGTAGCCTCCCCGCAGACGTCCTGTGGGGTTTGTTTTTGTTCGTCACGCATTCATTCGCATTCGCATTGGGGAGAAATGAATGCGTGACGAACAAAAACAAACCCCACCGGACGTCTGTGGGGAGGCTATGCACGAGGAGGACGTGAACACAAATTCAAAACGACGACCCTCTTTATCTTTTCCTGAACTTTGATACAGTTCTTTAGAATTCAAATCCAAAAAATTTACCAACATTTGACGAATTTTATTAGATGGAATTAGAGCGATTAAGTTTAACGCAGCGCGAAAACTCTTTTTAACTGAAGTTTCGTAGCTTGTCGGGACCAGGCGCCGCATTGGTGGAAACAGGAGAAAAAAATCGGGGTAGGCGAAAAAAATAATCAGCGAGCGAAGCAAGCCGCGATTGGTATCTAAGCTCGCTTCGCTCGGTTTTTTGCTGGTTCTCTGCATGGTCAGCATACCGTCATCAGAGAAACAAAGTGGTGAAACTACTTAAGACATCCCATAACAGATATCTCAACCAGGAAATTGGGGGAAGCTTGAAGGATAATCCAAAAAGATTCTGGAGCTATATCAAACATTCCAGGACAGAAAACATGGGTATACCAACATTGCGCCAAGGTGATTCAATTTTCATCTCTGACAAGGACAAGGCCAATCTCCTAAACAAACACTTTGAAAGTGTATTTACCAGAGACAATGGATCACTTCCTACATGCACATCCACTTCTACCTATTGTGCTAATTTTTTGAACATTGGAGACATCTTGTTTGATGAATCTGGCGTTCAGAAGCTTTTAGCTAATCTGAATGTATCAAAGTCGTCTGGCCCCGATGGCATTTCGCCACGCTGTCTGTAAGTCCTGTCAGCAGAGATATCTGGTATGCTGTCATTTATTTTTCAACAGAGTTTCAACTTGGGTACCCTTCCGTGTGACTGGTCTAAAGCCATGGTTGTACCAGTTCACAAAAAATCGAACAAGGACAATCCAGCAAATTACCGACCAATATCCCTTACATGCCTGGCCTGTAAACTTATGGAACATATTGTGCTCAGTCATCTCAACGCGCATTTGTCTGCCAATGGTATTCTATCTCCTTTACAACATGGTTTTCGTGCAGGCATGTCCTGTGAAACGCAGTTGGTGCTGACATGTCACGACTGGGCTAACATCTTGAACCAGCAAGGCCAAGTTGATGCTCTTCTACTGGATTTTAGTAAGGCCTTTGACAAGGTCAGTCACACTAAGCTATTACATAAGCTCAGTCAGTACGGAATCAACGGTAAGACCCACAAGTGGATATCCAGTTTCCTTCAAAACCGTACCCAATTTGTGTCTATTAATGGCACTCACTCCAATCCTATTTCTGTCACCTCTGGTGTGCCGCAAGGCTCTGTACTTGGTCCGACCTTATTCCTACTCTATATAAACGACATTACTGAGGTGCCAAAATCTGAACTGCGGCTCTTTGCTGATGATACTGTGCTCTATCGGGCCATCAAATCTCAACACGATCAGGAGATACTCCAGGAGGACTTACACAATCTAACCAAATGGGCATCTGATTGGCAGATGGACTTTAATGTGTCTAAATGCCACCTACTCCGCACTACGAACAAGCGAAAGCCACACGAATTCACATACTCTGCTAATTCAGAAGCCCTTAAGAAGGTTTCCCAATGTGACTACCTAGGTGTAAGGTGTTCTGAAACCCTTCGCTGGGGTGCGCACTGCTCTAAAGTTGCTGCCAAAGCCAACAAGACTCTGGGACTTATAAGAAGAACATTGAAGCCATGTAGCAGAGAAGTTAAGCAGAGTGCTTACATGATGCTGGTGAGACCAACGCTTGAATATGCATCCTCCTCGTGGAACCCTCACACCGACACAGATATAAATCGTCTTGAGCAAGTCCAAAAAAGCGCAGCCCGCTTTGTATGCAATAACTATAAACTTACAACAAGTACTTCTGGCTTAATTAGTGCACTTGGATGGGATACCCTTGAACAAAGGCGTTTGTTTAATCAGTCAGTCCTTTTTTACAAGTTTCACAATGGTCTTGTTAATTGTAAATTTCCTGACCAGGTTACACGCTCTACTACCTCATTTACTAGGAGTCATTGCTTATCGTATCAACAACTGCAGTCATCCGTATTAGCTCATAGCTATTCCTTCTTTCCAAGAACAATTAGAGTGTGGAACTTACTTCCTTCAGATGTAGCAACATCTTTGTCCTTAAATAGCTTCAAGCAATCAGCCATGCCAGCTATAAGATCTCTAAAAGTGCCACGGCACTTAAGTAGGCTTTAACCGCAAACCGTCCCGCCCAGTATTAGAGAAATCTATTTGGGCGTATTTCATTCTAAGTTCTAAGTTCTACAGTCAGTCCAAATATGAAGAGATCGCATTGATATCTAGTGTCAGGGTTCGTACCCGTTTTTGAACAAAAAATTCAAGGACTTTTAAAGACACATTTCCCATATTTAAAGGATTCTATTCAATTCAAAAAGAGCCTTAATTCTATGTCTTTTTTTAGTTCTTCCACAACATAGGTAATTTTATCTCGAAGGTCTTTCTGTGTTTGCTCCTTTTCCTTTGGAGTTCTACTTAAATTATAAAGTTACCACTGAAATTCAAGGACTTTCCAGCACCGACCGCAATTTTCAAGGACTTTCAAGGCCTTGAATTTTTGTTTTAAAATTCAAGGATTTTTAAAGACTTTTAAGGTGTGGGCGAACCCTGTAGTGTTTTCAAGAAATTTCTTCTCCCAATCCTTTATTACGGACTCTCTCACTTTTAAAGACAAACTCGTGGCCATGAAGGTACAATGTCCGAAATAAAAGGAATTGACTGTACTTTCCACTAATAGAGAGCTTTAGATTTGAGAACGAGTACCAGATTTAACTTGAAGTTTTTGCGCGTGTTCTCGAAAAAGAGGCACCCCGAAAAGCTTCATTTTACCTTTTTTCCCAAAAAAAAGATTGTACGGTTATTTATACTGAAGGAGGTTAAGCCCTTTCCCGATAGCAGAATGATAAAACTTCTTACATTTGCTAACTTGTTCCCGCCACATACGACATTCGCGCTAAAACTTGTAGTAGAATGACGACGGCCATTACGTTTTCCCGCCAAAATGACGCTGGTTGATGCATGAGCAATACTCAGTATTGAGAAAATCTCGTACTTGACAACTCGTAGCCAAGATCTAAAGCTTTCTATTTACACATGAAAAAGAATACAAACAAATGAGCAACAGTTTAGAACAACGATTTAATAAGGATGGAAATTTACAAATACAGAGATGAGGAGAAGGACGGAGCTTGACCCATTGAGTTATTATGTAAATGTTATCTCTACGAGAAACAAAAATTTTCAGAGAAAAGCTACGAACATTTCCATCCATAAAAAGTTTCACAATTCTTTAAAACTATAACGCAAATTCCAACATAGGGGTTCTATAAGCGACATCACAAGCCGTAGAATATTAGTGCTTACTCTAAAAATTACAGAAAAGAAGAAACCTAAAATCTTTTGGTCTTTGACTTGCTGAAAAAGCTAGCCTTCTTGACACAAGACTATTTAAAGCCAAAAGCACTGAGTAATTGTACTAAATCTAAGCCTCGACTGTTCTAATCTTCACCATCGCCTATCTCATCTATGACTTCAAAACCCTCTATTAAGTTCACGTCGTAGGTTTTGTCAACGCCCTCTTTTGCCTTGGTCTTTTTGGCTTTAGCAGCCTTTCCTCCAACCGAAGCTTTTGCACCTCTCCTTGCCCCCCGACCACGCCCTTTTCCGCGGGTTGCACCTCCTCTGCTAGCCCCTCCCCTTGCAGCACCCTTTTTGCCACGCCTAGCTGGGGGAGTGACCTCTTTAATGGGTGTGTCTTCTGTGTCATCTGGTGAACTGCTCTCCGAGTCATTGTCTCGCTCTTTCCATTGATTGGAGGCGAGTCTTGGCGTTGTCGACACGGGCTCTTTGGCCGCCTCAGGCTCTGAATTCACTGCTGTATCGGTAGACAACGGAATAAAATCCTCGGTCTCCTGTCAAATTGGAGAGAAGAAAATTATTATTGATCTTCTAGCTCGTGGCAAAATGTTAGAGTGGCAAACAAGGTCTATTATGGGAGATAGCCAAATGACTAATTGAAGGCGGCCGCTTGATTTTCAAAGGCACCTAGTTCACAAGGAGACTTTCACGCAAACAAAATTGGCTGTACAAAGACAAAGAAAAACCCAGTCCATGTTGAACTCACAAAAGCCAGAAAAAAATAACTGTAGGGCCACGTTCCATAAGAAATTGCAGGAAGTACTTACTTCAAGTTGTGGAGCAGTTTCTATTTGACTCTCCTGGGATTCCTCAACACTAGTACACTCTGCAGGATCATACAAAGTTTCTCCTTCATCTGTTCCCGTCACAGTTGTCTCTCGTTGTTCCTCAATACTTTCGTCTGTCATGAAAGAGTCTTCATTCACATGGTCCATACCTTCCATGTCCACATCCAAGTCGGCTGCTTCCTCACCTCGAAGTTGATCTTCTTGGTCAGAAGACTCTGGTGCGACTACAAACCTAGTTATCTGTACCTGTAAGGAAATGATAAGATTTGACTATTGTGCCCTGTGGGAAACTGGGACTCAGTATGACGTCAGTATCACGTGTTTTCGTTTTGGAAAAATTCCACCCCCACGAACTTTGCTTTGGCTAATTACAAGTATTTTGGAGTAATTCTCATAGGTGGCATTTATAAGGCAGGGGGCGTTTATTAGAGAGAGGCATCCAATAAAACGTTAACAACGTAGAGGGTGTGTTTATTATATAAGAGGTGCTTATTTGGAAGTGGGCACCTATTTGGTCATTTACGGTAACTGGACCTACCTCATCACACTGTTCAGACTGAGAGTCTTTTCGATGGCTTCGTGTCTTGGCAGAAGGTGGCTTAATGTCCTTATCAAGGACTTCATATAAGACAACTTCTTCTCCTTCTTTTGGTTCAAGCACTGCCTCCAGTTCTTTATTACGTGTCAACTGATGTTTTTCATATTGTGGGTGTTCTTGGATGTAGGTCTAGAATGATAATAATTTATGGGTAATCACACAATTTCAGCTTTCAATCAAACATACAATAAAGACAGTAACAAGAGGTCTTCAATCCCTTCTTTCAAACTAAGTGGTCTGTTTTGAAAAAAAAATTTTAGCTGAAAATTAATTTTCATATTAAAATAGCTTGGTGAACAAATCAAAAGAAGCTTTCCAAAGAAAAATAAATAAAAATACAGACAAAGAAAAATAATTTATGTCAAGATGAAATGATAATACTGAGCCAATCTAGTCAGTCTACCAATGATCTTTCATAATTCCGCGCAAAGCACAAAGTTTCAATAATATTATTATTGTCAGGATAATTATTATTACCTTATAATTAATCTGATGCTTCTTTCCTTTGATGTGATTGATCACATCATTTCCACAGCGAATGAAAGTCTTGCAAAGACGGCAATTAAATCCTGACACAGCTTTCACAAACTCACAGCCTGAAACCAAGATTTTATTTATTACATGAAGACATGATTATAAAAAAAAAAGTTACAAGCACATGCAAATAAAATGACCACGCAAGTTCTAGTTGAGGAGGAGATCTAAGCATAGCCTGTGCCAAAGATGAAAGTAAACATGTGGTTAAGTCTGTTTGCTAGCCGCCGTCGAAATCTTTGTTTTGGGCCCCCAACCGTGTACCAGGATTTGATTACACACCATGACTGGCCTGTTAAAAAGCTATTGTTGATTTGCCAATCAGGTTTAAGGGAAAATTAAAATGCGCTTCTGATAAAATTATTTGTCAAGTCTATTGACCGAGGGTCAAATACAATGATCATTTTAAAATAAGACTACATGGGTATGGAGAAACGGTTTTTTAATGAAGCCTGCATCTGCATGTACAAACACATGTATTGGGAGCTAGTGCACGATTAACAACAATTATCAGTTATATAAAGATTAGTACTATCATATTAGAATTAAAATTAAAAATGATGTTTCTGGGTGACCAAGCTACCCCTCCCCTAAGTAACAATTTCGCCTTAAGTGAGAAGCAAGAGTTGATGTGAACTTGGGGGAGGGGTAGGTGGTCAGATATCTAAAAACCTCAATTGATCTGAATTCTACTTATTGCGATATGAACAAATGTCTCAGTTTCTTTTTTTTTTTCATGATTGCAAAGTCTCTAGAAAGTTCAAACAATATTAGATTATAATCAGTGTTGTCTGCTCACTGTACCTGACATGTTTCTTCCACTTGTAAAGCCATCAATCCTAACTCTTGACTGAGTTACAGATGATATAGTGATGATGTTTCCTTCCTTCATTGCTGTCTTTCTTGTATCACAAGTGTACTTGACAAAGTCAAGGTTAACTTCATCCGCAGACGGACTTGATAGCACTTCAGTTTGAACTATGTCTTCTTTCTCATCTTTTGGTATTGCTGTGACTTGCTCTCTCTCTGACTTCTTCACAGATGTAGTTTCCTTGTATAAATACATGTAGAAGATAAAGTCAGGGTTGTCAGAAAGTTTTTAAGTGGACGGCTTAGTTATTAAAGTAAGTGCCCAGCTCTGGAGCAACTGGTGAGTGCCAAAGGTGCAAGCCTCTAGAGGGTTCTGGGGGTATGCTCCCCCAGAAAATGTTCATACTTAAGCACTCTGAAATGCTGTTTTCTGCACTCTCCAGGCTATTTTGCCTCCAAAATTATTGAAAATCTAAAGGGAATTATAAGGTGAATTACTAGGCATTAAATTTAACCATGACACATAAACACTTGCTATAATTTTCAGGAGATGTTTCTTTACCAGTCCAGTGATATTTAAAAAACGCCATCTGTAAAGAAATGCTAAGCAGAGTAGCCGGCCGATACTATTAATAAACCAAGTGGGTGGCAATTTTCGCCGGCAGCCAGCTGCTTTTGATAACCCTGAAAGTCCTCCCATAAAGGCTGATCATGAACACTAGCCTAATCTAGCCAAAATAGTGTGGCAGGTAACTAAAGAATGTGCTTAACTGTGATATTTCAAACCATATTGATTTGGAATTCATGAGTAAAGAGAAGGAGGCTCTGGTTGCAGGGCACAAACAAACACACTCAATGACCACCATATTTGAACTGTCTTCATTACCTGGCAGAAATTTTTGAATTCTTCCGCATCAAGTTCTTTTCCTTGCTTTTCCAATACAGTCCGGGCATGTCTCTTTCCCAAAAGATGTTTATGAAAACTCTGAACAGAACAAAGAAAAATTTTAGGTGCATCAACTGACTTTAATATTATTTACATTTTAATGTACTAATAATTCATCAAGAGCAAACAATGGAACACTCTAGCATGATGGAGGTGGTTTGAAAATCCAGTCTATTTTCTCCAATAATCCACTGCGCAGTGTTTGACATAATAATTATTAAAATCAGAAAATGACAGTAGTAGTGGATAGACATCTGCCACGAAAAATGTGATCAGTTATGTAGCAGATATCTCGAACAAAGAAACACAACCCTTGGCAACAAGGAAACAGTCATGTGCACTGGATTACTGAGGTGTATACTCAAACCCCTGCAGTATAGCCCATGTTTGGTTCCAGCTTCCCTTTGTTTCCATAAACTCTGCTTTTAATAACCCAGACAACTGTTACTATGCAATTAAGAAATTTCAGGGCATTTTTTCTGAATTGCCAGTACGGATTTCAGTAGCTAAGTAAGCAATTCTACTGTAAATGTAAGTTCATTTGAACATACTGTATATACTTACCATTGGTATATTACAGATGATCTTGCACTGCTGGCAGATGTACTTTGACCTTTTCTTATCAAAGAGAGAGATCATCAAAGCATCAACATCTTCTCCAACAAAGTTAACTGCCTTAGGAAGAGGACGGTCATTGAACTCTGGAGGTTCACTGACTTCATTGTCTTGAACTTGCTCATCTTCTTTAGTCGTGTTCAAGACTTCTCCTTCCTCCTCACCTGACAAAAAAAATCAAACAGCAAAAATACAGTGATACAGCGATTTTCGTATGACCTTGAAAAAAGGTTTCGGTAAGTGTTCGTTCTTTGTTTCATCAGCCAATGCATGAAAAGATCAAAACATGGCCTCTTTGTTTTCCCGCCAAAGAAACCCTAATATGGAGAAGGCATTGTTTGATTGGCCAATCGTGTTGTAGTATGACGTCAAAGCAAAGTATCGGTTGATTTCTAGAAAGTTCTCGGGCATGAAGTTTTTTCACCTGAGCGTTCGCTTAACCAATGAAAAGCCAGGCGCGTTTGTCTGTCTGTTCGATAAACCAATCAAATCGCTCTATTTCAGTTCGTTTGTCGTTTGTTTTGTTCGCGCGCTTTCATTTTAAGGTCATACGAAAATCGCTCTAATTAACACACAATGACAACAGAGTGACAAAAAGTCAAAAGACAAACAAAAGTGATGAATTTGCTAGTTTCAGTTCTAGAAAATTAATATTATCTGTGCACAATGCCATTCCCTTCTTTAGTTTTTTTTCTCATTTATTCTTGCATTATTTTTTCTCACCTTTACTTTCTCATCTTTGGACTTACACATTCAGCCTTTTCTAGTATTATCCTATTTAATGATTGTTTTTTAACTTCCAAACAAATAGTGCATACTTAAGAGTTAAATTGCTGATGTCAGTATCGTAATATTATTAATCAGCTCGCCAACGAGTCCTCAATAGTTCAGAGGTTAGACAATCTGATCTAGAATACGGAGGGTGATGGCTTCGAATCCTATCTGGGGCTCAAATTTTTTGTGTCCTCTTATGGTGGATTCTTTACATCTCCCTTTATTTCCTTTATAATACTAATATTAGACAACATAATTTTAAAGTGGTCCTATTCACAAGCCTTATTGCCTTCCATGGGCTCCCTTGCCTCATCTTTTTTAACATTTCATATGTATAATTATTTAATTGTGTGTATGGCAAAATGATAATAAAACAAAACAAAACAAAACATTGAATATGGGACTGACTGAAAGGCTCACTACCTTGTGTAGTTTCATCTTCCTCCTCATGCAGTTCCTCTTCAGTAGCTGCTTCTTCTTTCTTTGTTTCCTGTTTATCAGGTGTTGCAGCCTTCTTAGCCTGTTGACTCTGTTGATTTGGCCTGTTTCTATTCTGTTGTCTGTAGCCTCCTTGCTGCCGACGATTGTAATCAAAGCGTTCCCTTTTGTTTCCCTGGTTGCCGCCACCCCAGCTGTCATTCCTCCCCCGCTTGCGATTCTGCCGCTGTATATCTCTTGACTGGGTCCTTGGTATCAAAGGCGTGGGAAGAAGTCCCATAGAAGATTGCATGCCCTGTTTAGCTCGTGCTTGTACCTGGGCTTGTGCGTTGGCATTGGCTTGGGCTTGCATGGCTGCCAGCAGTGACTGAGTCTGAACCATAGCCATAAGCTGCTGCTGTTGTTGGGCAAGCTGGGCTGTTAGACCAGATCCTAGGCCACCGCCTGCCATTCCTAACCCTGCGAAATTCAGGTGAAACTACACAGGTCAGACCATTTGAAAACTTAACGAGGTTGAGAATGCTTGAAGACCCTTGAATCTCGAAATTTAATGCCTTTTTTTTATATATATTTGCCTATTTAAATCGTGAAAATAAAACCCTGTGACATACTGTTTCAACAAAATCACACAATTAAGTACCTCACTGAAACAATGCTATTTTGTGGTGCAACACTTCAAATGTACTCAAGCTAGATGTTATATATCTGCAAAATGATATCCTTTGGTATCAACTTTGTCCAGACATCACATCCTACTACCATTAAGATTTCATCGGACACAGGCCAACATTTATTTTATCAATGGTTGTCATTTTCAGTCAAGTTTAAAAGACATCATATAAAACTACAGTCTACAAAATGTGGCAGAATGGACAGAATTGAAAGATTTTAAGAGTCACTCAGAAAAATTTGAACTCAACACCTGGATTGATTACATTAGCTTACCATTCCCCTGTTTAGCATCCTTATAAAGCCTGGTTTTTACACATCAGGAAAAACTCATATGGTCAGGCAACACACTGTTCTTACTAGTAATCCAGAGTCTGTCTCAGATGCCACTTTGATTTACAGTACCACTTAAAAGTAAGTTACCAGTCACGCTCATTTCCCATGACAATCGCATAGTGCGAGAATCATTGAAGCGGCAATTTTGGGCATAACTTATTGACAACACATCCAGCGAGAAACCAACTAAAAATTTCATGTAGCATTACCTCATTGACTGAGGAAATCGGGCATTAGATTTTGCATTAAGTTTGTTAGGAAAGCTTTCTTTTAGCTTGTCATTGGCACACTGTTTAATTGGAGTTTCTATACTTGCATGGTGGAAAGGACGTCACCTAAGCAGTTGGATTATTGGGTCAAAGAAAAAACAATAATTGCCCATCACACCCTGACATCCCAACAGAGCAAACTTGACTTCTCATATGCCAGGTATGTACAACACCCATCACACAAACCTGGGATGTGTTTGTCCAAGTTTGTCCTCTACCATCCCAGACAATGGTGGATATCTACAATCCCTAGTTTTCATTAGTCTACAAAGTCTTAGGCCTTCAGGAAACAGTAAACTCTCTGAAAGTCTGGGACTTTCAAGACATATAAAAACCAGGCTTACTCTTCACACCTACAAAATAGTGGCCAAAGAAATTCAAAGAAAGATTCAAATTTCTTTTAATAAAATTGTAAGAAATTACTAAACAGAACTATGCTTACATTCTGCCCTTTCAAAGAGGTTTCATTTGAATGGTAACAACATAAGACTTTTCCAAAGTTACTGTGATATATAATCTTGACATAACTTCATTTAGAAATGAAAGGGAGACAGTTAGATCATGTTACCGCCATTAAAACTTTCAAAATCATTTTATGACACCGATGAATTTTGAAGCAAGTTGCTGTCAGATGAAACATGAAGGACGTATCCACCTGGTCCTGTTAATTCTAGCAAGTTTAAAAGAACAATGACTTTAAGCAGATACACCACATTCTTGATTGACGAATTACCTGGAAACCATTTCCACTGCAAGTAAAACCAAACCAAACCCCTACACAAATGTACTGTTGGGGTTACACCGATGGCCATTGTGTATGTGACCCCCATTGAAAGAAACGAAGGATCAAAATTTAAAAGATTTGATCGGCAATTGTGCTAGTACCACCGCCCAGTTTGATCATGGTTTCTTCGTTGTAGTCACATGATTAATGACATTAGTGGACTACGGCAAAAGAAAGTATATCAAGGTAGTGTAATCACAGACTTGCTCCAAGTTGACCTCTCACAAGTTCTTAAAAGTGAGCGAAGCAAGCTTTAATGCATGAGGCCATGCAACGACTGAGCGAGCGACAAAGACTCTAGGTCGACTTGTTTTGCCTGAATGGATTTGAATCATTAAAAATTCACACGGGAAAAAATGACTGGCATATATATGCTGTGTTGGGAGCAGCATGAAATATCACTCAATGTTCTATTGGTCTATTGTCATGACGTCACTGGTAGAATTTTAGACCAGTGAAGTTTGCGCCAAACAGGTATGAAAAGTCCTTTAAAATGGCATAACCAACGTAACCAGGAAACAAAATATAGGACTTCTAGAAAGTCAATGTAACCACTGTGTAAAGGTTACCACAATTACTTGCTCATGAAATGCTAGCTGTTGTCATTAAGTAGCACAGGCAATTAACTGAACACTGGTGACGGTGACAACACATTATGGTTGTTGCATGGAGGTGACCATTACCTAAGAGTAGACTGAATTGCAACTCAATTGTTCAATTTGCAAATCAGAACTTCTCAAACACTGAAACATTTTAGGTCACTGATGTATGTGTAAACAGTGACCAGAATAAATGCAATAAGAATAGAGACCAATCTCAAGTTGTTCCAGTCATTGATAAGCAGGGCTTTAGGCTTTTTGAATTTACTACTTTAGTGGTTGTAATGGTTACAGTATTAAGCATCACAGAGCCAGCCCTCTTAAAATGCTTTGTACTGTCTTGTAGAATAGCACAACTAGTAGGCAGAAAGGGTAAGAAATGTACTTTCTGTAAGCCACAATCACTGATTTCTATAGCAAATCAACTGGGAGTGTCAACAGTGCTTTTGCTGGCCATTTTCAGAGGAATGAAAAAGTCTCTGTAAACAGACAACAATCTGCTGACAAAACCATTCAAGTTTCTCAGCAACATTGTTTAAGAATCCAAATAATATTCTGTAGGACCTAATGCAAGAAGACAATAACCGCCATTTTTGGAATTGTTATCTGCATGATTAAGTTCACTGCCATACAGGATTCTGCACGAATAATACCGTGGGATGTAGCAGTTGTATAATATAATAATTGTGAGATCTGTATGCATGACTGCATTCAAAAGCAGGTAAAAAAGATGGCAAGAATGCAAGCCCACGTGTACACTAAGCTGTACAAGGAAACAGCTAAGAATTGAAACTCCCATTTCCTAACAATTTTGTTCTCCTAGTTTCCGAATAATATTTTAGTTCTCCCTGACTACCTACACTCCAGTAGCACTATAACCATCCAAAGGAATGTACAACATGGCTCAACAGCACTTCTTGGAACAACAATATTTATAAAAGAAAGCTGATGTCTGGGTGCTGTAAATACCGTCTTCTTACGATTTTGAAATAAGCAGTTCTTGTAGGCAAGTTTTATCAGGTGTTGAGTTCAAACTCGTATATAAACAGAGTGTAGGAGATTGCAAAACAGCAGTTAAACTACCTCCATCATCTTGTAACAGCTTATGAGCTTTAACATATTAAACAAACAAAAACATCAAACACACAGATTGTACAAGATAAAGATATTGAGATGTTAAAGTTCACAACATAAAACAATGACAACACACACAAAAGGATGTATATGTATGTGTTGTGTTAACAATGTGTTGCCGGACCAGTCACCAGAAGAAGGTCTGAAACCTGTTGTGAGAGCTTTGTCCCTAGGATACTTATCTGTTCATAAAAGACAAGAAGCCATGCAATTTAGTTTGTCTATCTTGAACAGAAGTAGCCACTGAATATTGGAAACAAATACCACAGAATGTTAAGAGGAAATTTCATAGTCAACAGACAAAAACAGAGGGACACCAAAGAGAAAGTTGAGTTGTTGCAAGTTTCACACCAAATATTTCTAGGATTGCCAACAAACCAAAGCAAATCTGGTGAACAAGGGCATGTGGACAAAGTCCCACTATTAAGTTGACAATGAAGCAGAATACATTGTAAAAACTGATCAAAAGTATAATTTCACCAGACCTGGCACTTGCATGGGATTTGCTGGAAGTTCTGGGACTGAACGATCACCGGGCTTAGCACCCAGAATTCCAGGTCCCTGGTTTGACGGGCCTCCTCTGTTACCCTGTGACCGATTATTGCTGTTGTTGCGATAGCGGTCTCTGTTCTGATTGCGATTTCTATCATTCCTACCACCGCTGCGGTCGGACCTGGAACCTCCCAGGTGTCCCAAAGGGTAACTGACAAGATCCGAGTGACTTCCTTGCCTGAGGTCATCATATGATGATGAGAATGACGGCTGTGTGTAAAGTGATAAAATAAAGGCGAGAATGTTGTTAGTATCAAAATACAGTAATAATATTGTCAATCTGCCATTTTCTTTTCTGAAGAAATGTAACGTTCATGTGCCATAATTCCAAACTCCAAAAACCAATCATGTTCTTACAGCAAGTGGAAAACTTACACAGTTTCAATACTCACAGTCCACTATTGAAGATGATGACATCATGGCCATTGCGCAAGTATGAAGAACAGGAACTTACAAAGATCAAGTACGTTTGGGCAGGGGATAGATACATGCATCACTATACATATGTCTGAAACTTTTCAGCTCCAAGAATCTCAAGAATAGTACAAACAGGTATGAGAATTCTTTTGCAGTACTGCTTAAATTAAGATGATGCAAAAATGCTGGCTGCACTTTTCAAACAATGTGCAGTTGTTACAGGTGTTAAGTAAAATGTAAGAGCTTTCAACCTTTCACGTTGCCTTACAGTGTTGTGTTTTTCCACTGAAGAGGTTGATAATTATTCAAAGCCAAATCTTTGTGAACTCTCCAAAACTCCTTCCATTAAGAGCACTAGACTGACAGAAACACAATTGTTGTATGCAAGGACTTTCACTCTTTTTCCAAACATCTGGACACTTTTCAGATGCATGTAGACAATATTATTTGTTTGCTGAAGCATACACCAAATAAAAATAACAATAGATGGAACCTGTTTGGTTTAAATGGCAATTTTCCACAAAAATTTACTGGTCCCCCTCCAAAAGTAAAATCTTTGACCGTCCAGTAAGCCTGGTCTGACAAAACCTTTCCTTTCCACTCTCAGAAATCCTCATCATTTTCACCGAGAGTAACCAAGAGTTGGGTCTAAAAATAATGGGTTCTCGACATATTCACTTGCTCCCCACTTAGAATTGACTTAACAATTTTGGGGAGAGCAGAGAGCAAGATGAATCCAGGGCACGAAAAAGTGATCTCTGATAGCCCAGGATAAGTGGAGCCAGCCATTGGGCCATTGGGCTGGCATGTTTTTATAATGAGTTGCCCAATGGACAAGCAACATTTTCCAAGAAAGAGTAAATGCAAGTGAAATGGAGGACTGGTAGGCCAGCTGTAGGACTGCTTTGGGCTTGTAAATAACTGAAGGGTGAGTGATTAATTTAAATCTCACCCTGTTTCTGGATATAAATGTTTGGCTTTTTTAACCAAAAGCAAACTGATCAATTTTAATTCAGAAGAAAATAAGAGGCTGGTGTATCATGTGATCCTTTAAACTTTGTCCTTCATCACTGACAAAGTTTACCTTAGTTTGCTGATGTTTGTAAATACATTTGCAAACAAGAGTAAAGAAAGCAGGCAGATATAGAATGCCACAGGCTAGTAGTTTATGTTGTCTAAAAACATGGTGACCTCTGGTTTTCTCCTTTGAATGTTACTGTAGCCTGAAGAAAAATACATTAATGAGGAAAGGTAGTTATGCAGCTGTTGAGATGGAAAAGGTAGGAGAAGGCATCGATTAATCCATAAAAGGTTTTCTCTACATTTTATAAGTAGTAAATTGGGTTGATACTGTTGATATCTTCATGTAATGCATGTCGGTAACATACATGTTGTACTAAACTGTAGCCAAGTGTAATGCTTTACCTTTGGGAGCATTAAGGAGTGGAAAGGTGAGAGGAAGGGTGAGGGCTGACCCAAGTGTCCAGTTCAATTAAGCGGAGGACAAGTGAATATGTCGAAAAATACCCAAATGGAGTACTTCAAGCCAGTCGTTCTCTTTCATCAAACAATATTGTTCTGGTGTTTCTTTGGTTAGCTCAGTAAACAGTCAGTTTGGTATAGTGAAAAGCACCTCAGTATATCAGAAAAGAAGTGAGGATTTGAAACAGCTGCTGACACAGTCTCTCAGCTGATTGGTTTATGGTCACACACGTTTAAAATAAGGCGACGAAATACTACAAGCGTCTGAGGCTCTGAGCATTTTCTCAGCCAGCCAAATTACATGTAATGACAAAAACAAACTGCAAAGTCCCTTCCCAAGAAAGTAATTCGCGCACTTTCAGTTTCCATTCTTAGAACAAAGCTTCTTTCACAGCAACTTCCCATTCGTCTGACCAATGTGCAATTTGCATGTTGTTTTCAATTCTATGGATCAAACAGTTGCAGAGAACTACAGACTACTTATCAAATAAAAGCTTGACAAGGACTCATTTAAACATCCAAAGTAAAGAATTGCCTTTAAACAGGTAGACAAGACCTTTCATTTAAATAGTAACGCTTACTTCAGGAGAAAACCTGTCGCGGGAATTTCTTCCTCTCAATCCCCCGTTATCTCGCCTGTAGTCATCGTCTCTGCGGTCTCTCTCGCGTTCTCTGAAGCGTCTATCATCGTAGTCGAGCCTGTCTCTTCTTTGATTAGAACCTAGAAAACTGTCAGACAGCGAAGGAATACCCAGAGGATATCTTCCTAATCCAGACATGTTCTCGAACGTACGCTCGTTGCTGCTTTCCACCGAAATCGAATGGCGACCACGTTCTGCAAGCATCATATCCGGGCACCACGAATTGGTGCGAGAAAAGTACCCGGATCAAAGAAAGTCAGGAATGGAAGAGTGGACTGTCGGATTGAGGATCACCTTTCCATCCCATCACTTTCCTCCTTTTTTCTGCCTGCCTTCGCAGTTATTTTTCTAACAAATACATCCCCCTCGACGACGATATTATTGAATTAAAAGGAGTTTGTTTGCTGCCATTAACGCGTCTTTGTCCAGGATTGTTTCATGAGCACTAAGCGTAGAAAACAAATGTTCCAAGGATGAACTGAGATTAATCAGTTTAGTTTACACTTAATTAGGTGCGAAAACGTGTTAAGGATTATCCAAACATGTAGCAGCCTACATTCCCCGTGTTGCCATGAAAACCCAATAAATGAGAACGCCTCATGCAGTTAGATCGCGGGATATCTCATGTAGCGAAAAGGACGCCGGATCGGAAAAGAAAGCTAGAAGGCGTGAGGAAGCTCACCTGTTGAGAAAGGGGTGGCTGGACGGGAGCTGTCTTGATTTGGTGGTTCTAGTAAGGTCATTGAATTTACCATTGTCCAAAATCAAAGTGATTATTCTAGCCACTCAAGCCTATGAAAACACACGTAGACAATTCAGTAAAGCAATCATATTTCGAAGTGACATATAAAGCTTTCGCGAAGCGCGTGAAACAGCATGAGTTTACCCCACAGGATCTATGGCTTTTCTTGTCTGACGGCTACCCGCTGAGCACAGACATTGAAGTAAAAAGATTGGAATTTGCGCATTTTCATTGGTTGAGAGCGTGGGGCGAAAATTTTGAACCAATCACAAAAAAGTGGAAAACCAGATAATTTCAACAAAAACTGCTCCAAAATCGTGATATTTATAAAATTCTTTATTACAATCCAAGTCTTTGTTACGAAAGAAGGCAGAATCAAGAACAGGTTTTTCAGAGACTCGTTGACAAACAAATAACAAAACCGCAAAATGTTCTTAGCTTCTTTTACAAATTTGGGCGATTGATTATATTTATCTTACACGGTGATGCTATACACGCACCACTACAAGGTTCACAACACAACAAAACGTACCCCACAAAAGGGATATACATTCAATACAAATGTCTGCTTTGTTTTAGGATATTTTTTCACCTGCACTGTTTATTTAGTAGGAAATTTCATTTAATGTTTAACGAGTATATATCAAGGTTATCAATACAACACTCAATATAGCTACGTGGTACCCAGATCTTGCTCCATCTTACGCTAGGAGATCTGGGTACAGGATAAGAATGACGACGGCCATCACGTTTTCCCGCCAAAATGATGCTGGATAACGTGTGCGCACTGCTTCGTATTCAGAAAATCTCGATCCCGTGATCGTCCTGGTCTTGGGTCTCTATCCTCACATCGACTCACATCTCGCCTCCCAAGAGCTCATTAGCACAATTGGTCTCTTTATGTTGACAAAGCCGTGTTGCGCCTACAGGGCACTTTGTACAAAACGGCGGAAAATAGATTTTAAAAAGACCAAAACTAATAACTAAAAATAAAAACACACTGCTCGTTTTTTCGATCAGTTTGTGCCTTACTCGCTACCTCGTTGCTTAACCCTTCTCAGGGTTAGACTTGTTGACAGTGATTAGCATCTAATTTCTCCTTACAGCATCATTGTTCAAAATGATCCCCAAAACTGTTCTATGAGAGATTTATGGTAAATATAAAAGAGAATATGTGTGCTGATAGAAGGGTCGAGAAGTTCGGGTTAGACATCCTTATGCTCTCACACCACCATGTATTGGTGTCTTAGACAAGAGACATCCAGGCTTGCTAAAACTCACGCTGAGTTCAAAATGTGTTGTTCCTGAATATTGATGACTGTCTTGGGCTCGGCCTTCTATTCACAGCTTTCAGAGGCCGTCGATACGGTTGTGCGTTTTACTAGTTACAGTTTCAAATAGCATCAAAACTTTGGGATTGTGTTGAAGATCTTCAACGCAGGTCCAAGTTTAATCTTGAGAATATTAACAATATCGCTTTGGTTGAGCAAAAGGAATGCTTCTCCGTCAATTTGCTGAAAGATAATTTTAAAAATCAGAAGTCAGAAGTCTGCGTCTTAAAAGTGACCTACGTTTACTGTTTCAAGAGACCAATTTCGTTTCAGTTGCGTAAGCTTAGTTCTTTTTAACTGCTTCAAATGCTTAACCATTTTACTTCTCGCAGAATAATTTGCAGTTTGAGCGCCGCGGCAACAAGTCGTGCGCAGCCAAACAACAGTCATCTGAACTACTACAGTAACTATGGTTCATCAATTTTTGTCAGAATTGTGCGGGAGCACACGAATCACACGACCCAGGGTAAACAGAGAAAGGGAAAAAGAACGAGATAAATTAAGAGAGGGGGACAGGAAGCAGGGCTTAAAGAAAGGATGAAAATAACTCAGTTACTGATTATCAAGCAAGCAAACAGGGCAGAAAATTTCACCTGCTCAACAAAGATCTTGGCCTGGTCAGCACAGCCTAGTAGGCGCACATGATTAGCGACGTCATCAACATTCCAGCGCATGATTTTTTGGCGTTCATTGGATACCGCCGCATGGTTATTATGATTGATGGAAGTCTTGAGCTCGCTAAGAAACGCCGACGGAAATCCGCTGCCGAGTGGCCATGGAAACGAGAAAGGAGAAACGTGCTGAATGCCTTTGTCTTCGACTGAAAAGGAACAATGTGAGAGGAAAAATGACGCACTTTAGTATTAATATTTAAGGCCAGCTAGCCGTCATTATTCACTGGTTTACCAAGGGTACCTATCATTTACATTGAAAAACCGGAAACTCCGGTTGAAAAATCGAATACTTTGCGCCATTCCGTTTGGAAAGCTTTAGGTAACATGGGGCGTGATTTGAGGCGATGCAATTCTTCTGCTACTGTTGGTAAGTTCAGTTGATTTGGATATACTATATAGCGGGCCTTTCTTTTACCAAGGCAATTCTATTGCTTTACTGTTTTAGTACAACATTTCCACCTGGGTGGTTTATGAAAATGGTAAGCTCCCCAATTCTCAAAAGTTTATGACTGTTTTAGCTCCTATCGAGAAATAGAATTTTCTTTGTCCCACGCTTTGAAGCATCATGGTGGACAACGTCTTTATTATTTTTGCGCAGGCCTTATGCGCATGATCTGAATATTCACCTAATTCGCCTCTTTAAAAAAGGGAACTGGGTCGAGTTAACTTTTGCAAAGACTTCTGGGGCTGTCACAGGAAAAAATTGGCCAATAGCTCATCGGACCGGCTCGTCTCCAGAAACGATCCCAGAAACAATTGCAAGATGTATTTCGGCTCCAGTTCCCCGGTCGCTTCTCAAGTGGCGAATAGAAGAGGTGAACGTAGCCTCAGGTTTGGCGTCAGTGGAGGCATCCGTGTTCCTCCTCCCCCCCTAAAAAACAGAATGGTTTCACGTAGAGGTATCAATGTTCCTCCCTCCCCGCCCCCTCCCCCTCCCGCTCAAAAACAAAAGAAAAGAAAATTACCTCTCGGCCTGCTGCTATCCAGTTTTTCTTCCTTGACAGCGGATCTGCTGAAAAGGTACAATTCCTTCATTAGCATCTATTATTACTTTTTCTACGTGGGTTAATGGCCAGGGGCCCGTTTCTCGAAAGTCCCGGTAACTTTTCGGGCCCGAAATCAAATATTCAAATCGAAATATAAAGAATAAGAGCGCGGGTCCTTACTAGCAAACTACTCCATTTTGTTTCATTAACTGATAGTTTAATCATGTTAGATGCAAAACTATTGAAAGCTCGATCTTTAATGAAAACGGAGACAGCTTACCGGGCCCGTTAATTATCGGGACTTTCGAGAAACAGGCTCCAGGACGTGCCACACATTCCGTTCAAGCACGTCAGGAAAAAAAACGCGTTCAACCATTAAACTAATGAAAAGACGCAGACGAGCCAAGAAGGCCAACACGGCGCCAATACGGCGCCGACAAAGCTTAAAGTTCGGGGTGTCAACCGCCCGACTGACATATCTTCACTATATTTACATAATCAATTTTACATGCTGGCAAGTTTTATCCTTACCGGGAGGTACTGCGCGTGCCGATGACACCAGATTCTTTACCGCCAATAACGAAGCTCTTGTAGGTGGGGGAGTGGAGTGCGGGCTTCTTCGGGCCTGGCGGGGATTTCGCTGATAAGTGTTTCACTCTGGGACAACCTGATAACCTGGAAAGGTAATGATCAGACGTTACACAAAACAGTTTCAAATAACAAATCTGTTATTTGCAAGCTGTCTGTGCTGCCACACGGCGATTACTTAACTTTTAGCATGCATTTGATTAGTTTCGAATTGCATTATGGCCCTCGCGCAATCACTAATAGCAAGTAGAAGAGATCACACTGTCCCCCAAAATGTCCCAAATTGAAATTATCCTCCAAAGATGCTGAAATAAATGATTTTTTTTATAAAACTTCCCTTCATCAGTACACCACCTGAATTTTAACCGCCGATTTTTCAAACCTCCCGATGTAGTTCGAACCAATTTGCTGTCACCAAATCTGGATTTCAAGATTCATTGTAGAGAGGTTTCTTTGCGCAGCTTTTAAACCTGAGGGCAAACAGGAGCGAATACTTACGTGTAATGGGTCTTCCACTGACCACTCACGTGACCTGAGCCGTCACATCCGGGTGTCGGACAAGTTCCATCCGCGGGGTTAGGGTGGACTTCTTCTATGATCAATAACACTTTATAAATAACTTGACTCGTTGAAAAGTTAACAGTAGAACTAATCACAACAATGCAACCCAAATCTTTGCACTGGAAATATGTCTATATTTAGTCTAAAGAAAGAAAGTTAATGTTCTTTTTGAAAAAGAGAGCAAAAAAAATGATAATAAGTCACCACACTCGAAGATTTACCTCCCTGGGGAGCGCCAGCTATAGGGCAAAAACAAAAGCCGCCATGTTTTATACTTTTAATGTGCGTGCACTAATTATGCTTGATTAGGACATTTACGAGTTCCGAAAACTCTCATTTTCAAAACGTGGCTAAGTGCAAAACCTTTCTAGTAAAAATGAGATTTATTTGCATGAGATTTAAAAAATATCCTTTTATCATAGGCTTCGCACTTAGCCTCGAGGCTTGGAGCAACTCGGAAACGGCCTATTTTGCGCAGTAAGAATCGGCGAAATGCAATTCTAAAGGATAACCTTAAGCATTTCCACGCACTTCTTTACCTTTTATCGCCTTCACAACCGCTAACTTCTGCTTAGAAGCGTACGACCAATCGGATTCCTCAGTCATGGAGTTGTTGGAGAGTCGATCCACAAGGCACGAGTCTTTGTTTAAGTTCTGTAATGAGTAAGGACAACCAAATGTACTGTGATGGGTGGAGTATTTAGCACCCTTCACGTGACCGATGCCTTTACATCCGGGAGTTGGACAAGCAGCACTTGATATCTTCTCGCGTGTAGCTGCGTTATTAAAAACAAGCAATAGAAAACGGTTAGGTCTGACCGAATGATTTATATTGAAACACGTTACACATGGTAAATAATAGGGAGTTCAAGCATCGACGACGACTGCAACAACTTAGATACAGTTCTTTAAAATTCAACTCCAGAAAAATTCAACAACATTTGACAAATTGAACGACAAGAAATAAGAGCGATGAATTTTGAACACCGTGAATAGACGTTTTTGAACGATTTGCACACCGTCGTCGTCTTCGTAGTTGCTTAATTAAAGCTCCCCACTATCAGCAAAGGTGGCCGTATCTCAAATTCCTGTTAACAAATATTGAAGTGTGTATACAAAAAAAAATTACACTCTACTGAGTTCTATGACCGGCAATTCAAAGTTTTAAAAAGCTGCACCTTGTACAATATTGGCCCCGATTTACACAAACTTGCAGAATTTTGCCAAACTCGGTTTCCTCTTTCTGACTTTGTGAATCTCGTGTTGTTTATCCCATAATAAACGGGCACGTAACCAGCCCTTCGAGGTTTGGAATTAGGCAATTAAAGAAGTGTTATTTTTTATTCAAAATGTTTCCTCGATTCTGATTGGCTAAAAGCACAAGCATAATTCACCATAACCAGCTACTGATGACCGGCCTCGACGGATAACACCCTCCTCGATCTCCATAATTCTTTATAAGATACTCAGCCTCATTCATTAACTGTTAAGTAATAAACGTCCAGAAAACAATCCCATAGTGCAGTTCGAAACAACAGTTACTCGGTCTCACACTCAAACTCAAAATGACCCCACACCATGGTGAACAAAAACGTACTTAAGGGAGTCTCTAAGGGATGGCCTGTCTTTTCACACCATCCGCAAGGGTACAAGTCCAAGGATTCGGACTCAAACCAATCATCGTAGATGTCGTCCCAGCCATCAAAATGGATTCGCAAGCGGTAATCGTTCATTTCTGCCACAGTGGCTGCTCGCACCATGGAAGGGTTCCTCTTGTCGACTGCTTCAAGCTTCTGTTTTACTTTGAAACCAGGTAGAGGTCTCTAAAACAAAGGAAAAGTAATGAAAATAACTTCCAGGTGATCTGTGACGTCACTGCGGGGGCCTGGGGAAAGAAATTTTAATGTCGTATCCCATAAACCAACGCGCGCACCAATTCAATTCAATTCAATCTGCTCCCGTCAGCTTTGGTTTATGGGATACAGCGTTAAAATTTCTTTCCCCAGGCCCCCGCAGTGACGTCACAGATCACTTGGTTGTTATCATAGAAAATATTCTGTACAGATGCGGAGTTCATACCGTATTTCTTCGATGAAGGAAACGACCTGGGCGCCAATTAAATTTTTGGACTCAGCGTGAGAGTGTTTTGGACTTTAAGAAGAGTGAGCGCTAGTTAAATTTACGCCATTTTCAGAAATAAGTAACTAGCTGACAGTTCATTAATATAAAGTTTCTTTAAAATACTAAGTAAGCTCGGTCTTCGGGAAAGGCTCTTAGTATTTGTTTCCTGGAGTGGGGGCGGTTCTTCGACGTGGGCGCTTATTGGAGGTTGGGCGCTTAATCGAATAAATACGGTATGTCTGTCGCTTTAATAACACTAATAAAAGGGAGTAAGCGTAGTTGTAGGTCAGACCAATCTTGACAAAATGGCTGGATCTAGACACACTGTCTAGAAGGCTTCGCAGTCGTTGTTTTCTTGCGGTCTTCGTGTGTAAGAAGCAATAAATAGATTTTAAGTGTCTTTAAGGCTATGCGTTTACCTGGCTAAGCGCGGGTAGGTTAGCAGAAGGTCCAGGCTGTTGTCTATTTGGATAGGTGAAAACAACAGGCTATCCGAGATGAGTTCAAGTAAGCTTGCGAAAATTGCTTGTATGCATCGAAAACAACACTTACGGGCATACTTACCGTTTTGAAGAAGTGTTTAGGCGCGGCAACGGAGCCTGTGGACTTCAGGTATTGTTCCCATCGAAAGGTGTGAAATTCATCATCTAACAGAACGAAATAATTTGAACAAAAACTGTAAATAATTTCTAAAAAGAAAAGCTTCCACGGCTAGAATACTGTAAAAAATTATAAATGGTGTCTGCGTCCGTCTATAGGAAGTTAAAAATGCCGTCGCGGTTTTAGTGCCAAGACAGTTGGGAGGGGGGTCCGCAGACGAAAGTAGTCAGTTAGCTGAATTTTAGCTGTCTTGTTGAGCCTGGACTTGGTCAAAAGCTTTTTAAACTTTAATAACGAGATTTTCGCCTCTTTACATCTTACCATTAGGCGGGTTTAGATTTCGGTTATTTTCTCTGCACCACCCCACTGGTCTAATATAAGGACAGTCATCCCCACACCAGTAGTCATAGGAGTCATCCCACTCATCGAAATGAACCAGAAAATAGTTGCCAATCACATTCGTCACCGTGGCAACGCAGATGAGGTCCGGGTTCATCCGATCCACGGCTTCTAGTTTCATCCCAACTTTGAAGCCATGCTTGGTTGGTGAAATCTGGAAAGAGAAAACACCGGAAGTAATGTCACGTGGAAAAATAAATGCGCCATGTTTAGTTGACCTGAATTTGAAAGAGAAATTTATGAATGTATGTTGAATTGAGAAGGAAAAAATAAATTGTAAACGATTGTTGCTCCTCCACTGAAAAATTATCGTAAACGTTCGTCAGTAGGATGCTTAAAATGCGTACAACTCCAAAATAGACCTTTTTAGCTTGTATGTTCTTAAGGGAATTTGCCTTTTGCCTCGTCTTAAATTATGCAGTTTTAGTATAATTACATAGATGACTATCGAAAATAGAGCGCTGTGATTGGCTGGGAGCTTCGCTTTATCCCGCTATAATCACCGCGCGGTGATTATAACATTGAAGGCTAGCAGTTTTCAAAATGGCAGCCAGATTTTTTGATGTTTCGGAGTCGAAAATTGATCAATAATTTTACTTTCTCGAACAATCATCAATGTAATTATACTAAAATAATTAGTCGCCTTAGGCGACGAGAATATTGGCGAATAGTCACCTCGACTTTGTCTCGGTAAACGGTAACTAGCGCCGAAATCAAAGTTCTTATGAGTCAACAGAAGTCCAAAGTCAGTCCAAAGATAAGGGCGGGGGGGGGTCTCCAAAAAGTTTTTTTCCCGCCCGTCGGGCCATGGATCCGCCACTGTGAACATAGCTTGAATCCTATAACAGTTGCAGAACATTTTAGGAGCCAGGCAGAATCTAACTAGGTGGTCAAGTTATTCAACTTACAGGTTTGAAAAGATGTTCAGGTGCTGATTTAGCCTCACATATCTTCAAGTAGGTGTCCCATTTAAAATCAGAAGCGGACATGCCTTAGAAGTAAAGAAAGTCCTATTAGTTAATCCAAATTCCCACGATGACGTTACTGGCAGTCACCATGGAAACAGCATAAATTACCAAGTGGACCGGCCCAGACCTAGCTGTTTTTTTTACATGAATTTAGTTTAATGGCCTTAGCTCCTACGATTCTCTTGTGGCTCAGTGGTAGAGCATCTGCACTAGCAACCAGAAGGTCATTGTTTCGACTCCTGCTAGGAGTACTCGGATTTTTTCTTCGGAGCCGTCTGTGTCATAACCTCCCACGCAGGCATTTTTAGGGGGGCTCGTATTTCGTCCCCCCCCCCCCCCCTCCCACCACAAACTCCTGTTCAACCGAGAACAACATTCTTAACGTTTTATTCGCGTGGTAAGTGAGTGAATTGGAATACATTTTTGACAGGCTAAACACGACTCATAAGCTAATGATAGTGTAAAAACGTGACCTTAGAGTTACCGTTTTCCTTCTTTTCTTTCCTTCGCTAAGACAATGTAGTGCAAGGAGTATTCTAAAATTTGACTAAAACTTACTTTGCTCTGAGTCTAACAATTCTTAGAGGATCCTGCGGTCAAGGTCAACCTAGCCAAGCTTGTGAAAGGAACGTTGTCCTCGGTTGAGCAGGCGTTTGTGGGGAGGGACCAATTAAATACGAGCTCCCCAAAAATCGCCTGCGCGGGAGGCTACCTTTGTCACTGACTGAAAAAAATCTCTCTTAATTAAGTGTTTGCATAGCCGGCTGCGCTGAAGCCGACCCACGCATCGTCTAGTGCATTGGTATACAGGTGGTTTAGGGTGTCTCCGGCGCAGGATATGGTTTCAATGAACAATAAGAAAAAGAGGATTTCTAATGGCTTCATTGCTCCAGTATTCTCTTACTTCGAGGGGGATGTAACTTCTGACCATTCTTCTCACACCAGCCTACAGGGAACAGAAAAGGGGAGTCTGCGCTTGTCCAGAAGTCGTAACTCTCAGACCAGCCATCAAAGTGAAGCCTTAGTCGGGTCCCCTTAACTCTGACAACAGTACAAACACAGATGTATGAGGGATGCTTTGGATCAACCGCCTCAAGCTTCATGTCTTTCTCGAATCCACAGGTCGTTTTACTTTCTAGATCTAGGAATGGATTTTCCTGTGATAGAAGGGAAAAAAGGTTTCAGTATTGTTTTTCTATAAAATGCGCGTAAGCCAGAGGAAGCCCACATGACCGGGTCTTAGCAAAAAGAGGAACTTGGAACGTGGAACGTGGAACGGGAAACGGGGAACGAGCCCATAAAAAGGGGAAATGAAGGGGAAAAAAGGGGAAAAAATCAGAGAATGTGTAATGAAGTCACTGATAGAGCTAGAGTTCAAGTTAGGTTTTATTCCCATTTTTTTTCACTTACTCGTTCCTAGTGCATGTTCGCCGTTCCTCGTTTCACTATTTCTAGCTCAACATTTTCCCCAAAAGGTCGGAGCTTAATCCGGTGTCTTTTCATGAAGTATCCGGGCGTATTGCTACTCTCCCCAGGATGAAATATTAATCCATTAGGAGACTAGGGTTACCCCCAGCAGTATAAAATGTCACCAGGATCCCGATATCGCGGTGCCAGGATCCAGTTTTCAGAGCTGGACGTTTTCCATGTTATCACGCTCCCCGGGCCAGCCCGCTGAACGAAACCAGCAACGGGAGGGCTTACAGGAGGGCAGCGGGTGAAATACTACTCATGCGCACTGCTTTAAAAACTCTCTTTTTGTAAACACATGACGGCTCCGGGATAGATCACTTAGTGTAATACCGGGATAACAGTGACCTTGACAAAGCAAGCCAGCCCGGCTCACGTAATCATCACCTTTTAGTGCTCGGCACAAATGCTCACAGGGTTCTTTAATCGATAAATACTCAGTTAATGTTTTGTCAAGTCTAAAAACACTCAGTTACACCACCTTTTTTCGCTTTGTTTTATAAACTATCCGCACCTGTTTAAAGACGCTGGCTGGCACAGCTTTCGCTCCACAAGCTGTGAGATAGTCTTCCCACACAAACGCTTTGGTTGAATCGTAAGGAACTGAAAAAAAGAAAAAGACAACGTAAACATTAAAAAAGTTGATAAATGGGTTAGATGTAAACAAAACTTTTTCTTTAATAACACAGACATACCGTCCTCTCCTTTCATGAGATCGGTTGCATTTAACGAAGCCTTCTTGAATTTAAGCTTGTTCTTCATTCGCTTTCTTTTGACTTTAAACGTTCTTCGAGCTCCTAACATTTCTGGCTCATTGTCCCCAGGTAGTGTTGTTTCCTAAACGATAATGTATGAACAATCAGGTGATGATACGAATGACGATATCATTATGAAGCTGCTGATGATAAACACCTCGCCCTTTTTTATTGGGCGGATTTAAAAGCGTCGGAAGACAAAAAACTCCGGTACAGTACTCACCTTACCTTGGGTGGCAGAGACTTTTCATGCGCCATTTTCTGGTTGCGGTCCGGCCTTTATAGTGACCCGCGCCGCTAGTGGCTTCGGCCTCAGCCCAAGATCGGTCGGCCTTTTCGGCCGACTACAAAGCATCCCACCGCTTAGCCTGCAAAGCAGGCGTATTTTGGAGCGCGCGATCCATGAATTGTTTTCAGGAATAACGTTGTCCCGCCATCTTGGACGTTAATACTACCAGAGAGTTGGGACGTGTCAAAAACTGATTTTAAGGGAGAGGTTGACCCCTTAGTTTTTTCCGTTGCTTTTCAAGATGGCGGCCACGATCAGTGTACCTCTGAGTTTTCGTTAAAAAACGCCTGCTCTGCAGGCTACCCACCGCTCGCGAGCAAAATCCTTTGGTACTCGGGGTATACGCACTTCGGACTTGATAACTAAGAAACTATTGTTATCATAATATTGCGTGTGTAGACAAATCCGCTTGAAATGTAAACATCAGACAGACAAACACTTTTTTACGGTGTCGTCTTGAAATTATCATATGGGGAGCGCCCAGTTAACACTTCATGAAGAAGCAACGATCAGCACAGGCAATTAGTGCGGGCCCCCCCGGGGGGGTACTCCCTTATAAGGGCTTAATGGGGACGTGGGGCCAGCCAAGGTATGTTTTTCAGGATTTTTGTCTTAAACAGGGTATCGATTTTGTCATTTTTTGTCTTAATCAGGGTATCGATTTTATCAATTTTTGTCTTAAACAAGGTATCTTTTCCTGGGCGATAAACAGTCTGCGCGTATGTTCCAAGAACTAAACTACAGCAATTTTTTTTGGTTTCAGGTTCAATGTCTTAAACAGGGTAGGAAAATCTCCGATTTTTGTCTTAAACAGGGTCATGGTATGAGGGGCCGGCCCGCACCTCCCCACCCAAGGATATATCGAGTACTCCCCCCCGGGGCGGGGCCGTCCTTGTTTCGTCTTCTTTCCTTTCCGTGTAGCTTTAAGTAGCTTTAAATACCCGTTAAATGGAGCTCTGATAGAGAGAGGGAGTAAAATGAGCGCGCCGCTGGCCTCAAATTTATCAGTTTTAAAACGTTTACGAGTTATCTACGCGAAATAAGGACCTTAACCTTTTATAAAATACTTACATGACTCGGAGACACTTCCTCGCTGGCTAACAGGGCAGGTTTTTTCCCTTTCTTCTTCCTTTTCACAATCTTTCCATCTATTGTCTTAGCATGTCGTACGTACTCTCGTCCCTTATTTCTTCTTCCAGTGTAGACCCCCACACACGATAGACTACAGAATCGCCCGGAAGCCGAGAATTCCTGAGGCAGACCATATTTCCCGCAAACCTCGCAGCAAAGTATACCGCTTGTGTCGGGTAGGGTTGACATAGTGTCGTCCCTGGGCGTTGCTGCTCGAAGAAAAATAGTATGATTAAACTTGCGCGATGACTTAAAGAGTCGTTTTCGCGTCCGGGAATCTTCTTTGATTAGAAGAAAAATCATCCAAAAATTTATGTCCCAGAGGCTTAATTTCAGGACACAAATGCCCCAGGGTTCTGGGGCATTTGAGCCAATCAGAAACAGAGAACTAGTCTGAATGAATAATGATATCGCCGCTTAGCTTATTAGCTGTTACAAGGTTGCACTGGGAACTGGGTCAGTATTCGTCTCATCATTTGTACTTTTTTCCTCCAGGCAAGTTAGCACTGTAATCTTTATTGAAGAAGGCGATCGCAAAATGATAGTCTTTAACATTCGTTAACTTTTTTCCGCCACATACGACATTTTCGCTAAAACTCGTGGTAGAATGACGCGGCTATAACGTTTTCCCGCCAAAATGTCGCGGGTTCACGCGCGTGCACTACTTAGTATTGAGAAAATCTCGTCCTCGTAGTCGAACTCGTCTTAGAATCTAAAGCTCTCTGTTTCAATGTCAAATTTTTCAACAACCGAGGAATACTACGGACGTGTCAGGTTATCTTACCTTTCGCGGCAATGTTTTTGGCCTTTTTGCCAGTCTGCTCCATTGTGTCGCCTGTTTTACGGTGTTGAGTGGGCGTACTCCACTCATACTCGCCATTCTCTGTTTCCACTGTGCTCACAATCTCCAGTGTCCCAAACTCAGTCATTTTAAACTTAAGATTGCTTCCTAAAAAAACAACAAAATTTAATGACGTTCATGAGAGTTGATGTGGCAACGACCGTACGTTTACGAAAGGGAAATTTCCCCCGACAATCGTGTCCGCCATTCTATACATTTCTTAGTAAATTTTCAACTTTCTGAGTGGCTGTATCTTGTTCAGGATTGCGCCGATTAAAACCAAGCCTAGAGATTTTGAAAAAGTCGGTGTATTCCTTCTGACTGTGAGGTTCTTGTGGTTAATACAACAATACAAGAACTCGTATCCAGTCAGGTATGAGATCGAGCAGTGTTCAAGAAAATCATAGCAAGGGCTAGGAATTTCTAGAGGAAAGGCTTGCGAGATGGTTCTAATTTAGGATTACCGTTACTGAAGCAATTACCCGGTAGAGTAGCAATTCCGTCCTTCCAGTCTAAAGCTCCAAACGGATCATCACCATCGTCGGCTGTTTTTTTCTCCAAGGAAGCTTTCTTCGCACTGCTGTTAACATTGTTTGCTGTATCTTTAGCAGGCACAGTTTTGAGCTCAGCCGTGTTTCCTGATAAAGGCTGATTAGACTCGTTTACGTTTTCTTCAGAAGTCGCCAAGCTCGGAGAAGAAGCGCTTCCCTCTGGAAACGGCTCTGATCTTATGACCAGATTTTCTGCGATAAAGGAAACACGGTCAAACCAGTTGCTGAGACTGAACAATTTCATTGATCCTTACTTGGACAACCAAGTTTTAAGTGCTTTTTTCAGTTAAGGTGGCTGAACACAGTTTTGCGGGCGGTCAGCGGTAACTTGCGTGACGGAGCTTCTTTTAAATTAGACAAACAAACATGGCGGCGAAAAAGCAATGATACACAGAAGCCGATTTCTCAAAATCTACTCATTAAAATTTTGTGATATTTGGCAGAATTTTTACTTTTATCGTACTTTCAATAATAAGAACTGTAAAATGGAAGTTGAACAGACGAATTTTGTGACACATCAAATAATAACAGTACAATCATAATATTGATTATCTAAAAACCCGTCTGTTAAAATTTGGTCAAATAAGTTTCAAATGGTAATGATTAATCATAGTACGCTTTGTGCAAGTTTATAGGAAAATCTAATGAGCGAATTTTATGTAAACTGAGCAAAAGTGAAATTTTAAGGTTGTATTCAATCGTTCATGTTGCCATGGAAACTACGTAAACGTCACATTTTACCTGCTAGTCAAAATCTTTTATCAGAATATTTTTCACTTGCCAAGTTTCAGCTTGTGAGCTGTAACCTTTCTCTTGCCATGATTTGGCAAAGGACATATACTCACGAACTGCCAAAACTGTGTTCAGCCACCTTAAATGCGCGCGTTCAAAACAGCACCGTTCTTCTGAATAACTTCACCAAGCATACATTACATGAAAAAAATTTTGAATCTGATTAACTGAGAGCAGTGCAGCAGTGCATCATTTTGTTTTTACCAAAAGATATTGTGTTTGTTTAAATATCCGTGAGCTTTGCCGAAAGGGTTTTGTGTTTGCTTTGAGATATTTTGTTATTGCCATGAGATTTGTGTTTATGCCTTGACATTTTTGTTATTGCCTAGACTAAGAATAGTCTCCGTTTTTCCTCAGGGATAGTAGAGCGAGCGAAACGCGACCGCGCGTGAAAATCACCCCACGCGCATTTGTTGAGTTCATCTTAACCCATGAATGGAATGAAACAATGAAGATGATGTGACCTGCGGAAATAAACATTTCAATGAAGATATGATCGTGGCAGTGCTAATTGTAATTTAAGCAATTGCAGATTAATTAAGTGTTTTCTTTCATCAAGTTCTTGAAATAAAGCCAAACTAAATGTATTAAGCACTTGATGGCCGCTAGCTCCCGTTGGGACGGCCAAAAGATGGCAGCGGCCTCTTAATAGAGGTTTAATTTCCCATTTTTTTCTTCGATTTTTTCGGGACTTTGGTTACTGGCCGCTTCATGGAGGTTCAACTGTAATTGTTTGTGCCGTGAGGTTTCTGTTTATTTCCTGAAACGATTGTCGATTACAGTGAGAGAATTGTCTTCGCCCAGAGACATTTTTTTTACCGTGGGATATTTGTACTTTTTTGAAGCAACAGTCTATTTTTTCCATAGCATCCCCTAGGTCTCCAAGAATTCCTTTTCGCTAAAACTCATTAAAAGCTGCCCGTATTTAGTTTGTTTGGATCTTTTCTCATATAACCAACAAGATTGTTTCTTTCCATTTGGCTAAACTATGGTAATAAATTCAGGTTTGCTTTCTGGCATTACAGCAATTACAGCCGAGTCATCTCGACTGGATTTTTCGACATTAATTTAAGGCAGAAAAAGAACGAAATACCATTTGACTTCAGAGAGAACTCCGTCCGATTCTCATTTTCGTCATTTTGAGTTTTCTGTTTCTTCGTAGGTGGTCCATAAGCCATTCCTATGAAGGAGTTTCTTTGAACTTCGCCATTAGAAATACTTCCGTAGATCCACTGTTGAGAAAAACAAAAGAAATGTAAATAAGCACAGGGAGTTTAAGAAGTAATGGTTACAATGACAAAACACAAAAAAAACAAAGTTACTATGTTTTCCCCTTATTTCTCCTTCTTCAGGGGATTTTTTGAAAAATCGGAGAGTCGTTAAAAATAAATAAATAAATGAATAAAAACGATTTAGATGTAGCACACCCACCAAGTGGTTCTTCGACTACCTGATTGCTAGTTCAATAGGCCATTTCCGAGTTCCCCCGGGCCTCTGTATCAAAACGACGTTAGGTGCTCAACTTTTCTTGTGGAAATGAGTTTATTTGCATGAGAATGAAAAATCATTTCCATATCAAAGGTTGAGCACCTAACCTCGTTTTGATGCAGAGGCCCGGGGGAACTCGGAAATGGCCTATTGAAATTCCAGGTGATCTGTGACGTCACTGCGGGGGCCTGGGGAAAGAAATTTTAATGCCGTATCCCATAAACCAACGCGCGCACCAATTCAATTCAATTCAAGGTGTTCCCGTCAGCTTTGGTTTATGGGATACGGCATTAAAATTTCTTTCCCCAGGCCCCCGCAATGACGTCACAGATCACCTGGTTGGAAGTGTTGGGTTTTTGAGGAGAGGGGAAAACCGGAGTACCCGGAGAAAAAACCTCTCGGAGCAAGGGAGAGAACCAACAACAAACTCAGCCCACATATGGCTTCGACGCCGGGATTTGAACCCGGGCCACATTGGTGGGAGGCGGGCGCTCTCACCACTGCGCCAGCCTTGCTCCCTAGGGGTATAGTATGAGGGAACTAACGGTATTACCCCGGGGGAGAGGGGTACTCTTATTTAAGCAATATAGGTATGTGCCGCTCCTAACGGCCTCACAAGTTATACCTTTTACGCTACAGGTGAAACACGCTCCATCACTTCACACATCACTTGTAACGCTAAAAATGTGATCTACATGGTTCAATGTAACCGTTGTAATTTACAATGTATAGGTGAAACTAAGCGACGTCTCAAGGACAGATTTAACGAACACAGACGTGCAGTCGACAAAACTAACATTAAATCTAAACCCACTACTGTTTCTGAACACTTTCTCTCTCACTCCAACCATTCTCATACTGACATGCAGTTAATACCACTAGAGAAAATTCATTTTTCACGTGACTCAGTTCGTAAGGCCAGGGAGTTACATTTGATAGATAAGGCCATGACTCTTGAACCTCATGGCCTAAACCGCCGTGACGAATTATTGTAATCCATGTCCTTAGTATTTTTCCTTTCCAGTTTTTATGTTGTACGTCATTTCCTCCTCTCCCTTTTATTGCGACATTCTCCATTTATATAATATTGTGATTGCTACATAAGTTCAGTAACATCTGTAAACCTGAAGAAGGCTGGTATGGCCAGCCGAAATATTGTTATAAAAAACAATATACGTTGTTTTAAATCAGCTTTGCAGTAGTCTTTGGACTTCTTGTGTTTTTATACACTTTGCCGATTTTGGTCTGGAATCGGGTATGGTTTTCGAGGGAACTACGGGAGTATATGAACGTTTTTATCGTTTTCAATTCCAAATGAGTAAGAAAGAAAGAGAAATATGCGAATTCGAAATGGGTTTGAGAATTTTTTTTGGTTTGCGCTCTAATCTAAGTAATGATGACATAATTTCTGCCTTAAGGCCAGGTCTGATTAAACGATTGTGGAAAATGACATTTCTTGGTCTGAAATAAGGTCAGGATTTAGAGAACCGTGCGGCACATCCCCACCAAGAGTTCCCAGGGGTACCCCTCAGGAATTTTACCAAGGGGTAGACTGGAACTTTACAACAGCACACCCTGGCCGCATACAAAGTTATTTGTCGAGATTCATATTTACATATTTGAGGTGAAGAACACCATCGTGCTATCGATTGTGTTTTTATAAAGTAGTTTCTTGCGCCTGATGTTGTGACTGGGGAAGATAAGACATCTGCGTTGACAAAAAAAATCAAACAACGAATGCTAACGTAAGCTCGGCTAGCGGCGTACAATATACTATTCAAGAAATACGTAATTTCAGTCATTATATTAAAATGCTTCATAAACTAACACTTTGGATTTACGTTTAATTCTGATGTCGAAGATTCTAGAGAAAAAAAAGGTTGAAAACATATTAATTAAGCATCGCCAAAGAGGCGGTTTGATTTTGTTTTTAGAAAAAAAGCATGCGCTTGCACAGGCCTGTTTTGCGGAAGTTGCTATGGATTTGCAGATATGCAGTTGCTTTTGTTAAGTGAGACTCACTAAAGTCAACTCTAAATAAGGTTACGTTCCTTAAAAGGAAACAAATCAGTTTCAATATTAATACAAAACGAAACAAAGTAGCGTTTTTCGAAGCCTATTAAAGCCTTTTAGTTTATTTCGAAATACATTTCGGGTACAAATCATTCGATTTATTTCAAGCAAATGACATTTCATTCAACCACTAAGAGGGATTCGCTTAGCTGAACTTACGTTGCGTGACGATCGTGGTGTATTTAACTAAACAGAAACCTCTATAACTGACAAACTGACCATCACAGCTTTTAGCCATCAGTTACGGTTTTGAAACAAACCTCCGAGCGGAACACACACTTTTTAATAAATATATGTTTCAATGAACTGAACGTAGTGGTTCATGTGGAAAGGTTTGATCAAATCAACTACTTAGATTATTCAAAGTTTCACGATGCTATTTTTTTTTTGTAAAGACAGAAAACGAATTCAGTGTAACTTAATTTATTTGGCGAATTGTTTTGTTTTATTTCATATCTTTGTTAAATGAGATGATTACTGTGTGAAAATGAAATCATTTTGGCGCTAATGTTATCGAATACCAAGCCCTCAAAGACTTCCCTGGTGACAGAAAATAGCTTCCTTTCGAAAAAGAAGGTTTTAACAGTAATTATTATTTATGCAATTACTGAATATCGATTCACACCCAGTCGATATTTTTAACGAGCAAGAAACTGCGCGAGGTGAAAATTACTATTTGGATGCTCGTCAAGCTGTCTTTAAACAACCGATCGAACGAAAATTTAGAGGAAATGACACTAATACCAGTAGAAACCGGTGACGAACTCTCCCATCGCTTTCATATGTTTCTAGCAAAGGCGGCGTCGTTGAAAAACTAAGATAGATTGAAATAATTATGACCCAAGTCTCGGACTTTGAAACAAATTCTCTATTGTTATGAGCGCAAGCTTATGTAAAAAACAACTGACAGCTTAACTTTCTAAGAACTGCCATCAGTTGCGACCCCGGAAAGATGGGGTCGCCCTTTTGTCAGACGAGTAGAAAAAAGCATCTTCCTCTTTGATGGTAAAGAGCACAATAGAAAAATGTTCCACTTTCTTGTTTGAAAAGGGCCGAAAAAGATTAAAAACAAATTCAATTCGTTTCAGCTTTCAGTTTTCATCGCTCGGAAAAGGAAAACGTCAGAATAGTCAATGACATCGTATAAATGTTATGAAATCACTCATAAATTAAAGCTATTTTTGTTACTGCAAACCGCGAGGCAGGAAATATTTGTGACATGGCAGTATCGTAAAAATCTTCATTGTTTCGTTGCCAAACGAAAGCTATCGGATCACTGTTAATCTTGAACTGAAATAGAAACGAAGAGAAGAGTATTGAACGGATAAAATGGCGTGAGATTCTCTAGTTTCGATCTCCCTTGACTAGTCGGTCTACACGCTTCAAGTGTTTCAGTGTTTGAATATTCAATAACCTTTGGGTTCAGACAGTTTCGACTTGAAAAACGACCTTTTCATGGTAGAATTGTTCGCTTTTCAAGAGAATTTATGTCGGTGAAGGAATGACTGAGATTTGCGTTCTTTTGGGAGAAAGGTAAACTATTTGTCGCGTAGTTTGGAATAAATAAAAAAAACAAAATGACTGTGTTGCAGCGCGTGGAATACACTTGACCTCGTTCCCATGCGAAGACTTGTTTTGCTGCCTAGCTTCTTCATTACTTATGTGCTTTGTTTTAAGTTCTGCGGAGATGCTCCCACTTTCTACTCCTTGAAACATCGTCTAAAATAAAAGACACGGATACCAAACGAGTTAGTGAGTTATCATTATCGTCGAAAAACAAACAAACGCGTAAAAAGAAAAGGCCTTGATGAAAACTAAACTACCGGCTAATCTTGAAATGTGTGCTAATATTAAAACAAGACCCACTTTTCAATTCACCCGAAAAAAATCGAATTGCTTGGCCCGACACAACGAAACGGCAAGAAAATTTGACAATGTTTAGCGTTCATCAAGAGTTTTAGGCTAAGCTCGAAAAACTATGAAGAAAAAAAGGAGTTAAGAACTTTACCGTTGTGCAAGTCGAAGGGTCGTCCACACAGAAATGCAAAAAAATTGTTCATCCGATACGTGGGATCTGTCAATCATTCACCGTCGAACAAAAACCCACGTGATTAATCCTATTGTTATGCAAAACGCCCTGGAGCCTTCCAAAACGCTGGAGTAATTATTTGAATAACGCTTGAATTGAAATCAAAATAAAAATGTCGCAAAAATACCTACTTTGGAAGTTGGATTTTCATTTGTTTTCTGTTTTCGAAAAATTAGGGCAATGAAAAGCGAGGCCTGGTCACACTTCTAACATTCCGTAGCAAAACAGGGCAAGTCAAGCCCGAAATTTAATCTGGGAGACGTTTATCAAGATTAAAACAAAACCGCAATGAAAATAATTTGTAACATTGGTTGAAGCTCTTGAAGAGACAGTGATTCCGAACATAACATCGTTGCTTTTTTCCTTTTTCACACTGAATATCGTTTCCCCTTTGCTTACAACGAGCAAGCGAAGGAGATTTTGAGTGGTTTCGCTGCTATAAAGAAACACAACTGCTCAACTGTTTTTTTTTTTTTCTTCTTTTTGACTCAACCTAGCGTTTCAAAAAAAGAGAATTTTAATGACCTCAAACTGTCTTACAACCTTTGACATTTAAAAAACGCACTCAATCTCGGACAGAAACGCAAGGATGGTTTGCCTTTTTATTTGGGGAAGGTTGAAATAGTTTTTGAAAGTTTTTTACATGGCGTTGAAAGTAGTTTTCTCTGACGGATTACAAAGAAATCAAAGCAAATTGCCTCCCGCGGGAAAAGTTCGCAGCTTGAATACTGAGCGGTTTCGAAATTATAATTTCTTTTTAAAGGAAAAACTTTGTTGTTCCTCTCCTATATGTTATAATTTCAGACAACAAAATTCAACAATACAATATTTACGACGTAGACCAGATGCTTAATACATGAAAAACCTTCATGCGAAGAAAACTTTCAAAACAATCTTCAAATGTTTGATTAATGTTTCGTCAACCGAAAAGATATGATATGCGTTTTCGGTATCTAAACAAAATGCTGGTAAAAAAAAACATGTATTTCATCAGGGAAAATAAAGCCCGTTAGAGACCGTTCTTCGAGTGAAAAAGCGAATACTTAGCGAAAGAATAGGAACTTAAATAGGTTTTGCCTATAAACTATTGATTGTTTTTACATAGATCCAAAGTTCAAAGTGACGATAGCAACTACCGTATAGCCATATTGTAAATTCACGTTTCATTGCTTCTAAAGATATTAAAAAATCGATTATTATCGCAAAATTTAGCATGTTGTTTTGTTTTATTTTACTGATGTCAAGACTTAATGTTCCCATGTTTAGTGAGTTTTGTCAAGGAAACTGAAAAGAAAGCGAAGAATGTTGTCTATAATACGATGCAAGTAGGACTCGTGACTAACAATGAATTAAAAATTAGACATTTATAAATTCTAAATTAATGTGTCTGCAAAGGCAAAAAAAACCCACGATCTCGACTCAGATATTACGTCTCTGGTTAGTTTTCAATATTATTCGGTTAAACGTTCTTCTTAGAAAATAAAAACAATAGTATTATGTCACGTTCCACTTCCAAGTTCTTAAGACTTTGATTGATGACTGCGTGAAAATGAAAACAATCAAATTGTTGCCAATTTTTCCCAGCCACAACATAAGTGTTAGTTTTCATAAAGGTTTGACGAACGTTTCGGTTTCGTAGACAACAGTCCTGATCAGCGTTCAGAGCTCATTTTACAACAAAGCAATTATCAACTTTCGTTATTGAAATACTGAATACATGTCATGGGCATTAATCTTTACAAGTTCTGGTCAGCTTTTTACTATAACGTGGTGGTAAATATAGCGCCAAAATACATACAGCAACAAGCTTTTCAATCTGTTCATTGCGAACTCTTATCAAAGTCACAAACCTGTTGTTATTAAACCCAATATTCTTTCGCTCAAAGAAGTCAATGGTCTTTTGCTGGCTACTTTAAATGATCAAATTTTTGTATTCAAGAACCGGAAACTCCAAACGAGATTAGAGTACCGTTTAAATCTACTAATATAAGCCAGTTGCTTTTTATTAAAGAGTCACTGTCTCCTTTAATGTCCTTTTGTGCTCACACACTTTTCACTCTCACGCTTTCACGCGCATGCACACTTATCGCGCGTCACTCTTGACTTGTATAAAATAAATTTCCAAGCAAATTGAACATGGTTTCCGGCGGTTGTTGGTAAAACAGACAACGAGGAAGATAGGCTGATTTAACGGCGAAGGAACTTTATATAATTGCCTGACCTTACGGCAGGAAGAGCGATAGAAAAAAAAAAAAAAGAAAACAAAAATAAAGTGAATTATATTTGCCCGATCCTGATTTCGGTTTGGAACACAAACCTTCGACGGGGGGCTATAAAAAAAATGAATACAGAGAAAAGATGAACGTTGCATAAGCTGGAGTTCATCACGTCTATTTACACCACGAGGTTCTAAAGTCATAGTTTTGTAAATGACGTGACCCTCGCGTGCCTTTCTGAGAGATTCACGGTTGCTACGGATTAGTTGTAAGGGAATAATAATTGCCTGCCCTAGCTGCTCAAAAGTTGATAAATTTCGCACTTACGCAGTTATAAAATGGATGGTCTGAAGTTGGCCTGTGATCATTTGACAATAGGGAAAAGGATAGGATACGCGCGGGAAGTGAAAGAGAGGGAAATTAAAAGGAATTTTCCCTCAATGCACCCCCCTTGCATGGCTCGCCTTACCCCCCGTCGCAATCCCCGCACCCCCTCCCCCCCACACACACACACAAATGGTAAAACCTTTGAAGAGAAAATTGATGATGATCGCTTCTGGGGCTGAAAGGGGCACCCGAAGCGGTACCAATTATTCGTAAACTTTTAACTCAAAAAAGGTACAACGATCGACCACTCTCGTCATTTTTTGAAATATTCGAGATAGCACCACCTCTTTAAACTGGCTCCTACAAAATTTGAAAGATTACTTCCTTCTGGTCAACATTCTGGTCCGTATTGAGCCTAAAATGTGGTTTTTTAACACCGACGCCTCTCTTATAATTAATTTCCCTTACTTAAAATATAAACAGCTGACCATAAGCAAGTCAGTTGCATAAACAATGAAGAGAGGCTGACAGTACAGCTGGTAGAATAGGTATTTTTCTTTCTTATTTTCTTTCCTCTGCAAATTCGTTCGTGGTAAACTGAGGGACCTCGGTTAGCAAAACAACACTTGGCACGTGCAACACGTTTTTTGGGACATTTCTTTGCCGTCACTGCACGACCACCACTTGAAATGCTTAATTTCACGTTTTTTTGAGGACGTCAACAAGCCACTGACGACGAATTTTTTTCTTTCTTTTTTAAACTTGAGTGAGGGCCCCAAGAAATCAACTCCCAGGAAATTCGCCTATTTTTGACATTTTCAGTGAATTGGAGTAAACACCACAAAGTTTGAAAAAACGTGAACTCGTTCAGTTAAAAGTGACGTTTTCGCTCCCGTCACAGTCGTAGATGCTAAAGCCTCCCTGAATGATTCGATAGGTTAAGGCTTGGCCTTTCATTTATTATCACAATCTAGCTACATCAGAGTAGTTCTTTTGTCCAAGACTGGTTGAGTATGCCAGTCAAAAAAGAGAGAACAGGAAGTTTAATACATCATTGACGGCGACCTGTTGATGGTTCTTTACTGATTAAAAGAGAAATGATTGATATTTCATAAGTCGCCAATAGCATCTTTGTAGACTTACACCAGAAGGAAGCATTCTTTTCAGTCTGCTCCAGTTAATTTGTTTTTGTTGGCTCGAAGATATAGCGAGTATAACAAATTAACAACGAAATATTGGTTGACCGGTGCAATACATTACACTTGTATTAATAATAAAAAATTTACCAGATAACGTACTTAAGATACGAGTTGGCACAGGGTTTGAATTTGCTATTACAGTATTTGGTTTCATAATTTTTCTTAACAGGCTAAACCTGGATAATTTTTCTTATCAATCTGAAAAAAATCGTCAGTGAAAAAGGACATTGGCAATTAGAACGGTTTTTGAAGAACCAGCTGTTTTGTAACCACTGCTTATTGAGCCACACCATTCACCCCTCGGATTCGGTAACACTCATTTACTGCCTGTTGATAAAAGTGCTGTATGTCAGTTTACAAGCACGATGGTGATTTCAGTGATGGTAGTGATTGATGAAATAACAGAAACAGTAGAATTTAAGCCTATTTTTTTAAAAAAAAGAATTAACCGAGAGACCATAGCAGTCCAATCATTGGCAGTAGCTTTTTAAGATAGATTGAAGTTCCTTGAAACCATGACCTATAATGGCCCGCACGTCTGAGCGGATCTACCATCATGTTAGTCCAATATCGGCGGGCGATCCCCCAACATTTTTTGATCTGTTTGAACACTGGCTTGTGTTTGATGTTGGTGAATGGTGTTGAATAAGGTGTAAGTGAGTTTAAAACAGGTTGTTCCCATCCATACCAACATTAGACCAATATGATGGATGATATTGGGCATTGAAGCTGGGTAAAATAGCTTACCCTTATGGCATCAGCGCCCATGATTCCCATTCAGAAATCCTGGGTCAGATCGGGCAGTGGGGCTCGATGTTTTGGTCTTTCCAAATTGCACATTTAGCAATTGAACAGCACAAGATGGAACCAGACAAATAGTGAATTCGGGTTCGATAAGAAAATATTGTCCAAGACATGAAGTACATGACACTAGAGCACTTTGTTGCCTCCGGCAAGGTAGCTTATCGCAGTGATAGAACATGGAATTAGCCACAAAATCTTAAATTTATTGAATAAATTAATCTCTTCCGGTGATCAACGAAAGATAAAAATAGCGCCAACATGCCTGCAATGGGTATATCCTTTTTATCGCCCCGAGCTTAACACTAACGCGCCGCTATTTAAAATTAGAAGTTTGGAGGTACAGTTCAGTTGTTGTTTTGTGGATTGAGTAGAAAACATCACCTACAACATTGAGGTCAATTTTATCTTTTCTTTATAAATCTAAACATTTTAGACTGTAATTCTTTCTTTAAGTCAAAATTGACTTCAAATAAAAGGCAATTCGGACGAATTATCTCGGGAGAGTTTTATCCAGGGCCTATGGCTCTTGGTTTTATCAAATGAAAACAAGTTCAATTAATTGATGGATTAAAGATTCACTATTTAAGTTATTGAATTCACCGCTTGAATAAAGAGATTTCAGCCAGCGGCCTGCCTAAAGACAAGGCTGGAAATGGTTCATTATCTCTGAATAGTTCGCGTAAGAACTTGGTTAGACTTTGAAAAAAATTCTCGTTTGATAATTTGAAAAGCCGGCAAAGGTTTCAAAAGGTTAAACTGGCATGGCTTAAAGACTGCGGCACCCCCATAACATACTTATTACACATTCGACTGTTGAGTAGCACGACTGAAATTCTTGGATCACGTCTGATTTTAAAGAAAACACCGATTTCCGTCAAAACAGTTAAAAAACTCACGCAGCTAACCGGTAATTAAAACAATGAACCTGTGTTCTAGAGAACTAAAATGAGCCATTTTCGATTATGAAGCTAAAATTTGTGAAGGAAGCCGATAACATTTTAAGGAAGGATATTTATGTTTCCTTTCAAAGAAAATGTAAAAATGCTAATAATGAGTCTTGAGGCTAAAATGTACAGGTTAAGATCGAGAAAATGCAGCCAAACCCATCTTAGGTTTCTGAATAGAAGATTAACTGGTATTGTTAAAGTAAATGGAGAGATGTTGTTTTAACACAAAAAGACTTGTTTGCTTATTCTCTTTCTAAATTCATGTTTTTATATGGATGAGACAGATCTTTTCCCCAGAGAGCAGATGTTTTGAGACAAAATTAATTAAATATGAATGAATAACTCAAATGGGTCTCTTAGATACTGAGTGTTTGCGACAAGAGAGACCGAGAGGGTTAGTAAAATGGCCGCTTCTGTTCAGCTTCCAGCGATTTCGCAAGCACCAGTGGCCAGGGAATTTCCAAAAGTCTGGCTGCACAGGTGAGATATTTGTGAACGGTAGTGCAATATTTTGGTGAATCAAGTCGCTCGTAAGTATTTAAAATTCGGCCTCATAATGTGTACCGGAGCTTATGTTATGCAAACAGCATAAGTACTGTCTAATGAGTAGAAAAATAAATATTTCTCCAAATGTTTGTCCTTTCCTGGACCTGACTTCCTAATACTTTGCTTAAGGTTCGGCATAATTTCATGAACATGATAAAATGCGTTCAGTGAAACGCGCTGTATGTAACTTAGTCAAAAACAACAGGATGCATATGAGACAATTGTTAGTATTAAGTAGAAGCGAGACCTTGGCACGTGAATAAGCACTTAGACCTCCGTTGACGCCTGCTTGTATACCACGTTCTAAATTTTTGAACAAGTTGCGGTATTCTGCCAAAATGAAACACTTTTTAGAAAAGTTGCTCTTGAAAGAAAACTTTTTTTCCTTGATTATGAAGTGTAAAAATGTACACATATACACTAAAGAGGGGTGTTTAGAGCTGACTTTTCGCACGTGAAAATTGCGAATCAAAGAATGAAAAGGAACTCGAGTGGGACTTAAAATGTATTTGTTGATTTTTCATCCTTAGGAAAGACATGTCGCGCTGGGCAAAACTGGATGTTCCTTCCCTGAAACTAGCGTCTCAACTTGACACCGATCACTGGGCCAAACTCAAGGGAAAAGTAAGCATTAAATATCAAAATATTTTTTCTTTTCTTTCTCGAAGTATACAATTTTTTTGTACATTCCCCAGCGTCTTTTTTCATCATGATTTCATGGTCATGTTTTTTGTCAAAGAACTCTTTCGTTGAAAATGTGCAGTTGTCACTTCATGTTGAAGAGAAATAATTTTCACGCTGAATTGAGGTTCCTGTCACCGTTTTAAAGCTGAGGAATCTGGAGCTTTTACTAATGCTAGGTTACTAGATGTAGAAGAAAAATTCAAGTAGTGAAACTAATGACTGTCTCAATAGTGATTATGCCTGAGTAACTTGCGTGTTTCTTCCATACTGGTAAAGCAGCCCTTATTGCCTTAATTTTATTTATCTCTTTCGTTAGCTCGTTCCTTACTAGTCAAAATCTGACCCACTATATAGTCCGGATGTTTGTTTTGTGGTGGTTTCTTACTTTAAGCTTCTCGTAAATAAGACAATTTTTGTATAGGTCTGATCAGGATTTTTTTCTTAAGTACAATATTATTTTGCATCCAAAGCTGCTTAAAGTTGAATTCCCTTTTAATTTCCGTTTATCTTCGGCTTTAGCAAGTGTTTCAAGTCCGGCTAGATAGCTAGCCATTATTCAGTGAATCAAGAAGACTCATTATCACGGGTCATTCTGTCACCATACGAAAGACATAGCCAATACATTTAAATTACATTTGAAAACCTTGTAGAAACAGAGACATGGGAAATACGAGGAACGGGGAATTTATGAAGAGTATTTGGCGGTGCGCGTGATATAAGGACAAAGTCACTAAATGCAGGTTATATTTACAAGAGCAGCGACCAACCTTGTTCCAAAGGTCTCTTTCCATCCAGTCCCCTGAAGTGAGAGAGGAGACGGGAAGACGGAAGGCTCTGGGAACGAGGTTGGAGCTGCGCATGCGGCCTGGTAGATAACCTAAGATTAAGCCCAGTGTTAATTAGCAGCTCTCATACATTCTCTCAAGATGTGGCCGAGATTTGGCGCAACCAAGCAGAGATTTTCGCATAAAAATATTAATTTCCCATGCATCCCCTTAACATTTGTCTGCAAGTGCCTGGGTGTTTTTTGTTGTTGTTGTTTTCAAAAACATGCAGCTCAAAAATACTACTCACTACAACCTACCCTGTGATTAGAGACTCCTTTTGTATTCTTGATTGATGAGGAGAAAGGGAGACTCTCCTTGAATCGTACCAAGCCTTTGAAGTCGCCGAAACCCGAACTTCTCATGCTTCTGGGCTGGTCAAATGATCAAAACCGAGCTCGTTGTAGGAAGCGCACGGCCATTTATAGGGCTGGGTCAGGAGCCCATAACCCGCAGCGAACAACTTCCATGCGCTCGTGTCACGGCATTTTCACGGACCAGTTTATTTTAAGAACGGTTTTGGCGCAAACTTTGAATATCATTTAAATTCCTTAAAACAGTCAGCAAAACCTACAGACCTAAAAATGATATTTTTTGCCTTTTAATAACGTTTAATTTTCCTTTTTGATATCTTATACTTCAATTCACTCATAGACATGGTGCAGATTCTATTTTCGCGGGAAAAAGTGCCCTAAAATGTGTCTAAAAATAAACTGGTCCGTAAAAACGCCGTGATATAGGCCTATATCATGGGAGTTACTCGCTACAGGTTATGGGCTCCTGGCTGGGTTCGAAACTTTACCAAGCAACATGCGCTTAGCAGAGTCTTTCTCGAGTACGATAAAATCGAGCAAGCAAAAGAAAGGCTCTACTGACCGGGTGACTACAACTTAACATTGGTGTCATCATGTTTCAGCACATCGAATTCGTAACCCACGTGTCCTATGGCTTCCCGCCTAAACCAGCAAAGCAGTCTGGTCATTCTCAGCCGCAGTCAGCAGGGCTGTCAAGTGCGTTCCAGAAATATTACTACAACAAAAGCCAGCATAGAGAGGATCTATTGAAAAGTGAGTATAATTTAGGCATGCGCGGATTTAATTAGGGATGGTCCTAATGGTATTCGACCTCCCTTTTTTTCTGTGGAATTTTGTATTATTTTTGAGAATTCTCGTTTCCCAGTGTTCTGGATCTGCTCTTGTTAGGAACTATGTTAGGAAAGGATGTAACATACTCCAAAAACCGAGCAGTTTAGTAGACACTGAAAATCAGAACTCGCGCTAAAGCTATCTAATAGTTGGGAATATATTCATTTAAAAACTCTTCTTCGCTCTGTACTGAACTATTCATGTCATTTTGAGGACAAATTATCACAAATAAATACAAGGGTGCGAAAAATTGACTGCATAAGGCGGGAAAGCATTCTATGGTGAAAAATTAAATATAAACATCGTTTACGACAGTTGTGTCACGATTCGGGTGTGACCGTGCGTGCAAAAGATGAGTAACAGCCAAAAGGGCGGCATGTATGCATAGAGGCAAATCTTACATACAAATCTTCACCATAGCTTGATATTGTTTTCTACTTAGAATCCTTTACAATGTACCAACAAGGCAAACCGGTGGAGAAAGAAGCTTCGCTCAGAGCAAATAAGCAACATCGACCACAGGTTCAAAGAAGGCCGTCTGTATACAACCAGCGCGCCAAGGAAGGATTCAAGTTCTGGCTGGAAGACGATCCAATGATCAACAGAGTTTCACGTAAGAATGCGAGTTAAACATTTAGTCCGTGTATACCGCATTTTCTGAATTTACTGACTGGAGTTTGTTTCAAACTTTGCCCGGAAGACATAGCGTTTGCTTAACATCTGTCTATTCTGGCCCGCGATTTTGTTACAAAGGATTTTTATACCTTTTCTTGGCATCGGTGCTTTGGTATATACCCTTGAAAACAAATTACCTCAAGAGACTCTTGATTACCATTAACCTCTTCCGCAAATGAGTTTTCTTTCACACACAATTATTTTCATTTGAATGATTATCCACCAGGCCTCGCTTTTCATAGGTATTCCCCTTTCCGAAAATTATTAAGGGAATGGTTACAAGCTTTCGAGGCAACGATTTTCATTGGTTAATAGTTGCCTTGAATACCATCGGCCAATCATAACTAACGCTTGTCCACCCTAACTATCCCAGAAATCACTGCACCCAAAGCTTGCACTCATTCTCCCTAGAGCCTTTCTGAAGTGGGGAATTCAATGAAATTGCCTTTCTTGGTTTTTTTTTTCAGTTTGTTCCAAGTATACTTTTGGCTCAAAGAGCACATTCCATGGACTGGGCAATGCTCCAAGGAACTGATTCAGTAACAGAAGATGGTTGCAACGAGTTTATGTGAATCAAGAGTGTAGTACTCAGTAAAACCTTACAAACAAAAAGACCAAAAGAGTGTAATATATACGTATAAGAAAAAGAGTATGTACTGTATATAACCAAAGTAGCGTTAGATCACATTTACACGTTTAAAGAGGCTTATAAACTTCAGTACATCTAATAACATGCACTGAACAGTCGCCTTTGAAATTTCGCTTCTAACACCATTTGTGTGTGTTTGTACTAGGGCATAAGTGGGAGTAAACAAAACTCTCTCTGAGTGGAGTATTGACGTGCAGTATTTGAATGCATATGGACATATATATTATATAAATAGTGCTTCTAAATTACATTAAAGATTACTTACTAAGTTTGATCACTAAGAGGTCCAAGAGAGGGTCTTGGTTTAATACTGAGAAGGAAATAAAACTTTTCTCAACTGTACTTTTGTGGCCCCAGTGGATAACACTGCTTTAATCAGAAGAATACTACAATATACCTTATGTCTCCGTAGAGTTGCGTAATGTTGCTGGCAGGGGCGTAGCTCTCTGTACTTCAGTATGCATGTGGGTACCTAGAGCAAGTGAAGAAGAGAAATGAAAACAACAACAATAACAACAATGACAACTTCCCCAAGCCTTAAATGCTGCCTAAAGAACATTGGTTCTGAGACCAAGAGAGATGAATACTTTAGCATATATCCATATGGATGTAAAAAAAAAAAAGAAAAGAAAACAGAAATTTAATCAGTCGCCCACCATGCGTAGCCGGCGGGATTGTTCGCGCGAGCAAAGTTTTGGCAGAAGAGCTGCGAAGCCGTTACGAGCTAAGCGTGAGCTGGATGTCGATTATTACGTCAACAAGAAAAAACTGCTGACTTTTCAATTGCGTTTTTGCTTTAAGAAAGGAACAGAAGAATAAACGTGTTCAGCAGAAACAGTTTGAAATCGGGTGTAGGTATTCAAAAATAATAGTTACCAAGGGATCTCAAAAGCATATAAAAGGCTTTGAAAACAGAAACGAAGGAATTCATCGGAGATTTGTTAAGTTAGAACTGACTCACCTGGCCATAACTTTGTCCATTTTAAATTGTCCTCGTTTTTTATATGAAGTTAGTAAAACTGGCCTGTGGAAACTTACAAACCAGTGCACAGCTGTACCATTGTGGCCTTTTTTTCTGTCAACAGAGAAAAATTAGTCATTTTTCAGTTTTTTTGATCTCGCAGCTACTAATCGCGTCCGTTTTAAAGGAAAAGTTCGCAAGAATGAAGCGTGGTCGACGTAACAATTGGTTCACTAAGCGCGCGCTGTCTTATGATTGGTTAGTTGGTGTTCCAAACAACGTCCTCCAATTCATTGAAAGAATTTATTTTATCTCGTCTTTCTACCAGCTCTCCCGTTTTTTCTTGTTTTATCATTGCAATTCCTCATATAAGACCTATTTCGTCTGGAACCAAATTATACCTACGTTATTGTCTTCGGGCCTATTATGCACGCAATGCAGGCCTATTTTTCGAACTTGTCGCCTTGGAAATAACAGTGGCGTATATGCGTCCGCGATCCAAAAACTGACCAAGTTAAAATGTCTTCCGTCATGGGTTTCGCAGTTTAATTTCTCCACTTTGAATCAGGGAAGGATACTATAACTTATGTTTTTTCATAGTTGTAAAGATGAACAACGGAAGCAATTCACAGACACGCTTGCAGCGTGGGCATTTCACCTTAAAAAGCAGCGGTAGGTGCATGGTTGGCATATATAATAATCGAATCCAACATGGCGTCCGCCATTGCTGGTATACATAATGTTGTGCTTACAAGTTTTCCGAAACTTAAGGTTACGTCTGTCGCTGGTTGTGAAGTTCGTTTTGGTAATTGTTTTTCTTTGCCTGTTAAAGCTGCATATCCCAAAGGATGGGTGCTATGTCCTACAGTATGGATATAAAATGACTAACTAATTACTATTATTCATCGGAATTCAGCTTCTCGATTTTGTGGTCGACACTGGCTCACATGCAGTGACTAGGATCACGCATTTTTTAGTATACCGAGTAAATTCCTGGATTATTTGTTTAAAATTGATTGAAATATTTTTCTTTTCGTTCATGATTAACATTATCTAAGCATTATTATATAGACACGAGCGTTTTACTGGAAAATATACCACTCGTAAAATTCATAAAAACTACATCCGGGACCCGAGTGGTTTATTTTCCATAATCTCACACGTGAGTTTATCGATGACGTAATTTCGGTAATTTCCCTCTATTATTTTATCGATGTTTTGTTTGTCTATAATTATTATAATAAAAAGAACATTGCACGGCGGCTTGAAGATATGAATTTTATTTTCTCCTGGCAAAAACAATATTTTACTTACTCGCTGCACTTGTTCGTAAAATATTGTTTTGCCACTCGAAAATAAAATTGATATCTTCGCGCCACCACGTAATATCCTCTATGTATTATATTATTATCATTCTAATATTTGTAGCACTTGCCCCAACATCTATGTCTTATATGGGACAAGACTCCATAGCAAACCACATGAAATCTCACTACAGACGCATACTGTCAGCAAAAGGTATTCAATAAATTTGTCACAATTTCTGTTAATAAAGTTAACAGTATGACATGTTAGGCCTGCTTCAGATGCCAAACTTTTCATGAGCGAAACTAATTTGAATTAAGGCCGACCAAGATTATTTAGACTGGCTGAATTGATTCAGATGCCAATCTTAATTCCAGCCAAATTAAACTCAAAAGCAGAAAGATTGTTTTTTCGGTCAAACCACTTGCAAGATACATAATTATAGTCAATGCATTAGGTTAGGCACATGAAAAGTTTGGCGTCTGAATCAAAGTCGTTCCATAGTCAAAATTCCTGGCCTGGCTAGGCAGGAAGAATGGCGGGACTGTTCCACACTGAAATAGGCATTCCTAATTGATTCCGACGCTGAACTTTTCACATACTTAATTCAATGTACATTAGATTCGGCTCATGAAAAGTTCAGCATCTGAACTGCATGGGCCTATGAAGGTCAATGCTCTTGGAAAGAGATAAATGCTTGGAGTTGGTTAAAAAAAATACAAAACAAGAAACAAAACAAACAGCCAATAACAATCAGGGAAATGCAAATTCATGGTAAAGTAGTGGATGTGTATTTACAGTAGCTCCTTTAGTTTAGTCATAGATCAAATAAAATATAATAATACGAAAAAAACACAGTTAGCAAGAGAAAAAGCAGTCAAATGTTCTGCAGTAGTTAATTTACCAGCTTGGCTGAGGAGTTAAAATTGGACTATGCTTTATAGTGGTCTAAGTGGGACTGGTACCTAGCTGGACCTCCAGATTGCGTGTTGGACACACGTTGTCTACTCGGCTAATCTGTTATCTTCTGTACAATAATAAAGACGGGCTTATGGCATGGGCAGAGCTTGGGTGCATTTGATATGCTTTTATCAGAACTAAATGTAGCATAAACTTACCAGTCCGATAATTCATAAAGACCCTAGGCCTGGTTGGTGATCTAGACTGAGGGTTGAATCGCAGCATGTCCTGCATGCCTAGCAGACCAGAGATTGCAGAGAGCTAACTCAGCAGTTAAATTAGTTTGATCCAGTTAAACCCCATCTGGTATTGAAAAGTTGATTGTTTATATAACTTGCTTAGAGGGCCAAGCTGCTATTGTATTAACCAGTATCTACATGTAAATATTTTGTTTGCTCATCAGCTGCTGTTGATACATCACCTCCAAAATCTATGAAAATGCATATGAAAGGTGAGAATCCAAAAACAAACTGCCAAGCCAACACCACAATCCTTGAGCACGACAAAACACAACTAATGTGCAAGAGAAAGAAATTTTACAGTAACAGGGTCAAGTGAGAGGACACTTTTTTGTTTGGGTTAACAAGCTGAGGAAAACCAATCTTATGGCCGTGGACCTTAAAATATTATTATTTCACTTAGTAATATTAATAATGATACATTTCTTGGTATAGATTATCTTGAAAAATTTGTCTTTCTCTGTGACTGCAAACCTTTAACCAAGATAGCTTTAACCTTAGAATTGCAGGCTTACAGCTAAATGTTTTGAAGGAGGTTTGAATGTTCATGGTTTATAGCAGAATAATTGAAACAGTATTACATGGAACAATATGCACCTCGAATTTTGAAACAAGTTTTGGTAAAAAAAAGTTTGTTTAATTCTCGGGTATCATACATGTAAGATGTAAGTGTCCTCAGGCTGGTAAATGCTCGGGGCATCTATTTAATTTTAAGAGTCCAAGCAGGGGCATTTAATAGATACGAGGTGTTTATAAGACAGAGGCATTTATTCTCATAACCACAATAAGCTCAACAAAACTAATAATATGCTTTCAGCAAAAATATCAAGAGGCCCTTTACAGTAAATACCGTTATGTTTTTAATTTCTCTCTGTATAGTTCGTGATCAAAAGAAGCGTGCTGCTCTGGAAAGCAGAGCTGGAACTCCGCTATCATTGACAGCTAGGGTGAGTGTTGAACACTTTAATAGGATAAAACATGTTTTAAGAGACCTAGTAGTGAGATTTAGGACTGCATAGTTACAGTTAATAATGGTAATAGGACTGAGTGGAGTCCAATTGAGTCTGTAATCATACGAGTGATTAACAAAATTGGACGACCATGTAGCAGGAGTCTGATTTGTTTAATCACAAGTATAGCAGACCTAATTGGACAATTCAAAGTTCTATTACCAATTAATCATAGCTAGAACAAACTTTGTGATATTTTAGGCTTTTTTCTAAGTAAAACACAAGGAATTCTGAGAGTTTTTTTGCTAGCAATGAAAAAAAGCCATATAAGTGAGCGCGTGCAATGGTGCAGTGTGTACTGTCCAATTACTTACTAGGCATGAAATGTACTGTCCTACACTAAAACCACTTACACTGTAAGTTATATTTAATTTACCAAGAGTTAATTCAAATTACCATGCCATTTTCAGCATGTTTCAACTGAATTATTCTCTTGTAGAGCCCTTCCATGGAGTTCTTGACCTCATCATACAATGAAACATCTGCCATGAACTCAGCCAGAGGTCACCAGTCTCCAGACCCAAGACTTGTCAGTGCCACATCTGCATGGTCTCCAGCTCAGCGACCATCCACAGGGAAACCAATTCAGAGAAGTCAGTCTGTACAATCCCTTAATGGGCATTACCCCACTGCCACGCCATCACCATCACCAAGGGATATATTGACAACACAAACCCAGTCAACACCAAGATCAGCCCGGCACCCACAATTGCAGGCACCGACTTCACCCATTGCAAGAAAACCAAAGCAGACTCCAAAAACAGCTCATCGATCGAGGCAGAAGAAAGATCTGACGACTGCACCATCTCTTGATAATTCAGAACAAGGAATGACAAATAATTACTTGGATGAAAATGTTAGGACACTTTTGGGCACTAATGATGAGCCTGATAATTTGAAAGTTCCCATGAGAGCTGGTTACAATACTGTTGAAGAGGAATCACAAGAAACTGACAAATCGCATAGCTTGAATTATAATACAAGTCGTAACATAAAGCATAATGCAGTACCAAGGCTTGACCTAACACAAGTGTCATATAGTCACAGAGGCCCTCCATCAGTAAGGATGAATGATTCCGCTGTCTTCCAGGCAAACTTGTGGTGGGTGCTTATTTTAATGTATGTCCCGCTTTTTAACCTCAGACACATGAGAGGCACATTTTATGAGGCAGATTTTTGAAATTACTGTTCTACTACTTGTAGTTATGTAGTATAAAAAATAATAAATAAAAAGTGGGTTGTACCGTAGTACCGTAGTGGCGTAGTAGCGTATAGCATGGTGTTGTTCCCAGGCCTTTCCAAGATGGCGTCCAAAAAGTGAAAGGTCGACTTTTCTGCTGACTTTGCTCATATTTCTCGCCGGGTATACTCAGACACAGGCCTCCCCTTTTCACCTCACCCTCAGAGATTCAGATACAGGACAACACCCAAGTTTGTCTCCTCAAGTGACCTAACCCTCTTTCCCAATGAAAATCCTAGAATCCTTGACTCCCTTATATAAGTCATATAGGTATGTGCCGCCGCAATGGGTGGTTTTTTTTTACCTTTTTGGTCTGAAAACAGGTATAGACTTTCCCCAATTTGGTCTGGAATCAGGTATGGTTTTCGAGGGAACTACAAGAGTGTATGAATGTATGTATTCCAAATGAATAAGAACAAAATAGAAATATGCAAATTTGAAATGCATTTGAAGAATTTTTTTGTTTGTGCTCTAATCCAAGTAATAATGACATAATTTCTGCCTACAGGCCAGGGGCCCATTTCTCAAAAGTCCCGGTAACTCTTCGGGCCCGAAATCAAATATTCAGATCGAAATATAAAGGATAAGAGCGCGTGTCCTGGCTAGCAAACTACTCCATTTTGTTTCACTAACTGATAGTTTTATCATGTTAGTTGCAAAACTATTGAAACCTCCATCTTCCATGTAAACAACAACGGCTCTACGGGGCCGTTAATTATCAGGACTTTCGAGAAACGGGCCCCAGGTCTGAAAACAGGTGTGGAAAATGACATTTTTTGGTCTGAAATAGGGTCAGGATTTTGAGAACCGGGTGGCACACCCCCACCAAGAATTTCCAGGAGTAACCCACCCCCAGGCCTTGACATCAATCGAGAAAGTATTCTAAATACACTCCCTGCAAAAGGTGGCAAACGGGAAGACAAACAATTTGAAGGAAATTGTGACGCCTACATACAACTATACTGTGCTGAATTATAAAGTTCCTTGGGTGTGCGTATTATAGATTGCTTATTGTGAACAGCACCATACATGTGCTTTAATTTGTAGGGAAGAGGAGCAGAGATACCTTAAATTTATTTCTGATGTTACCACAGACATTTTAGCAAGAGGAATCTTCAGTAACAGGTACATGATTTAAAGTAGGTTTCTAAAATTATTACTGGGGCAGAACACACCCAGGAACCCCTCATCCCCTCCACCCCCCTAGAAAAAGGGGACTAATGACCCCTTGTTGATTTAGTCGGTTACTTTATTCAAACCTGCTGCCTACTTCATCAAAAACTGAAGAAGATTGCAAGTTGATCCCTGCTGCTTGCAACTTCAAAGATAATGCTTGGGAGGCATAATTTGTTTGTCTCAGATCTCTGATTTTGTCATTTCCATGTAATTTCTTTGCTTAGTTTAAGTTCCATAGCGATTGATTGAGGGCGAGTAATTGGCAAAATTAAACAAAATGAACTGGACTGCTGTGACACAGCCCCTTTAATGTATAAAGTTCAGAAAAAAAGGAGCATGGAAAGTGGGAGAGAAAGGAATGAGGAGTACCATGTATAAAGGGCATCATGTCAGTTTAGATGGAAATAGTGGTAATGTAGGGAATAGAATAAGGAATTGCAATCGATGACTAAATTAGTTGAGATACTTCGCCCTAAAGGGGCTTTCTAATGTTTTACTGACTTTCAAAGGGGAAAATGAAGCTTTTCCTCCCCCATCCCCTCCACACAATGTTGTGCTACTGTTCGAGCCAACTTTGAATGGAGGGAAGGGGGAGGGGTGTGGATTCGTTTGTTGTCTGTAGTTACCCTATTTGAGTACAATGTCTCAACAGTTTTGTCTACAGCCGATTGTGGAATTAGCAGATAGGGGTAGCTAACCAGAGAGAAATGGAGAGGGAGATCAGTGGGAATGCACACAAATTTTATAAAAAGGATGGGAACTGAACTAGAAGTGAGCGAGTTTTGAAAGAGTAAGGACAAATATTGGAAGAAATAATAAGGCTTAAAAAGGGATGAGAGAGGACAGAAGTAGAAAATCATGGACTGGAAACTAACAGAAAACTTATGCAAACTTCAGGGAACTTGAGAATGGAAGAAGATGTGGGAAATTATTAGAGAGGAAGTGGGGTGGGGTTTGGGAGCTGAGATGAAAGTGGCAGGAACTGAAAAAATAAGGGAAGAACAGGACTGGGAACTAACATTAATCCATCTGCCCGAGGGACAATGGTGGTGGAAATGACATGTATGGGAGACAAATGACATATTCTGCTACATTAAATTAATATTTAAGTTTTGTCTCTAGAGTTAGGTTTAGAGTGCATTTTATAATTTTGAGGTATTTTTGTCACTTGTAGGGTTCTTCAGCAAGTTTTTGAAATGCATATTGAAAGAAGAAAAGAACAGTTAGATGAGGTAAATTTAAAAGAGCTCCTATGAAAATAAATATTGCTTTTAACATTGTACTGTTGTTCTGGTGGGCTAAAAAAGTGGCTTTGTGGGGAGGAAGCCATTGTGAAGAGGTGGCCATTAGTAAAAATCCACGGGGTGTAAAGAAAGTCAGTTTTACAGCTTGGCTAACCCACAAGTCATTGTAACAAGCCCCAAAAAATTCTTGACCAGCAGGATTGATTACAGTTCCTCTACTATTTGAATTCCCCCCCAAACAACTTCACTAGCCCATCCAGCAAGTTAGGAACAGAATTTACTTGCCCAATAGCAAAATCCACTAGCCCTGGGCTATAGGACATGACTCTCACTGTCAGTTTTGGGTTCAGTTGTAGAGATGTTTGAGAAAATGAGGCTTGTAGATTATTTGGAGACACTGTAGTGTGTTTAGGACAACATTGAATCTTGTTGTATTGCAAGTCATAGGCTAAACTGTGATATATCGCTGAGAAGTTTGAGAAAACTGGAAAATAAGGCACCCTTATAATCATAAGTGAGTGTTTGACCATTAAAATCAGCAGATATAGCAAACATTACTTATAATGTGTTCTATCCTTTCCAGAGCCGTATGTGGGAGATGATTGAACAGCTAAAGGAAGACCTGGGTATTACAGATAGCTGACAGGCACTCTGAAGAATAAGTTACATGTACTTACATATAGCTGAAGGCTGCTGTCCAGGAGGAAAATGAAAAAGAACAAACTGTGCTTGAAACAACCTCACTGCAATTAAATGAAATGATTAACATGCAAATAAATAAACATACAACAATAAGTCAGATTCATAAATAAAAATAAAAATTAACACATGCACTGAACCTTTCATAGCCTTTCTTTCTTCGTCTTTCTTGTTGCTATGAGGGAAATGATGATGGCGTGTGCAAATCAAACAACTGGTTTGACCAACGGCAGAGCAGCAAATTGGGCATTGGAAGTCGAGTTTAGTCCTTTCCATGTGCTTTCCCGTTGTCAAATGACGTTCCTGTTCTGTTGCTAAATCAGCCTGCTATGCTAAGCATAACGTAAGACAGGATATAAAGGACAAGGCAATAAATATTTCAAGTCCTGTAATCCTTCAAGGGGCTGTGTTCAAGGATTATTCTGAGTTTTATTTTTGCAATAATTGAAAGTAAAGAAGTCAGACAATCTTCTAAAAAAAACTGCAAGCAATTTTATCACTTGTAGCTAATTTTAAAAGAAGGGAAACTTTTCCCTGGTCATAACGAAATTTGGGGTGTTACCTTACCACAGAAAGCTGTAAATTTACTAGACAGGCCCCAGTTGTTCAAAAGGTGGATAGCGCTATCCACCGGATAAGTCTCTATCCAGTGGATAAGTATTAGGGAAACCAATTATTGCACTATCCACTGAATAGAGATTTATCCGGTGGATAGCGCTATCCACCTTTTGAACAACTGGAGCCAGGACTACAAATAGACATCAATTTTTCTTAAACACTTTCAAAGATTTTTTTTTCATGGTCTTGCAAAAGCAATACAGATATTTTGGTTATAGTTCTGTGTGTAGTTCAGAAGTACCACTTTCACAACTGCATAAAGCTGATAGATCACAAGGTTCCTTATCAAAACACTGCAAAAATGTTTTCAGAGGACATTCTGTTTGTTTGCCACAGCAAGGCACAGCAGTTAACTCCTCATTGACAAACACTTGAACCATAAATGAATCCAAGTGTGACCTAAAATGTTCTGCTTGCTCTGAAGGAGTGTCTTTTGTATTGCATTTATACACAACAAATGCAATGTTGGCTCCAAAAGGTGCAATGTAGCTAGTTTTGTAGTTACGTTGGCGAAACTTGGCAAAATTATCTGCTCTTAAATCCTCTTTGTCCTTGAATAAACCAAGCAATGAATAAAGTGGCTGAAGAGTCTCTCCATGAGCAAACATAAAGCTACCATATACTTGATCCTCTTGCAATGGTTCTGTTGCATTTTTCAAAGATGTAATTATCCTTTCTAGAAGAGGACAGCTACTTTTATAAGTTATTGGATATCCATAGCCCCTTTTCCAATACTGCTTCAAGTCTGACAAGTAATCCAGGACTACTAAATCTTCTTCATCAAAGATTTCACACCAAGTGTTTTCTCTCTCATAAATTACAACTTCAAAGATGCAAGCTGTGTACATGCCAACTACATGTTCTTCAGAAAGAACACCATGACCTATCTTCAGCTTCCTAGAAACTTTTTCAAGAACACTTCTCATTTCCTCACCATGTTTAAATTTTTTATATTCCTGCTGAGCAGTTGTGTTTTCTGCAACCCTTGTTAAATACTTTTGGCAAAGATCAAAAAATCGCAGAAGAGGGTCATTGTCCATTGCCCTGGACAGGATTGCTACTGGCTGGAAGCGATTGGCTCCGAGATGACCTCGACCTTCAAACAAACCAAAGGAAAAAGCCATTGCACTTTGTGCAGCCCGCGTTGTTCCAGTGCTGATAAACTCAAAGCTTTGTGGCGCGTAAGGATGAGATAGCAAACTAGGAAAACGTCTCAAGGTCCTCTTCGCGATGTTATACATCTCCTCTTCTCCAACAGAAGCCAGTAATTTATCGTTTGAGTGTGAAAATGGGTTTTTCCAAGGCAAACGAAGTTCTCCAATCTGAGTGCTTTTAATTCCGGATTTTACCAAAGCATCGTGAACCGCACTCAGCATCTTGTCTATTTTCTTGACATCATTTCGGCTAGGGTACCGGGAACCATGTCTCAGTACCATGCTAATGTGACGAGGTTCACAATTAAGTGGCACATTAAAAGAGATGTTCCGCCTCTTGTCATAACGAGTTTTAGATGAAAACTTTTGATGCGTTTTCCGCGAAAGTGACGGCTCCATTTGCTCACTTCCTTGGGCAAAATATCCCATAATTGTCAGAAAAGGTATCAAGAAGAACATTGTCGGATTCATTGCCTTTTTTCCTCCTCCACCAGAGACGCTAAAAATTGTAGAATCAATAATCAGTGTCTGCAAAAGGAAAAAAAAACCACAATATCTGCCAGGCGTGAAATGAAGGAGAACTGGAACTACCCACAGATCTGTTCGAGAATATTAGTTCTCAGGCTCCTTGACCGTGGATTTCAAGCATGGCGGACGTTTGGGTCGGAAGCGAAACAGGACTTTTAAAAGGTGTGCATGCGTTAAAAAGTTAGAGTTTTTTTTCATTGAAAATTTTAATTACTGACTGATACTATCAAAAGATGTATGTGATTTGAAGGCGAGGTAAACTGCTCGAATTTTCTAGGGGTTGACCTGAAAAAGGGTTCCTTTACAAACCATGGTGTCACAGAAAAAGTGGACAGAAGCAATGCAATATGTTCCATGCACTGGGTTGATGAGGATGAGAATGAGGTATAACGTGAAATTTTAACATATTTTATCTCGAATAAAAGATTGGTTTAGGGTCAACCCCTTGAATCAAGTTTGGACTGCTAACATGTTGGGCTACCACCGGTTGAGGCTCCTGAAGATTGAATAAAATAAATTGCATTCACCCCTGAAGAGTTCCATAGAATATCGGTGTGCCCCTGAAGTATTTCGTGAAAGTGAAAGCTCCCTGTAGAATTCGATGTTTCCTCAATCAGGGGTGAAGGATGGGGATCAAACGCAATAGCTTATTATATGCATTCAATTCACCTTACTGCGCTTTTCATTAACACCCAAACTCTGAAGTTCAAAAACCAACTGATGTTTGCGTTTTTCGCTGCTGTTAATCATCTTAATGGACCTCTTAGGAAACAGAACTTTGCTTAAACAGGTTCAAAAGGTCAGGGTTTGTGATCTGTGATTGGTGGATTTCGATCGGTTTTGTGTGTTTCTGTGTTTCATAATTATGATTGACGGCAGTGAAAAACGCAATTGTGAATGCAGCTTTTGAATTTTTGAGTTCTCATATTTGTGAAAAGCGCAGTAATCAAATGGCTTCATTAGCCATACAGCAACAACATATGTAGACCAGCTGCGGAACGATACTGGTTTGAGCATTGCTGAACTGAAGAGCATCATGGGAAACTGGAAGGAATGGATGAAGCTAGTTAATGAAATTCAAGTTCGCTCGAAATAAGCAAGAAATGGTATTTAGTGGGATTTTAGGCTACTTAGGTTCTTAAATAGGCTCTTAATTTCACTTGACAGGGGCACCAGCAATCAGCACAGATAACCACTACAGGGCATGATATGGAATATGTTGCTGTATTAAATAATTATCTAGAATACAGTTTAGGTGATAACCATACAATAATTTTATCTTTCCAAAGTACTAGCATGCGTGTCTTTCATGCTGCAGTATCCATAAAATACTGTGTTACATTTTGACTCTTACTGACTGAAACCTAGACTTAATTTTTTTTTTTCTGGCTGTATTTTCTTCTCTGCCTTCATTTTTTGTAAAATAAAAACCTACTGAAATTTTTAGGCTAAATAGGTTCTTATGAAAAGTGGGTTTAAAATGAAAATTTTAGCCTAACAGGTTCTTAAATTTTAGGTTCTCATATGTGGGTTTTCACGGTAATATAACTCTGACAGTCATTTGCTTATAAGGGTTGAGTGGCCTTAGTTAAGTTCAAAAGGATTTCGTGCAAGTGACTATTAAGGAAAAATCCATTAGACCCAATATTAGCTGTTGCTTGTGTTGGATACAAAGTGTGAACTTGATGTTTGTTATTGTTCTATTGTTTTATGACAAGAAACTTAACGTTTACTCTCTTGGACAGTAGTTTCTCTTGAATCTAGCCTAAGAAAACAGCTGACACTTCACAACACCACCACTGGTATTATGAAAAGAAACCAGTCATGGTAGGGTCCAAAATTATGACCAGTTGCCAGTTGCCAGTTGCCAGTTAAAATTTAGTGTTGGTGACTAGAATTTCAAGGCTAGTCGCCAGCAGTCAACTAACTTTCAGTGCCTTGTCAATGTTTTGAACCAGCACTTGAGGAATTAATTTTGTTTTAAATGGAAAAATGTTGCATTTGATTTCCAGAAGAAACTTACCCCCTTGACTTGTCAAAGTTTATATTCTCCATAGAAAAATAATTTAGGGTAAGAAAATGTAAAAAGAATTGACTGTATAGGGGTGAAGGAAGTCACAGAAGGTGGGAGACTGGTACGAACAATTTTGTTCCGAAGCGACCTGGTACGAGCAACATGGTGGTTAGCTTTGCAGTGCATAAGTACTTGGAAAGGCAGTTGCATTATAATGTTCAGTCTTCAAATTAAGGGGGCTATCTATTTATTAATGAAAACTCCTTTTCAACTAAGGTGTCTAAGCTACACAATCATATAATGCCTTTTTGCACATGGAACTTTGACTGTTGTGTTAGTTCACACGAGTATTAAAGATAATGTTTAAAGCAAAAAAATTTTACTGGCATTTGCTGGCGACCAGACTTTTCCATCTGGTGAGTGAAAAAATATTTTCAGTCACCACTTGGCATCTAATTTCAGAACCTGCATGGTATCTTGTCCAATTAATGTCAGCTGTTTGCTAAGGCTACCTTGAATCAAACTTCCAATGAAATGATACTATTTACCCTGGTTCATATTTATGAGCAACTTTGTCATTTCCCAGAACAAGAAAGACAGGGTGCTGTGCTGTAACGGTGCCTGGGAACTTCAGGTTATTAACTGTTGCCTTCAGTTCATATTTAAAAATATCAGAGCTCTCTCTGATATTTTTCTGGGAGAATGGCCTCACTAGTGTTGAGCAAACATTAATTTTTAGCTTTTTAAACCTATCAAAGGGCCCTTAAAAAACCTGAAAAACTGTGTCCCTTGACTAAACATTGGTAGAAAGGAAAAGCACTGATATTCCTTGAAAAAAATGGGTGCAACATTTTTAAGTTTTGTGTTAGTTAATAAATGATGATAGGCATTAATATATTCATTGTTTTGTAGATGTTATTGGGATTAGAAAATGGTATTGTGAAGACCTTTGATGTCATTAAAGGTGAATTTGTCGCAGAAGAAAGCTTCCCTATAAATGACAAAAAGTTAAAAGGACTCTTTAAATGGGAAAAGTAAGTTTGTCAAGGAAAAAGTGATCACTTTAAAGTATCTGTTGTAGACATCTGATCTAAACTAAAAAATACAATCAGTTGACTGAGATGCTTTGTTCAAGGCAGCCAGCATTTCCCTTGTTCTATTTTTTGACCAAAACAAAGCCTTTCTTCCCCATTCCCCTAAGCAATGTTGTGCCAATGCTTAAGCTGCCTGAAGGAAACCAGGAACAAGCCCTCTTTAGTTGTGTTTGGGGATTAGGTGTGCAGACTGTGTTGTTCTCCAAATTAATTCTCCATTTTGTCAGGGGCACCCAACAAGAATATAGTTCAAAACCACTTAACATGGCCTTGTTGAATGTATTTTAGTATTTAAATGGTAGATATAGGCATATTTTTATCCCCTAAGAACTTTTCATCTGTTCGGATTTCCTAGCTGAAAGTCTAGTGATCCGAAAATTATAGGGATCAAAACTTACCTTTTCGAAAATTTCAGCCAGGAAAAGGCTCCCGAAAATTCTAGGTGGCCTTTTTTAGGGTAAAAATCTGTTACAATTGTGGAATTATACCATTATTTAGATGTTCGAAAATCCTAGGAGAGGCAGGCAAGCAAGAAATTTTGCAACAAATGTTCCAAAAATTCTAGATCTCAAGTCATCTTCCGAACAGATATTTTCCGAAAATTGCTGTTGGGTGCCCCTGATTTTGTGTAAGTGTCTCAACCATTTTGTCCCCAAATTGTAGGAAATGTTGTGCATCGTTTTCATGGCTGAATGAAATTCAGGCAAAGCTGAAATGGCACAAAAATAGTTAATGTATTTACCCAGGGTCATAGTATCATCATTACATTTTTTATGAGGGGTGGGAGAGAGGGAGGTTGTAATCTCTGCTTTGCCATCATTAATGCTACAGAGCGACCACATGACTCTTCTGCTTACACAAGTTAGTCTGTCATGCAATTTTTGGTTGAAAACTGTGCTGGCCTTTCAGGAGTCAGTTTCCTCCACAACACACGAGATTTTGTCAGCCTGTAACTGTAACTAGCTGAGCCAGTCAGTACAGACCGTTCCTCAATCTGCTGCTGTAATTATGGTGGTGTCCAGAATCATTCTAGAAGTGCCAAGGCCCAT
>JBBMOI010000007.1:3632500-3705000 GCA_038088405.1 Porites divaricata | reverse complement strand
AGGCCAAGAATATGTAACAGTACAACTTTGACAAAAAAAGTCTTGCCATCTGCCGCAGTTGTCTTTACCAGGATGAATGAAATTAGTCGTTGAAAGTTCTAGTACAACAGAGGAAACACAGGAACAAAATTTCGCATGATAGTTTTTTCAAACTGCTTAAAGTGAAGTTGAGCTGAAACAATTCACCGTTATATGGCCGCTTAATTGGTATAACAATAAATGGCAGGAGGCAAACTAAGCGTGGCCGATGTCTTGACGTCGGGTCATGGGAGAAAAAAACCCAGTTAGTGGTCCTTTGCAGTATGTAACATCCAGCGTTTTCGAATGGAACATTTGTTTCGCCTATTCCACTCAAATTTTTCTCTGCTTATTTACAATTCTAGGTGTATTTGAAGTCTTCCTTAAACTGCTTACTGCTTTCGGCCAGAGAAATAGAAAAGGTTTGTTTGATTATAGCTATCTTATACGCATTTCGTTATTGAGAATGATTCTGATTCTGTTTGAACTATTTCATTTGCTGGTAACTATGATGGGTCGTGTTTGAGCCGGGCGGGGGGAGGGGGAGGGGGTGTTCCCTGGCTCTTTGGGAAGAGTTAATCAAACTCGTAATTTCCTACGCCCGATGTTGCAGTTACCTTACTAGGAGAAATTTGACCGGGTATTAGGGACCGTTCATTTTTTACGAGGTAGGGGGGGCTGGTGGAATTTTTTTTGAACCCCAATTACGAATTTCCATGCCCCCCCCCCCCACTCAGTCCTCTTTTTTTCTCATGGCCCCCCCCCCCCCCACAGACGGTCATTTTTTTGGGGTGACCCCCCCTTTTAAAAGAGACATTATGATAATTAAACCTGACATGCATATATTTTGCAGCGTACAATATGATTTGTATTTTCTGTTCAATGTAAAGCTGTTGACAGCTCATTCTACAGATGTATTATTTAATAATAAAACATCATGTCAACTCTACATGAACTAAAATATTTCGCGTAACCCCCCCTTCCCCCCGTTTTTTTTGGATGGCCCCCCTTTTAAGCGGTTTTTTGCGTGACCCCCCCCCCCCCCCCCCCCCCACCTCGTAAAAAATGAACGGTCCCTTACAGGCTCATCTTATGAGTATAAAACAAGGGTTAAACCAAATAGTCGTTTGTCGTGTATGTTACAGAACATAAGAGGAGCTGAGGTTAAAGGCTCTACAGCTGCCTTATCAGACGTGTCTCTGAAAAGAACTACAGATCAGGAAGAACACAGTGATGATGATGATGATGTCTGGAATAAAATGGACGTTGTTACGTCGAGCGTCAAGAGAAAAAGACTTCAAAAAAGTAAGAATTAACTGAAGGAAATTAAGTTAGTTAAATGACGGACTTCGCGTGGGGAGGGTGATTTCATTACCCTCACTGCAAAAGGTCATTGCCTCGAGAAAAAGGGTGTGCGTGGTTGTCCGCTTTCTATTTTCTATTGCCTGATTTTTGGTTTTCTCTTGATGAATACGGGAGAAAGAAATCAGAAACTATAAAAACTGAAAACGTTTTGACAGAAAACGGTAATCAAAAATTAGAAAACAAAAATCAGTAATAACTCAAACAATGAGGAGCGGAAGGGCTAGGATCTCTGGCTCCATTGTCTAACTGATTTGCATTCTAAAAGGCCATAGAAAGGAGGAGTCGTTACTTCCCGTTGCCATGGCAGCAAAATTTCTGGCTCTCAACAAACCATGATTCTGCAAATATGGCAGAAAAACAAAACTGTAGCCCGTACTTTTTATCCATCGTTCGACAATGCAAATGGCCGTCTCTGTCAAGAAAGATTGTTGAGATTCAGAAATTTTGCTATCATGGTAACGTGACGTCACATTTCTCCTCTCTATTTGCGACTTTTACAAAACGAGGCAAAGTGCAAAACGTTTTTTTTTGTGGAAATGAGCTTTATTTGCGTAAGAATTAAAAATCAACTTTATATCAATGACGTTGCACTCGCTTTCAAACTGAGGCTAGGGGCACTTCGAAAATGGCCTGTCTTTGTTTTATGTTTTAGAAACAAAAAGCAGTAAAAAGAAGAAAGACAAAGAGGGTGTGGAGTAATTTGCTTTGTTAAAAGCCTCCAGTGCATCTCAAAAAAGACAATACAAGTCTTTACAAATCATGAGGTAAAAGGGGAATGTCTGGAACAACTCCCTTGATGTGGTCTTCTTGCATTGCAAGATGTCTGCCGTGTGTTCAATCCAAGTGATGTCTCTCATAAAAGATTGTCTATGAAACACATCGGATTCCTGATCCTTCTGCGTTAGAGATTGTTTCCAAGGAGGTTAATGCGTCGCTCACAGGGGTCATATTCTCAAACACTATCGAAAGTGCAGGAGATATGACGCGTAATCCCGCATAATTACATAAGAAATTATGCAATCCGCAAGCACCAAGCGCAATGAGCATGCTATGGAGACAATTCAAGTCTTTACAATTAATGAGGTAACGGGAAAATATCTGGCTGCGTTCCTCCTTGTATATATTGCAGTTTTACAGAGACGATTGCCTGGTTCACAGGGGTCATATTCTCAAACACTTTGGCCAGTGCTGGAGATATGGCGTGTAAATCCACATAATTACATAATAATTGCATATTTATGCAATTATGCAATCAGCAAGCACCAATCACGTGACCCCTGCTAAGGAGAGGGTCTCCCTCTGCCTTTGAAGTCAAATACTTTTGTGGCAAACTTCCCACCTACCCCTCCCCTAAAGCAACACTTTGCCCTAAGTGAGAAGTAAGTGTCAATGATTATTCAGTAAAAGCATTTTCTCTTACGTCGACGTTAATATTTTTTACTAAGCTCTGTGTCACGTCCCTGAGCTCACCTCGATCAAAGGCAAAGAATATTGTAATGATGAATTACCTTGGGCACTGTCATCGATGATTTTAAAAAAATAAACCAAGATCTAAAGCAAAGAGGAAGAAGAATCACAGTCACTTCAGCCGCAACTTCTTCCATCTCAGGTCTCTGACCCTTTTAAAGTGTATTTGACACGAAATTTAAGTTTAATTTACAATTGTGAACTTAGAAAATATATCTCCCAAAAAACTTTGAGACTGGGAACGAGTAAGAGACCAAAGAAAAGCTGATGACGTCATGTGACGTCAGTTAGTTTACTCAGCCTTTGCTTCCGATTCTGGTCATCGCATTGTGTCGTGTGGAATTAAGTGATGTAACTGACTTTAAAGAAGTTATAGCGAAGTAAATGAAGATCCTGAAGATGATTGGGTGGGGGAGGGGAGGGGTTTTGACAATCCTTTGTATTTTCCTCCATTTTGTTAATTATTCTACATTCTTTTAAATCATTCTACGTCATACTTGTCAATTTGGCCGTACGATAGGACGGACATTCGCGTGTTTTGAAAACGAAAAATATGCTTTGCAAGATTATTGACCAGTTTAAGTTCGGATACATATTTTGCACATTTTGTAGAACTAAAAACGGCAAAAAGAAATTCGCATTTAACACAATTTAAATCAAAATTTAAAAGTATACATTATGTCCTTATAGCAACGTAAATAGATCGAAATTAGTATTCAGTGTTTAAAGGAAAGATAGCGAAGATATGTTAACGTAAAGGTAATGTACTACATGTACTGTTTGATGCCCATTAGCGCGTGAAAATATTGCCTTATGGGCCGGTCTAGCCTGTGAGCCAAGCGAAAATGAGTCGCGCGTGATCTGGAGAAGGGCTGTGAGTTTTTGCGATCTCTTCGAGCTTCACATTAGGAGCCTGGAACAGGCTAAATCCAGTCTGCCACTAATAATATCATTTTTGTGATCTGCGAATGAAGATATGCCGAAAGAAGAATGATTTTGTCATTTGTAGCAACAACCTAAGCGATTGAAAAAGAACCTGAAAATATTCAGGCTTGACCGGGAATCGAACCCTGACTTTTGCGTCTATCCGTTGATAATAATCTCCGTCTCCGCTAACTTCCGTTTAGATTGCAACATGATGAGAAATTGAAAGAGGTTCTTGACAAGAGCAAAGAATCACATTCGGATATGTTGTTTTGCAATATTTCTGGCTATCTATCGGCAATGGTTGACACTAAACTCAATTATGATCACCGGCGAAAGCAAACAAGGAGTAGGGAACATGGAATTTTATCGAGGAGCTGCTTATGAAGTTCTTTTCAATGTCATCAAATAAATGACATAGTTCAACAAAAAAGGTAAAATTAATTGTTTCGCGGTTAATGCTGCTTTCTGTACAACATAATTAATTTTTGATTATTTTGCACGTCAAACAAAAGAACAAATATAGCGCATCAGTTTTGAAGACTGTTTTTTCAGACCCCACAGCTTCATCCCAGTCAAGCCTGCAGCGATAGAAGGAGGGGCTTGAGTTTGCAAGATGTCCCAAAAAAAACCCACTCAGTTTCACGACTTGAAGCTAAGGTAGTTGCTGTTAATCTCCCAGCTGCCCCTCCCAAAAAAGCTGTAATGCTGTCCTCACCTCAGAACGAAACTTCGCCATCTATCATCTTTGTTACTGGGGGAAATTTTATAGTATGTCTTTTGATCCTTCTCACGATTTTTGGCGCTTTCCTTGTGTATTCTGCGTTTCTTTTAAACAAAAATCTGCGGACGAGGACGAACTTGTTTTTCCTAAGTCTTGTAACCGCGGATATCTTAATCGCTGTATTCGTCATGCCCATGGAAATAGTGCATTTCTCGTGTTATCCATACTGGCCTCTTGGAGAAATAGCGTGCAACGCTTGGAGTTCAGTATATGTGGCTCTTGGTAGCGCGTCTGCCTGTCACCTGTGCGCCATTGGCATAGATCGCTTGTTGGCCATTTCACGTCCTTTCCAATACTACAGCGACGTTTCATCTAGTGTAGTTCTTTCGTTGACTCTCCTATGGATCTTTGCTTTTTTCAGCGGAATTGCAAGCTATTACATCTGGACTCAACCATACCAAAATTTCTGCTATGCGTTCAACGCACCGATAAAGAGCTCTATTTTGTTTATGGTCTTTGATCTTTTGGTACCTTTCGCTATCTGTGCTTTAACGTATGCGAAGATATTTCAAATATCTCAACAGCAAGCAAGAAGAATAATCGGAACCCATGGATGGGTCAACCGTGAGACTAAGGCTTTACGAGTGTCTAGAAAATCAGCCAAAACCGTGGGCCTGCTGGTTGGTTGTTTCGCCTTGGCCTTTCTGCCGTTTGTAATCTTCCATGCCTTGGACGGGTTTATGGTATTGCCCAATCGTTTTTATTTCGATTGCATTGTGAAATGGCTGACTTTTGCCAACTCTTCTATGAACTGGGTGCTTTATGGATATTTAAACCAAGAGTACAGACAAGCATTAAAAAAGCTTTTAAACGATTTTGGTTGTTTCAGATGTCTCTCTTGCCGCAGAGAGACCAGGCAAGTGGACGTCATCTAGGAACATACGATATCTTGAACTGAAATACTCTTCTCAGTGCTAGCTCAAAATATTTGCTGAATCTATACTCTTTTACATATGTACATTATTCATCCTTATGACTTCATTTTTAATAAGTTTAGCTTGAATGTCCTCTAACACTCTGCCAGCCTCGCAAGAAATGTCCGAATCGATCCGAAATGCTTAGTGAAGTGTTCTGCAGTTGCCATGGCGTTTACGGTCAGTATAACGTTTCTGTTCGGAATTAAAGTCACATTGTCAAGCTATAGGCAATGTATTTTAATGGTGTTTTATGAAAAATACCGTGTTTTTTGTATTTTTGTGGGTAAACGCAGGTGAGGCCACAGTGGTGTGACTCGTTCACGTGATCAAGGTCCATAGTCCACTGTCAACAAAGTTTTCAACGTTTCTTTTTAGTCGTAAACTCAATTTTATTATAGAAGTTACAATAGATTGTACCGCTCAAAAACATCCTGAAGTATTTGGAAAAACTTCTGGTGACCCAGTTGCAAGTAGCTGTGGTTTACAAGCTCTGACTACAGTTCTCAGCCTAATGCATGCGAAGGCGATGTTTGAAGTATGAACGCGATTAATTTGAAGCCGTGAAGTTTGAATGAAGGAGGTTCTTCTCTTTTATTATGGACATTTACTCAAGTAAGCTGCATTTCACTCTCATTATGAGGTTTTCAGCCGAGTGCTCACTACAGCTCTGTTTTTGGATTAGCATTCCGGGTAACCGTTAGAATAGGCAAGACTTTTCGAACTGAGAATTGAGCCTCGGCAGTTCAACAGTGAAATCAAACTTAAATTCCAGAGAAAATCTGCGAATTTGCAACCATATGTCTAAAGCTCAGTCTAGAAAACTGATCTGTGAAATTTGCAACCAAAAAGACGAGAGGACTAAGTATGTAATCTGTTGCGAATTTATGTAAGTTAAATCTGAACGAGATAATAACTCGGTACGTTTGTATGGCTTCCGTTACTTTTACGGGGACTCTTGTTCTATGGAGAAACGCAACTGAGTACTCGCACAGAAAATTTCTGACGTATGAACAACCTTTAAAAAAAACCAGATTAGAAGTTATGGAATGCCCATGAAGAAGACTGGATAGCTTAGTGGTAGTAGAGAAAGGGATATGTACTCCTACAAATTCAATCAATTTACGGTGAACACAATAGGGAATACAGCAGCAAGTAGTTTCAAGAGATTCACGATTTTTTTCTCTTTCATAAATCACATACTTCGTATTAAATTTGCCATGCTGTTACGTATGAAAGTAACAGATTTGCACCACCATTTCAGACAGATTTTCAGCGTCCTGCATAGAGCACGAGGCCCCAAAAAGTACCGAGGGCCATTTGTATTAGTGTTCTTACTTAGATTCTGAAGGTTAATCGTCAAGAAACAGTTTTTAGGTAGTCTGAAAAGACTTTTTCCCCAGTATAACGTATTTGAAAAGTAAAACGATTTATTGTAAGTGTTATGTTCAGTAATCGCGACTTTTACTAAGAAGAATGATCACATTCGTAGTCCAGATGACCAATCGATATGAGTACTCTGTAGTAACAAAATCAAGAAGCTTTCTAGATACCTTATCATCCCTTTACAGAGTTTTTGTGCCCTGGAGTCACTTTTACGACGCAGTGTTAAAAGTATACGTCCTTCCGGCACCATAGACAAGCATTTAGATGAAATAATATTACGGGTTTAGGTTTGTGTATGTCTCTCACGTCGTTAAGAATTCTAAGATCTGAACCCAAGGAAGGACATTGTATACCTCTAACTAGGTAGGATAAATCACTGAATGTATATCCTTTGCTACTAACTTTTCTTGGCAGTCGAGTCGAAATGGTTAGAACTCATATGCTTTAAGTCAATTATTTCATGTTAGTGCAATAACTGAAGCCGCTCAAATGTGACAATTTCAGGTCTAGTTTAAAACGAGAGAAGCACATAAATGACCATAAATCTCAATGCGTGTCAGTCTTTGGTTAGTAATGCAGATGCAGCACATGTCCTAGAAATAAATAATAATAAAGTAAACCGTTCATAGCTCACAACTGGATGTTCGGTTTTCTGGTCTGTCGTGCGAGAGAACGTTTATACTGCTCATAAGTGATACTCATAGGATGTCTCTTTTTTTTAGATGCAAGAAATGAATGTAGTGGTAAATTAACACTAAGATTTGGTCCATTTCCTCTACAGATTCAATGCGGATTTCCTTGGCTCTGCATCCCTGACATATAAACGTCCCCAGAGACGCAAAAAATTATTCGCCGTAAGCGTCTGGTCGATCGATCGATTTAAGATGTTTTTGAAGAATATCCTGTTCAAGTAATTTTAAATCTGTACTAAAACGAGAGCAGTATCGCCTGCCTATAAATTTTCATCAGAAGTAATATCTCAACGAATAAACGGAGGCATGTCCATGAAAATAATTCAACAAAATTTCTTTTATTTCGAATGCTGCCATTTTGATTGACCTTGCATGATGGGCTTGGTTGGTCATTATGTTTACATTATATGGAAAACATGTGGTTGAACTTGGTTGGACGACAATGTTTCGGCAATAGACCAATTTCGGTAAATTAAAATTCATACATGGCTGCGAGGCTTGGGGGAATAAAACAAGAAATCATCTTGAGGCTCAGGGATGAATAAAACATTTCTTTTGTTTTATTCCTCCAAGCCTCGGAGTCACGTATGAATTATGGTCTATTAAAAGTTCACCTTTCTATCGCCTCTTAACACTGAAAATGTTTCAAGAAACGCCACTCAAAAGGTTTTCTACAACCTCTGGCCGTGGGCTATACGAAACATGGGCTTTGGGTAATAATTGTGTATTCACCGCTTGCTTAGCGCCCACGCCTCATGTTTGAAGAGAACGGATCGGTTACCAAGACTTAACAAATGCCGATCGAGTTCTGAATCAAAACAAAGGAAATTTCCAGCCTATCGATAAGAATTATACGTGAAGAATTTACCAGAAAAGACAAAAGACTGCTTCAGTGTAAAAAATTCAAGTATTTATAGTCCATTTCGTCTCGCGTTTTTTTTTTTCGTTGAGGGGAGCACATCAGTGAGGGACTGCCGCTAGTTCAGTGGTCACTTCTCTAAGGGCTTTGATTGTTTCGTCATGGTCATCTTTCCTACATTTACCAAACGTAAGTGTCGCCACGTTAAGACAGAATCCATTATGTAATTGTCAATGAATGATTCTGATGATTCTAATTTTCAGTGGACAAAAACCTTGTACCAGAATATTGTAAGCCATTTCGCATTTTGTTTTACACTTTTCAAGGGCTATAGATGTAATTAGTTATCTGTAATAACACCAAAGACAATGTCTAACGGGAGACCAAGAAAGTAAATCTCAAGTTTCACAGGAATTGAGAAAACACCGGTAAAATCTTCATGCCTAAGATTTCATTTGTGAAATTTGAGGCTTCTGAGGTTTCTTTTCTCGGGCTTCAATAAGAACCTTTTTGTCGGAGTTATTTCGTACGACTTATTACATTTGTAGCCCTTGAAAATTAAAGCGTGAAAAAGAATGCAATATGCTTGAAATTATTCTGGTACAAGGTTTTTTCGACTGAAAATTGAAAGTACTCAATTTCCTAATGAATTTTGTATTAATTTTGCATACCCCTGGCTGGAAATAGCCGCGTTCTTTGCCATCCCGTTGTTGATTTTCTGTCATAACTTCCAATATGTATCAACTATCATTTATTAAAATGATCCTTTCTTTTCTTTCATTCCTAAGTGCTGCATTGGTAACGGGTCCCAATAATGATCTAAAACACGTATCTTGTCAAGCGCCGGAAAATCTTTTAAAACTCCAATAAATTTCTAATATCATAACCTATTCTACAAGAGTACTTTAAATTCTAAGTATAACATACATGACGTCCTTTGTTCAGCACGAACCTCGATTAGTCTTGGACGACTCTTGAGAGTAGCTAAGACTCCATATATTTAATTACCTTTTGTTAGCTGGTCCATATAATTTTTTGGTAGTATAGTTCTATTTGCTCCCTTTCTGTTTGCTCACGAGCCTATCATAGGCTAACGTTGACTGAATTTTTGCGAAACACGAAAGGCTACTCTAAAATAATTGTGGTAGATTGATCTCTCTCTACAACACCCAGTGCTGCTGAAAGAGTACTTTTACTGCCGACTGAGCACGTGCAGTCAAAATACAGGCAAAATATGAAAAAAGCCCTCCATTTTTGTTTTTGGTAAAATAGTTTTGTTGACTCTTTTTTGCATTTTCAAAGGCCTGTCATAAGGTACATTTGAAAGGTTTTTAAGCACTGTTCAAGTATGCCTGACAAAAGAGCATTTGTATTTAGCAATTATTGAATGAGGCTGAGTAGGATATGAAGAATTAAGCAGATCGAGGAGGCAAGATAATTCCACGTTTAGAAACAAGCTAAAATCCTTACCTTCGTCGATGTTAAGTTCATCATCGATAGTGCATCTTTGTCGGGAAGTTTAGGAGATAAAGGGCTGTTTAGGTCTACAAATATACTCAAAACAGCAGATGTTCCATCGAGTTGTCTTCTTACTGTTCTTGCTATGTTTTTAGACAATAGTTCGCCGTGAAACGAGTAAAATGTTCCGTCATTACTCAGTTCAAAATCAAGTCGAACTCTTCCCCAGGTCTTCTCGGTTAACGGTTCAATAATCTACAACTTTGCTGCACTTTTGACGCCATCGGTTCAATATGGCAAACTTCTTCCAACTTTGGTCAACAGTAGCTGGTTATGATGAATTATGCGTGTGATTTTTAGCCAATCGAAAACGGAGAAATATTTTGAATGAATAATCATAAGTAATACACAACGTGCATATATTTGTAAGGCTACCGTAAAATTCTTGCAGATACAATTTTTTTTACAATAGTGTGTCGTGTTTTTTTTTTTTTTCAAATGTATGAAAATAAACTGTTTCACTATTGCTACGGAAAATAATAACTCATAAGTCGTTTCAGTTAATTAAACCATCGCACAAGTGGTAGCTAAGAAAACGGAAGCTTCTAACAGAGGAAAGTAATTACGGTGGTCAACGAGAGCAAACAAAGGACAGGGTAATTCAGCGACACGGCGGGGTTTATCATCATTTGTGTTTCTTAAATAAACAATATTGCTTGCCAAGGAAGGACGGCTTTTAATGGCATGATTCTAAGGTTATTGCTCTTTTAAACAATTAATTTTCGGTTGATATTATTATGTGAGATGAAAAATAAATACCGTACATTAGTTGTGGTAACTTATAACAGCAGACGCCTTAAGCTCTTAAACTCTCAAGCAAGTTGGAAATTTTTCTTGCCCGATATAACGCGATTGAATAAGTTTGAGGAAGTGTTCATCTACGAAAAGCGGGTGAGATGAAAGTGGCATTGAATGAAATTTCACAATCCTCGATCTTTGTAACTGCTGGAAATTGCTTAATTTGTCTTTTTATACTTTTTACGATCTGTGGCGATGCACTTATTTATACTGCATTTTTATCAAACAACAACCTGAAGACGCGAACCAATGCCTTTTTCTTGAGCCTTGTGACCACGGATATCCTAATGGCTGTATTCGTCATGCCCATGGAAATTGTGCTCTTGTCGTCTTGGAAAAATCGCTTGCAAAACTTTGAGTTCAGTGTTTGTGGCTCTTGGAAGCGCGTCTGTTTGTCACGTACGTGTCATTGGTGTCGACCGTTTCTTGGCAATTTCACGTCCTTTGCGATACTCCAGCTACATTTCATCCTCTGTCATCGTTTCCTTGGTCTTCCTTTGGGTCTTTGCCAAAGTTCTTATGCGAGGAATCTTCCGTTAACCTTTGCGAAGGTAACAACGCTTTTCCTTTAATTCTTTAAGTCTTTATTATTGTTTCAGCAAAAATACATGCTAAACTACTAAAATTACATTTCGCAAAGCCAAAAACAATTTAAAAAATTAAACTAAGTAAAAAGTCATGAACATTGAATACAATATTTGCATTAAATTGCCACTTTATATTTAAAATAGAGCCTGTTGATAAAGCTATTCTTAAAACGCTGGGTACGAATCCTAGGCAGCTGGCTGCATGGAACCCTAAGGCGCGCAGAACTTTCTTTAGTTTTAGGGAGAGAAGGATACAAAGGGTGGTCGGGCATGCTGGAGATCTTATTGAATAGCGCACGATCTGCCTTTTCTAAGACATCATATATATTAATTTGATAAGATATATATTTACGCTTATAGCAGCGCTGTAGAAAATTCTGGACCGCTGTTAAATCAGGTGTCGAGGACGCGTATATAGGAAGACCGTAAGTTAGTTTCGTTCAAGCTATTGATCTAAAAAAGTAATCTATATCTGGTTGTTGGTATCCCTCCTTACGTAAACACCTTATCACATAAAGGCACTTATTGGCTTCTTGCAACTTAGCTTTGATATGCTCATTAAATCTGTGACTACTTTGTAAGGTAACCCCTAACACTTTTAAAGAGGAAACTTGCGTGATGCTGTTTACAGGGTCTATATCATGAGTTACCTTCTTACAGAGTTTTAGTTCATTACACTTCTTTAAATTACATGACATAGCATTATCTTGTGTCCAACTGAAAAACTGGTTAACAACCTCCTGAGAAAGATCTATTTCATTCTTACATACTTTGACTAGCAGAGTAGAGTCGTCGGCATATTTAATTTGACTATGCTAGTAAGTTCATTGTTCCTAATAGCCAGATCATTGATAAACAAATTAAAAAGATGGGGGCCACTAACGCTACCCTGAGTGGTTCCTTTGTTCACACTATGCCATTTATAGGTAACTCCCCTAAATACTAGTCGTTTTTTTCTGTCCATTAGAAAGCTTAGATACCATGCAGTTTACGACATATGGATTAAGAGGAAGAGCCTTTAGCTTTTCCCCAACTAATGAGTGTTTCACATTATCAAAAGCTTTCGAAAAATCCATTGCAAGAAGCCTGACATAGGTACAATCCTTATCATCAAATGCCTTTAGATAATTATACTGCATTTGAATTAAGGCGTCTGTGCAACTACTATATGCATATTGACCGGCCGTCAGATTTTCCTCAAAGACTTTCTTGTTGTAGTGATGATATATAGTTGTTTCAAAACAGCGCGCTATGACCGGAGTCACATTAATCCCACGGAAATCCGGATATTGAAGAGGATTGTCTACCTTTGGGAGGGGGTTGATGTTGGCTCCTTTCCAAGCGGTCGGCCATGTTTGGGTGGACAAGGACTTGTTCCAAAGAGCCGTCACCACAGGAGCCAGAGTTGTACAATTGTCTTTCCAAACCCAAAACGGCACCCCGTCAGGGCCAGTAGCAGTTTTTTTTATCCTGGATAGCGCCAACATCACATCAAACTCCTGAAGCTCCGGGGGTAGATGTGTCTCAGAGTTTACTTCAAGAGGCACTGGCTCAACATAGTTCTCATCATTGCACAAGTCGCCAAATAATCATTAAGACCAACAAGAAACTCTTTTTCCAAGTATGGCTGAGATTTCTGCTTCCTAAAAGTAATGTTGTCGACTCTCCTCCACCAGTGCAGACTCCCCTGTGCTCCAGTCTTACCCCAGTTTCTTCGATGTTCTCCAATCAACTTGCATACCTTCGAAGACAAGTCCTCCACTTTGTCCACATTGCCCTTATCAGCAGCCCTTTTCTTTTTCCTTAATAGATATTTGACAAGTGGAGTGATCCATGGGGGGTCACGGGTGGACATCACGACTCTCCTCACAGGGAAACACTTATCCATAAGATAGTGCAGTTTTTCATTTAATACGTCAGTAGCTGTCTCGACGTCTGGAGCAATCATCACAGGTGTCCAATCAAAATCTTGGAGCTCTGAAGTAAATGTTATCTTGTGATGCTCCCTAAAATCCCGAAAACTGCACTTAGTTCGAAGTGGTTTAAGTTTGTTCCCCGGTGGAAGTACCACGCCCCAGTGGTCAGTCTTCATCTGCGCTTGAAAGCGCAAAGGGTTGTCGAACAATTCCGGGTGATTCGTGAGGCAGTTGTCCAGGATGGAAGCCCCTCTGGTAGCACCATGGGCACTAGGCCAGACGAATTAGAAAGACCGCCAAGATCCAGTCGATTCAGGTCGCCACCACAGAGTACTACTCAATTTGGATACATGTCTAAGAATGTATCACAAAAATCAGTGATGGTATTAATAAGATCGCCTTCATCATACTGAAAGCTTGGAGGATGGTACAATCCAATGATCAGCATATGATGTCCTGATGGCAGTAGTAATTCCACGCCCAGTATCTCAAAAGAGCGGTCGCGACTAACATTTAATACCTTAAGGTTTTTCCGCACATATACTGCAACTCCACCTTTCTTTCGCTTATCGGTTCCAGTCCAGTCTCTGTCCCTTCGATATATCGTATACCCTTCAATAACAACAATACTATCAGGCTTCAGACTACAGAGATGCGTCTCTGAAATAACGCCAACATCGATGTCCCTTGTTCGAAAATCTGCCGCCAGAGCCACAGATGCCCGTACTCTATTTTTGATCTTGTCGAGGCTACAAATGTTCAGGAAAAGGCTCTTCGGAACCGGAAATAATCCCATGGATGATGGTCCTTTGTCAACACTTGCTAAATTTTTCCAATTAACACCGCCTTGACACCTATAAAAAGAGCGGACAGTTTCTCCAGAACGATCACAACCTCCATCATCGTTTCCTTGGTCTTCCTTTGGGTCTTTGCCTTTTTGAGTGCAACTGCAACGTATTTTATCTGGACGTAGCCGAACCCAGAGGCATGTTCTGTGTTAATAGCTCCTTTGGAGAGCTCTGTAGTTTCTTGGTTCTCGACCTACTTTTTCCATTGGCCATTTGTGTCTTCATGTAAGCCAAGATATTTCAAATCTCCCGAAAGCACGCAAACAGACTAAAAAGAAGTACCCCGGGCTGGGTCAACAAAAAGGGAGGCTCTTTCATACTGGTAAGAAAATCAAACAGAACATTAGGCCTCCTTGTTGTAGCTTACGCCACCGCGTATTTACCTTTTCTTGTCTTCCATGCCTTGGATGGGGCATTTGAAGAGAAGCTACCCCATCCCTTTTGTGTTGGTGGTATTGTGAAGTGGCTAACTTTACCAGCTCTACACTTAACTGGGCACTGTATGGATTTTTAAATCGGGAGTATAAAAGGGCACTGATTAAGCTTTTTGGTGTTTTGGGATTTAGGTGTTGGATTTTTCGCAGGAGGGTAAGCCTAATTAATAGTGGTGTTGCTCGCACTGTTTCCATGGCCGGTAAGAACAACTTTTGAACTTAACGTGTTCATCGCTGCGCACTGAAAGTACTATATTTACACATCGACATCCGTCCGTTACGTTAAAAAATCTCTATTAGAGTTTAGTTCGACGTTTAGTGTTCCGCACAGCTCATCATCTGGGCAGCGTAGTCTTCGGCACTGATTTAAGGATTGAACATTTCTGCCCAACTTCATCCAACATTGCTTTATACGAGTACGGGATGAGGGTGGGTGACGTAAGATTCAGGTTGGACGGTCCAGCTCTCCCATTTTCATAATCTTCTTGCTATATTATCCTTCTTTGTTTTTACAAAATGATGGTATGCATGTTTTCATTTGTTGTCACCTGGCTATGACAAGAACTATGATGAGACATGTTATCTCTACCCCAACGTTTTTTGCACATGACGCATGAAGTCAGAAGCTTGAGCACTGGGGCCGAGAATGGAGAGAAATGCACAAGTCACGACGTCACAGAGAGATGCGACGCATGCGTATGTGATAAGTGCCCCGTCAAGAAACCTTTGAAATCTTTTCTTTTTCAATCGGGCTTAGCCAAAAACCATGACATTAGAAATCTAAAATGCTTAAAATGCTTCTACTCTCACCCCTTTAGCAATAGCCCCTTCCAACCCCCGCAAAAGAAAGATATCAGGTTCATTATTACTGTTTCAATGCTACTGTACTAGTTTTGCTTTATTTCGTGTTAATTTTATCCTGCAGTCTTTGTATTTATTGGTCTCCTATATATCTTTTACTTTTCTTTGGATTTTCGGGAGTTTTATTTACGTCATAAGTGTTTTCTTTTTTTGATATTCTATAAACTACTGCAATGTTAACAGACTTGTAATTTGCAGATTAACAAAACATTCGTTCTCTAAGGTTGATAAAAATGAAAAAGGTTGAAGGAAAACTGTCAGCTAAATAATTAATATAATTTAATTAAAGTGTAGCCTAAGCCACAACATATCATGAACAAAGGCTAAATTATATGTTAACGTTGCATGTAGAATTGTTTTTCTTTTGTTTTTCGGTATGGTAAAGTATGTTGATGTAGATGAAACAAAAGAAAAATGAAAATTACCTGAGATAAAAAATTAAGTACAACATATGCAACTAAAACTTTGTTTGAGAGTATCCTTAACAGCCCTTTTGACTTCTCTCATCTTCCAGCAATAAACTACTGGGTTAAGACTCGAGTTTAAATAAACTAAACTCACTGTAAATTCCCTGGCAATGTAAAACGATTGGGAATAATCCTGTCTTTGACTGATCAAAGCATCCACTATGCAATATGGCAAATAACAAACGAGTAATATCATTTGAAGCCACAGTACACTGCTCAGAGTCTTTTTGTATCGTGTAATGTTTGCTAAGCCCAGTCGCTTCAGCCGTCGTTGATAATTATAAGATTTAACGAACACCTTCCTTTGTCGGTGACGGAGCGTTAAGATAATTTTTGCATAACAGAAAGTCAAAATTGAAAGAGCTAGAAATATGCCTACGTAGCTATACCAAAGAGTTATACGGTAATGAACGAAGTACATCGCAGTCAATAAAATGGATACAGCCCAAGCAATAGATATAGCAAGATATGTTCTCCTTAAAGTTACATCTTGTTTGTACCTGAGCCCCAACAACAAAGCCAAAAGTCTGTCCACGCTTATAACAGTCATGGTGATCAAAGATACGGAACACAAAATATAGCCGGCGAGAAAATTTGCCATCTTTGCGCTTCTGCAAATGTGCCATTGTCCTTTTTCGGCAGAGATCCAATGCACGACCATCAGAGGCTCTGCAGTGATACCAACGAAGAGATCAGTCGTTGCAAGGTTACGATACAAGAGTTTGGACGCAGAGCGAACTGAAGACGTCTTGTCAAGTGCTACAAGGATCAGAGTATTCCCCAAAATAGCTGTAACAGATAGAAAAATGTTTAACGCTGCAAGGAAAATCAGGGTATGTTTTACCCCTTCGGCTTTTTCTGCTTGACAAAAGAACTGTTTGTACGTGTTTTGGCCTTCATCCACAGAAGTGTCTTCTAACGCCATTTCGCTACCAGGAAAATACGTCTGACTCAGGGAAAAACGATCTGCCTTATATGTAGATTGCTTTTCGCAGACAACAGTCTTCAACGTACTTGGTAACCGTTTATTTTATGCTTCCTCAGGGGGTGTTTGTTAGCAGGCTGTTTCATGCAAATGCTTGATACGAAAGTTCCTTTTATTTATTTATTTTTTCAAAGTTTCTTTAGGTTAAAATATTTACAAACCCCTGTTTGCTCTACACTAGTTCCACTATTTTTTACCATTATAAATGACAAGCTAGTGTGAGCAAAAATAAAACGTTCAAAAACAGACAGAAAATAGCAGTTTAGGTCTTTTTAATTTTCTCTTTCAACTGACGGAGATCTTTGGTTCGTGATACTGTTCCTTTTTTAAATCATAAGAAAAGAAAAAATAAGGGACAAGGAAATGATCAAACCGCGGGACGGGAGAACGAACCGGAACACATCCAAAGATAGCCAATCAAAACACGTTATCTTTAAGACAGTAAATAAATAATGTCGGGTCGAAAGCATTTTAACTATTTATTAGTGCTGTGGCTGTCAATTTAACAGTCTTATTACCTGCTTCACGAAAAGATCATATTTCAGGAAACAAGGACTTATCGCGTTACATGAAATGTGAAAGGTAAACAGTAGGTCGCTGCTTCAGTGATGACTCACCCGCCTTTAATAGGTAGTCTCGAAACATTTGAATTGTGACCTAATATTTCAATGCTTACATTATTCTTGGTTTTGGTAATTTAAATATCCTCATTCCTTCTTTCACTCAGTGTCACTCAAACTGTAAAAGTAGACACATGGCTGTAAATTATGAACACACTCTGTTGACACCGCTGCTGGAAGATCCAACAGGATCCACCGTCATTTCGAACGGACCCCAATGGAGGAGAAAACGTCCATGGCGAACGGTAGCGGCACTGTTTTACATTCTCTTTCTATGTTGGCAACTGACTGGCATGTTTCTGTACGCTGTCCGGGTTATAGTGTGCTTTAAACAGAGATCCCTTACCTACAAATGCGATCCAAACGCAGGATTCCAACATTCAGCGGATTTTGAATTTTTCTGGTTGACAACCCGTTCTCTTCACATCATTGTTGTATTAACTGTATTGAAAAAGATTTGTGACTTCCCTGGATTTGAAACAATTTTTCGTAAACTTAAAGTCCTACCTGAGTTTTGGACTTTGGTCTGTCTTCTCCTGATGGCTATGTGTAGATATGCAATGTTGTTAACTATCTCTGGACAAGCTTTGTCGCATATCATAATCTCCTACGTTTTCTGTGATATTTTGAGGGTCACTATTGTTGGGATTCTGAATTTTACTGAACTTGAGACCATAAGCCATAACTATCCCATTTACGTGTTTATCTTTTCTAAGCTGACTTTAGTAACTTCCTTTCTTGAAAATCTTTTAGACTTCGTAATATCTCTTCTACAATTCGCGGAAAATGTTGAGGACTTCACTCAAGAAGAAATGAAAACCTCTGTAGATGCCCAAGTCATGTACTGTTTTTTACATAAGTTTGCAACAACCTATTTTTCCCTGAAAATAGCGAGTTTTTTCTGGCAGAAACTAGTCAATGATGATGTTAATTTACTTTCTAGCCATCCCCTCTTTCATGCTAAGTAATTTACGTTGTAACCGAGTAGAAGGGCAGGTTAGGGGCAGACCATTAGAAAGGGAAAGGGAAAAACAAGTAAAACCGGACTAACCGGATTTTTGAAAACGTTACCACCAAATAGAACTCGCCCCGTCAAACAGTTTTTTTTTTCGGCCAAAAGCTCCAAAGCAGCCATTATAAAAATTCTAGTAGTGCAACCATAATGGCCGGTTAGTTCTTACTTATGGTGTGCCGCACCCTAAGTCTAAAAATTGAAGATGACTATCAATGAACTTACTTCACGTAAATCTGGTAAAACAGCGGTCACATCTCTGAAAGTAAATGGAGTAGCAAAAACCAATCCAACTGAGCTTTTCGAACGAATTTAATAATCATTTTGCTACCATCGGTCCAGAACTTAGCCGTCATATTGATTCTCCAGATGGTGATGTTTATCAGAGGTACATCACCAGCATAGACCAATGTTTTCAGCTCCGTCCGACCAGTGTTAACAAAGTATTTTCACTTTTGAAATTCAAATTCAATTCAAAGGCAACTGGGCTCATTCGGGAATGTGCAGATCTCATTTGCATCCCTATTTGCGATATTTTTAACCAATCAATTAGTCTTCCTCTTCTCAAACAAAGGGACAGAGATGACTTTAATAACTATCGCCAAATTTCTGTGATCTCAGATGTGGCCAAGGTGTTTGAAAGAATTGTCTATGATCGGTTATATACCTATTGTTGGTTTTCACATGACGTCACTAAAATTCAAACTAAAAAACTATCGATCCTACCGAGATTTTACTTTCACGATGCATTAGAGCAGCTGAAAACTAATTTTCATACAAATTTTCGCTTCAAAAGGGTTCTTGGTTTTGTGATAGAGTACGCTTGAATTTCTAAGCTTTTGCGTGACGCGGCATTTACATGACGGCCAAGAGGGCTGTCATGTAGGTTAAAAAATGACCTATTTCAGGAAATTTTGCTATCTAAACAGTTCATGTATTAGAAAAAGTATTACTCTAATGTTTATGAGTTTCTCGAAGAATAAATTCACGCTTTTGTAGCAAAACTTGGTAACAGATGTTTCTGTTGGTTTTCGTCCGCCATGTTGGAGGTCATCCATGTGAGCACCAGCATGGCGTCTCCATACAAATCTCTATAAATTTGGGTAAAACATTTCTTCGGATATCTCGTATACGAAATATTCCTCTGACCTGAATCTTGGCGAGGGTCTTTGTATATGTACCTCCTTTCATTTCCCAGATTCTGGACTTTATCTATTGAACGGTTTTAATTTTATTTTGATCTAGTTTTGAATGGCGTGACACTGAAAACCAGCAATTTAGAAGAACACGACATCATCTGTAAAATATCAATCGAGCTTTCGTGCGATTCATTCAGCTGTGACGGCTCTTCTTGAGGCCATGGCGGGATACTTGGGCATGTAATATTGATCGTGGCAAAATCAATGCTGTCGTATTCCTAGATTTAAAAAAGGCTTTCGACACGTACGGTGGACCACGAGATCCTTTTATCAAAACTAAACCTCTACGGCATTTATGGTATTGCGCGTCAGTGGTTTCAGTCATATTTCGAGGACCGCACACAAATGTGTTCCATCAATGGTCTCCTCTAGCAGTTACTCTTTAAGTTGTGGTGTCCCTCCGGGTACTATTTTAGGTCCATTTTTGTTTCTATTATAGATATATATATCAACGATCTTCCCAACTGCCTGTCAAATTGCGAGCCTCGGATGTACGCTGATGATACCCATCTTACATACGCGAGCAACAATATTCATGAGACAAGTTTTAACGAAAGTGTTCACAATTAGCTAAGAGCAAACAAACTCACTCTAAACATAACTAAAACCGAGTTCATGTTAATTGGATCTAGGCACAGGCTAAGTACTGTAACAGTTTCCCCAACACTTGCAATTCATGATTTTCGAGTTACCCAAGTCGCTGGTGCTAAATCTCTTGGAGTGACCTTCTATGATAATCTCGATTGGGGTAGCCATATGGAGAAGATAATAAAGAAAGTATCTTCTGGCATCGGGGCCATAAAGCGAGTAACGCACCTTGTCCCCAAGAGACCTTACAACTAATTTACCGAGCTCTTAATTCACCCTCACTTCAATTATTGCAATACTGTTTGGGGAAACTGTGGGATAACCCTTAAGCAACAAACTTCAAAACCTACAAAATAGAGCGGCCCGCGCGTTTTTTGAAATTTATAGACTACGATGAAGACACTGGTTACCTGTTTGAACTCCTATAGGGTGGAAAAATCTAAAAAACTCGTGTATCTATCTATCTACTGATAAGGATCAATACTTTGCTTCCTATGATTATTTTAGCTTTGCCCTCATGTGTACCACGTGAAGTTTCGATCCTTTCTTTCAATCCAGCAATGAAACACAAAGCAGGCTGTACATTCAGGGTAATCGTAAGCTAAACAATTGGAATTTTGAGCTCTAATGATGCGTCGTTGACACTTGTTAAATCTCGAACCCGAAATGAATAGCTCTAGCTTTTTAAACATGGCACTTCATGTACTTAATAAAATGTAGAAAATTATTGCTAAATAAATAACTCATATTTGCTAACTAAACATGTTACACATTAATAAGTAATATCAAACTTTGTCAAAGTGACAAACAGTGGGCTCAACAATTTTGATAAGTGCCAATTGATCGATACGTCACTACATTTCTGGGAATGAAAGCCTCTTACTAACCGAGTTTAGAGTCCGTAATAGCAAATTATAAAGCTTTATAAACTTGGTTTTCCCCCGGTTTCAATGCGTAATGTATTGATTATATTTCTAGGTTGTCCGAATAGGTCACGAAAGAAACTCGTACAGTGCGATACGATCCCTCAAATTAACCAATTATATAGCGTGTACCGATAGAGAATGGAAGGATAATGAATAATTACTTTCTTATATTTTGTTTAAGAAATAATTATATTTGGTGGATGTATTCGCTGAGAAAATATTTCGGTGACATCTCGTTTTAGCGAGGACAAGCGGGTTCAGCTTTACCGACGAAGAGGTGGAAAGGTAATTGGCAACTAATTCTAACGCCGCTCTTTTCAGAAAGGCTTTTTGATTGGAAGTTTCCGTTCTATTTATGTTTTTTGTCTTAACTCAGTTTAAATCCGGCCAACAGAGTTCGGTCGCAAGGTTATTTTCTAGGATTCTAGGTTTGAAAACAACGAAAGTTGCATTTATCTAATGTTTAGCAATCTGCTCTTGTCGTGGATAACAATTAAAACAATCTATATCGTACTTATTGTAGTAGTGGGCAAGTCTGATAAGTGAACGACGTTCACTAAGTGAATAGACACTCATTCTCCACTCTGATGACGGCAAAGCAGTTTTTTCCACTTCTGTTACTTGTTATAACCATAAGACTATAATTTTCATAGATGCAAAATCAGCTTAGACCTCTGTTACCTTACGTAAGCATCGATGCCATTGACGTAACAAGCCTCCGTGTGCAACGGCGTTCGTCGCTTCTGCTGAAACGTTTTCAAGAACTCGTATTGAACACAACAAGGCCTCTCATATACATCATGTACGCTCTGTTCTCCGCGTGGCAAATGATTGGATTGGTTCTATACGAAATGCGGGCTTTCGAAACAACTCTCGTGGCGAAGCATGCTAGCTTTCAGTCAACAGATATCAATATGTTTGGACACTCTGAGCAGCTGCAACTAATCTGGATGATTTCGCAGATATTTAATGCTTGGCTGGTAACACTTGCTTTGTCAAAAGTGCCATATTTCCTCGGCTATTATACCATCTTTAAAAGGCTTGTTGGTTTGTCATCCTTTTGGAGTTTGATAGTAATTTATGGAATGTGTATAGTGGGATATTTACTGATTATCGGGCTCAAAAATGACACAGCAATGGAAATCGCCTTAATTTTGGCTTTTTTGTCGGCTCAAGGCTCTCAGGTCATATTAATCGGTTTATTGACCTATACTCAGATCAACCACGCTCGGAAAATGGATTGCTTTAAAGTGTATGCCTTTTTTAAGCTTAACATGTTCATTTTATTTTTATCTTATTTTGGGCAGTTTGTAATAAGTTCTGTCCAGTTTGCCCTTCACATTTATGGTGTTGACCTTGGAATTCCGTCCGATTTCTTGTCCTTAATTGGCGCAATCCGCAGATTTGCAGCTATTTCATTCTCCTATAGAATCTATATTTTTTACTGGCAAAAGCTGTTTGCTGACAACAGGAATATTCTTTGTCATCACGACTTTTTGGAACAGTTTACTGAAAATTCCCATGACGGTGATTCATGATTTATTCGAGCTAATCCAGCTCAAAATGTTCCGCAACAGACTGAAGAGGGTACACTTCAAGAAAGAAAACGAAAGTTAAGGCATGTCGTTACGTCCTCTCAATGGCAAAAGTGCGCTGATCAATTTTTGTAGATAGTGAGGATTTAAAGCAAAGACGTTTTTAGCAACGCGTGTCAACGGCAAGTGCACTTTTTGCTATCTTGGGTCGTGATTTTCAAAACTTTTCTACCAGATCGTCTTTATCAGAGTAAAAAAACTTAGCAATACAAATTTGGTAGCATCAAGTCATATGGGAAGGGAAGAGGACTCACTTCCGGTTGTCACGCGTCGCTCAAAAACGTCGTTGCTTAAACTCCCTAGTTGTAGATATAAATCGTTTTCACATTACGAAACGTCTGCCACATTGGAAGCCTGTTCCAGGCTCTCAGATAGTCGCGGCGATGACGCGTAAGTGTAAGACACGCGAAAATATGAGCACGTGATCTGGGAAAAGGGGGCTTCCTATCGTTTGATTTTTGTGGTCGGCCTTTGTCAATCTCGCGGTCCCGTTTATCTCGGAGCCTGAAACAGTCTTCCACATTGGTATCCTAAACAATAAAACGGCGGTCATGTTGTTGTCCTGTGCCAATCCCGTGGGAATCGAATTCTTCAGTTCTTATGTTAAAACTTTCTTTTGTTCTAATGACTTTGCATAGCTGCTGGCCACGTGATTGAAAAGGCTCCATAGGTGGCGTGCTGGACGGGAATGCTCCGTTCCGAGATCCAAACCCTTGTCCTAATATCAAACCTTGGGAACACTAATCCAAGACACTTGAGTTGAGTTGAGTTTATTGGATTCTGAATTCCACGTTGTGGATTTCGTATTCCACGCACTGGTTTTCAAATTCCTTGAGCTGAATTCCGGATTCCAAAGCCCAGGATTCCGGATTCAACAAGCAAAAATTTCCAGGAATCGGAAATTACACGGGGCAGCTAAATGACATGTCGTTTTCCTTACCGCGAGAGGCTATTGAGGCGAGTTAATGTTAGCAACAAACCAAGTTACACTTGATGCAAAAAAGTGCTTTAACTTAACTTTAATACTTTCGCGAGTTCGGGGGGGATTTTGGCGGCGGAGCTTCATTTCCTCGAGCGATGGCGGCTCCGCGGCCAAAATTTTCCCCGAATTCTTGCACAAGTGAGCCTGTTCGCAGGCTAGTTTCAACCCAGCAGATCACTGCTTTGACAAGGGTTTAGATTCCAAAAAGAAGCATTGGTAACGTTAGACAAAACAACAGAGCCTGCACAACAGAAATTTCCACTCTAGGAGAGGCAGCGTCGTTGGATAGGGACTTTAAGATCCAACGACGCGACGGCTACGAGAACGTGGCTTTAAAAAGTGTATTTACGTTCTTTCAGTCTTTATAGGGATTCTTCGTACCCAATAGAGTACTAAAGTGATTACGTCATAAAAATTGAATTTGTGAAATTATGGGATTCGTCAGGATAGTCTGAAAGAAAAACACCCAAGAGGCCTTCTTGCCAAAAACTAGCATTGTGGGGCAAATTGTCTCTGAGATATTAGCCCAGTTAAGCTCTGATGACTCCATACAAATCCTTCTAAATTTGACTTGGGTCTAAACGTTTAGGCTGGGAGCAATTTATATAGTGCGTCTAAAACTGAAAAGTACCTTTTAAAGAATAGGCAATAGGCTTTAGGCAATCGCCTTTTGTTTAAAGAATTAGCAAACACTGAATTTACTTGTCCCGAAAATTCGAACTGGTGTCTTCTTCCACCTGAAATGAACAATCCACCATTAATATTCGGTAGCAAGGTCTAGTGCCACTGTCTCTTTTCATAATGAGTGCAGTGTTGTACTTCTCCTTTGTGGGCTTGAAAACCTCAGGGGATCATCCCCTCACACGCCTTTTAATTGGATCATGGTGTTGCTCAAACTGTTCTCCATGCATAAGCCCCTCCAAATATAAGCCCCCCAAAATCGTAACGCAAAAAAACCCTCCGTTAAATCCCCCCTCCGAATATAGGCTCCCCAGGGGGCTTGTACTTGGAATTTACCCTCGAATACAAAGTAAAACAAAAAATTTCCTTCCCACTGCAAGCTAGCCCAATCGATTTTGAAACGCAAATTTCCCTCTGTACATTGGCCCCTCGGAATATAGGCCCCTCCAAAAATAAGTCCCTCAAAAAGAGCGTTTGAAAAATATAAACCCGGGGCTTATTTTCGGAATTTTACAGTATGTTTCAAACCCCACACTGGCAACAATGGGAAATAATTCACCTGCAGTAGACAGCTTAATTGATATGAAGTGAAACAGGTTTTGGATCGCTAAGTTTTGGGTGGTTCAGGATTGATAGATTGCCGGCGTATTCGGCCAAACAATAGGGAGCTTTAGCATCGACGACGGCAACTGAAGCGAAAGAGTCAGTTTTAAAATGAATTCCCGTTTTTTCAACCTTTGTCGGGTTTATTCCAATTTGCTGAAAATGGTAAGTGTAGGCGAATTTTCCCTGGAGTTGATTTCTTGAGGACCGCACTCAAGTTTAGAGAGAGAAAAAGAGATTCGTCGTCGCTTGTTTACGTCCTCCATACAACTTGCAATTAGGCATTTTCACGCCGTAGTCGTGCAAGGACGGTAAAGAAATGTACCAAAAAGCGTGATGCACGTGCAAAGTTGTTGTTTTGCCTAATAAAGCTATTGCTTTTCTGACGTCCTACATGCCGTCGCCGTCGTCGTTGCTAAAGCTCTGTAATTTGTTAAGTAGTCGTTTTGTCTCCCCTATTTATTGGAAGTTCTCCTCCCTGTTCACTGAAAGTGAACCATGATTTCTACACGAAAAACTGCAATGGATCAGTGAATTGAATTAATTCAACCTACCTAGTAAAAAAAGCTATGCTCAAAAAAGCCATTCTTTCTGCACGCTCAGAACTCGGTTAGCTTCGATCTGCGACTTTGCTTTGTGACCGCGCCTTAAAAGGTTTCCGTTTGACTGTAACGTCAGCAGAATAAGCTGAGTTTTTCCGGAAAGACTAAGAAAAAACCGTCAAAATTAAGAACATTGAATATTGTACGAGTGGATAAGATGCAAAGCAAGCCTATTTAATCGTAAAATGACGTAAAATTAAGAAACTGACTGTCACAAGTTATTATGGCGTATGCTGATTTTACTTCGACTTGAGCCCGGGGGGCTCTCAAGGAACGTTTGAGTCGAAGTGTGCCACCGAGGCCTTCCATGGTCAGTTTTTCTTTTTGTTAGTTCAATAACCACTCAGCAGTTCAATAAGTACACAACAGATCAATAACCATACCAGTAGTTCAAAGACCACGCAATAGTTCATCGAGCGTAAACTACATGCAGCTGCGGGAAGAATAGCCACAAATACGTTAGTTATTTTTTAATAAGAACGCGTAGCGTTAAGTACGTGGTAAATACTCATTTAGCTATGGTACGAGAACTAAATAAATAAATAGCTATGTTACACTGTTATTAAGTTCTAGTGAGCTCACTAATATAGACGGGAACATAGACTGATGTTATTTTAAATAATTTAGTCCGCTCAAAAGGTCTGTCAATCTCATCAGGGGCACAGTGAACAGACCTGGAAAGAGAATCAGCGCCGAAAGGGCAAAACCAACTCGGTACGGAGAAAACTTCAACTAAAACCCGATAAAGCGCGCGTTGATAAAGCATAAAAAAACAGTTAACCGTGGATGAAATCTTGTTTTTTGACTCTCTTTCCGCACGTTTCAAACCGTGGTACCACAGCTGGCCCTACGTGCTTGAGTTGACTATCATCAATCTATGTTAAAAAATAGTTATTTTTACCGTACAAGTCCTGAACTTCAACTTTCTTGGTTGATTCAAACTTGAAAGGCAGCTGCTCGTTTCTTGACCATATTTCAAAAATCTGCTTTCGATACGACAATGTCTGTGCAAATATAAGAGATCACAACAATTGCAGGCGATGCCTCAGAAAGGTACCAACATTTTTCTTTCCAAAAGGAATTAGAAATAAAGTTTCAAATGCGACTAACTCACCACAGCTTGAATAAAAACAACTGGTAGAAAGACTGCACTTTGTTTTCCCCACTCGATGGCTTACGTCATTTCATATCATGCGCAATTTCTTCAAATGTTAACCGGCAACCGCTGTGAACTTTCGCGCGCAACTTGAAGGAGTTACGTCATAGTAACCCTGGTGTCCAAGTGTGGTCCTTTTCTCACTAGTTCGGTTATTCTTTTTGTTAGTTCAATAACCACTCAGCAGTTCAATAAGTACACAACAGATCAATAACCATACCAGTAGTTCAATGACCACGCAATAGTTCATTGAGCGTAAACTACATGCAGCTGCGGGAAGAATAGCCACAAATACGTTAGTTATTTTTTAATAAGAACGCATAGCGTTAAGTACGTGGTAAATACTCATTTGTTTTCCGCCATCTTTATTTTAGTGGTAAGACCGCAAATAGAATACGGGCTCAAATGTCCGGAATTTCTGGCCATGAAACCCTGACCGGCCCTTTTTAAGACAAAAACGACTCATTTCGCTACTCCGTTAAAGACAAGATACCTTATTTTATGAATCTGGTACAACAGAAATAAGCAATTTTCAAACTAACATCATGGAATTTGTTTTTGGTGGGAAAAGTGTCGTTGCTATATATGAAGACCGTTTATCGGTAGCTTGCACACTCTAAGACGCTAAATAGTGAGATTCCATATCCTAAACCAAACCCTGTTCAGCGAGACATACCTGTCTAGGCCAAGTAAGGGAGTTCCCCCCCCCCCCCCCCCCCGGTGGAGAAATCAAGCCAGGATGATACCTGACAACATCTATCGGCTTCCTTGACGTTAGGTGAACGGGATCATTTTCCTCTGTAGCTTTGATATTCACATTCACAAGGGTGGTGCCCTCCCCACCCTCCCCCCCCCCCCCCCCAGGTACCACTCGGCTCACTTCGCTCGCCGATATTTTTCGGAACATTTTTTCTTAAAATTTTCTTAGAATAAGATTGTAATGGGAAAAAAGATCCTTGTGCCGTGTTTGGATGTAATAATGATCGCCTTTTTCTAGTTTGGTATTAAAAATATAGCCTTTCACTGTATATTTCTCGGAAAAGGGCGATCATTATATACATCAAAACACGGCACAAGGTTTTTTTGTCCCATTACAATCTTATTCTAAGAAAACTTTACGAAAAAATGTCCCGAAAAGCACTCAAAAATACAAACGAAATGTGCTCATGCCCCCTGGGCATCCTATAATACTCCTTAAATCGAATTAATTCAATATGGCCGCCGTATCGGTAAAAAGGTCTATTTGATCCCGTTTTTTGCCTTTTCCCCCACCGTGGAGCCTGGTCCCAGGCTAATTACAATGCAATGGTTGAGGTCAAAAATAAAACTTAATAAACTTGGCCGAGAGATACTGGAAATGAGTAGAAGTTGAAAGACAGCAAAACAAATAATTCATGTGACAAAACCGACGTAGCAGGAAATCATCAGAAACAAAAAACAGCACAGGAAATAATGAATAATAATAAATAATGAATAATAAGTAAACAAGAATTTGCCTGTTGGTTTGCAATCACGTGACAAGGCAGCCATGCTGCAAGGACAAAACATTGATTTCTTTTTCTAGGAATGTTTTGTGAAAAATTTAGTACATTAGTTTAGAAATATATATATATATTTTTTAGGAAAATGTTTAGTGGCTTTAGTGCAGCTTTCTTTAAAAGTGTTATGATAAGTGAATTAAGTTGATTTTGTGTACTAGAAGAAACTATCTGAAATTAAAATTGCGTTGAACCTTTAAATCAAGTAATTTATGAGGATAGCACCCACATTTTCTTACGGCCAGAAAGTGTGACAATCGTACTATTTTTAGAAATATGCTCAGTTTTCTTTGAACTCATCGCCAAATTAGGTTAAATCCCGCTGAAACGAAGTCTTTTAATTAATATACTAAGAGACGGGAGTCCGTTCCTCTACAGCCCCGGAATTGTTGGCACATGTTACACTGTAGCTGGAACAAAATCGGAAGAATACCTACTGGAAAACTATTTGGAAATGAATAGAAGTTAAAGCGTTTTTAAACCTATTGTATTAACCAAATTGAATGTCGGTGTCGGTGAATCGGTGAAATGTAGTAACTTTAATGGGTTTCGATTTATCAGTAATTTGCATGTGCTTGGCTAAGCTCTTGGCACGATTGCATAAGATTTCGGTGGGGCTTCACAACGAAGCCAACTTAGCAAACTAAAAACAATGTATGTTAATCTAACAAACTTAAAATCTTAAAGATATTAACTGAACTGTTACCGAAAATCGCGATAACAAAGTTGTCTTTACTACATATATTAAAATTCAGTTCATTTAAAAGACCATGCACTGCTTTCGAAGCGGAAGTAATTCCAATTATAACTTGTTCAATTTCAGTTTCTGGTGTTGAGGAAAGCAATTACAAATTAATGAAGCATGAACACCGAGGTTTGCAAAACACTGGGAATTATGAGGGAAAACGTACCGTACAGCAATGCTTACAAGGCTATTGTGGATATAAACTTAACTTTGCGATAGTTTGCGGCCGCGGCTCTCATCGATGAATTGTAAGAATTTCTCATTTGAGAGTCAGCTAAACGTAGTTGTCAAATAAAAACAACAAGGGTTAAAGCTGCATGCAATGCATATTGTTGAATGCAAATACTAATTGTTGAAATTTAATTGTCCTTTAAGTTAAGATATCATTTGTTGAACATTGTTATGCGAGTTCTTGAATTTTGCACCATTTGGCTAACCATATCGCCAGCTTTCGAAACGAAAATTATTGTTATTAACTTTTAATTGGTGAATTAGAGCCTCAGCTATTCATTCTTAGTTCAAAGTCGACTATAAAATGGATGTATTTTTGTGTTAAATTGATGAATAAGAAGTTCTAGATGGTTGCTTAAGTATTGCATAGACTCGGGACGTCAATGGAGCATTGCGCATTATGGGAGGTAACACAAAAAACAATGATAAGGGAAAACTCCCGGGCATAAATTGCAGATGACGTCACTGTAGTGTTATATAATAACCAGCGGTAAAGTTAAAGAACCCGGCCATCAAACATCCTCAAAAGTGTAGCAGACTATCTAGTTCTTTTTTGGAAGAGAAAAGCAGCCTCTTTGCTGGGTGGTATGTTGAAGTACCTTAAATCACTGGAGCTAACTTACTCCCCGTTCACACCAAAGCTTTTAAAAACATGTTTAAACGTCGTTTAGTTAAACACTGTTTTTAATGCTTCCTTCATAAAAGGTGCTTACTGGCTTGAGTTGATTGCACATTTGGTGCAAATTACAAAACATGCTGAATTTCGTTGGGAAACCTGTGTTTCTAGTATTCCGTGCGTATTTTTCATTGTTTAAAATTTTGTTTGATTGAACATGTTTACTTGGTGTGAATGGGGTATTAATCAATAGGATTTTACTTAGAAATTTGATAGCAAATTGCCCCATTCATTCTGTCATTGTCTCGTAATTTTACGCTATCCAGCCATCTAGTTTCTTAACAGTTACACCTTTCTTCATGTTTGTTTATCTTTTTCCATCTAATAATGAGGTCAACAGCATCGCAGTTGTTCACTTTATACGACCTACTATTCATAATGGCTACTGACAGACGGTTCCCAAGGTTTTAGTGCTTTGTTTGACAGTTACTTTATTTGAATGATAGTAATTGTAAAATATATGACGGTAGCACCGTCCAGTTTGCAGCCTTTCCTCCACGACTGGATATGACTTTGTTTTTAGACCTTCTCAGCTTCAGAATATTCGACAATTACAGTATTTAATGAGACTGAGTATTATTTGAAGGATTTTGCATCGTGGAGGATGTTATCCACCGAGGCTAAGGAGGGGGAGAGAAGGTCATGGATTTTGCCTAGGGTTGTGATGTGAAATGAGGGGAAATCAAGAGGCTTCCAAAAATTGCATGGAAAAACATCATAGCCCTATTCTACATAAATTATGAACCCTCCCCTATCTACCCAAACAAATTAGCAATTTACTGACAATTTTATCCATATAATTTTGGACCGTATTTACCTGCTCGTTTCCTAGTTAAGAAACCGTCTACTGCAGTTAAATCTCCTTAAACGTGAATCTAAATCTTGTCAACGCGAATACTGTATCTACAACTTAAAACGTTCCGATGAGGATTATTTTTGTTAATTCTCTACTTTAGATGGATTTGCAACCCACGTTCGCTACTCATGATCAGGCTTCCAACAACAACAATGATAACACGGTGCAAGTCGCAAGCCTCGATATCCGAAGTCGTTTGATGGCATTGTTGTTGGAACGTTTTCCAAAATTCTCCTCCAGCGCAAAGAAAAGACTCCTCTGCATTACGTACCTGATGTTTTTTACCTGGCAGATGATTGGACTGATCTTGTACTCCATCCGAGCCTTTGAAGCAACCTTCCTTGCAAAACATGCTAGTTTCCAAACTACAGATATCGAGATGTTCTCACACTCGGCGCAGCTGGAACTCCTCTGGGTAATATCACAGATGCTGAACGCTTGCGTGGTGATACTTGTCTTGAAGAAAGTGCCCTCGTTCCTGGGCTATTCTACCATCTTGAGATCTCTTGTGCGCCTGCCATCTTTTTGGAGTTTCATGTCATTGTATGGCATGTGCAATATAGGCTATTTTGCCATTATTGCGCTAAAGAATGACTCGCCAATGGAGATTGCCTTAATTTTGGCCTTCCTTTTTGCTGGCGCCGCCAATATCATATTGATCGGTTTTTTAAGCTTCACACAGGTTAACTTCTCACGAATAAAGTCCTTTAAACTTTGTGCTTTCTTTAAGGTGAACGTTTTTATATCGTTTTTGTCTTTTTTTGTGGAGTTTGTTATTGGCACTTTTCAGTTTGCGCTCAATATTTATGGTATAGATGATAACCATAATGAAATTTCATCGGACTTTATGTCCTTAATTGGCGAAATTCGCAGATTTACAGCGATTGTTTTCGCTTATCGAATCTACATTTTCTACTGGGAAAAACTGTTTGTTGATAACAGGAATATTCTTGACCATCACGATTTTTTGGTTGATGTACGGCAAGCGTCCTATAATGGCGATATGCAATCTACATCAACAATTGTCGCTAACTAGCAAAAAAGAAAGAGGAATTAATGATAGTGACATAGGGGTGCAAGTAGATTACAGAATGATATGCCTGTGAATGAGGAACCTGGACCAGCACATATATGTCAACATTCTGTATATTTATTTAGGTGAAATTACATTCTAAGTTCTAAGTAGTTGCCATGGCTGAATAGCCAAGCCTGCTTTATGATCATCAAAAAATTAATCCCTGTTAATTTTTATATACTGTAAATAATCGGATTGTACCTCAATCTTACTTCTTGCATGTTACGTTTTTATATGCCTCATGTTATCTCTTTTTTCACCGTTCATAGCCTGCAAAATCTCACAAAATCGTGAAACCAACATCCCTGAATTAGTGCTAGGAAAAGTACCTCAGAAGGTGTCTGGTATTCACTCACACAGAACCAGATATTAATGCTTCAAAAGTTAAATTTCATGTACCACGTATGAGTTTGCCATAACCAAAATCTGGGAAGAGATTCCTACTAGCATGAAAACACTCAGCCAAAGTCAGTTGAAAAAACAATACAGGCGAATTCTGCTTAACTCTCAAAGGTAACGATGTCAAATGACTTTGAACCGCATAATCCTCTATATATAGTTGCCGTGCAGGGCACCTAGCGCACACATTTAAAAGTATTTCGATTCCGTAATATAGTGGTGGTTAGCTCGAAAGCCATGCTCCTCTCACTTGGGAGACCATCGTAACTTCTCTCAAAGCCATTTATTCTATCTTTTCTTCTGTTAATTGTTAGTTTATTTCTATGTTACTCTCTGAGCAATGTAAATATTATATTAAGTGTAAATAATAATAATAATAATAATGATAATAAATGAAACTGAACTCTCTTGTTAAGTATGAACATGCCAAAATTTCATATACTTTTTATTCTTGATGTTAAAAATCGTGTTCTTCAGTCTGAGTGTTTGTAAGGTTTCAGACCAAAAAATGTCATTTTCCGTACCCGTTTTTAGACCAAACCTCTAAAATCCATACCCGTTTTCAGATCTGGCCTTTAGGCAGAAGTTATGTTATCATTACATAGATTAGAGTGCAAACAAACAAACTAATCAAATCCATTTCGAATTCGCATATTTCTCTTTCTTTCTTACTCATTTGGAATTGAAATGATAAATACCTTCATACACTTCCGCAGTTCGGCCGAAAACCATACCTGATTCCAGACCAAAATGGGCAAAGTGTATACCCGTTTTCAGACCAAAACAGCGCAAAACCCTACCCGATGTGGCGGCACATACCTAATTATATAGCTTATATAAGGGAGTACCCCCCCGGGAATAAAAGGCAGTAGACTGTTTATTTAACAATTTGACCATGAGGCTGAACACGTCACAGCGAGCCGTTTGTCACTTGCATTGTTTAAAAACAAAATGAAATGACTAAATAATCATAACTATAACAAATTCTCAAATCTGATTGACTATCAACTGTCCTGATTTCAGCCTCATAGGACAGTGTAATAGGACAGTACGAGTCATGCCTAAGTAACTGATTCTTGATTTTATTTGGATATGCGACTGGTACAATGAAATAAAAAACTGGCCATAAATGTAAAGAAGACTAAACTCATGCTTGCCGGGAATAAGACCATGCTTTCCTTGTTTCATGATGATGTCGACTTACAAATGAATGGTACACAAGTTGATCGTGTGCAATCATGTAAATATCTTGGAGTAGCAAAATGGAGCTGGAAGCCACTGTCAAGTTGCGAAGGGATTAAATCACATCTCAGGCTCAATAGCGATAAACACTTTTTGTGCCGAGTTCGCACTGCGACGTCAGGAAAGTCTATTTATTACACACGAGGTTCTGCTCATCACGTGACTGGCTGATCACATGATTATGGTCACGCTAGTCACGCCACATCCCCTTCCCTTACAAAATTAGCAAGAACAACAAAAAAAAACAACAGGGTCCAACAATAAACTAAGTCTTTCAAGTCAATGTTCAAGATAAGTCATAATCTTCAAGCCAAGCTGGGGGACGTCTGGCTCTCTCAGAGCGTCTGGGCTGGAATGCAGGTATGGGCTCTTTGTTGACCGGGACAGATTCTGTGGATGGGATCGAATCATTCACTTCAATCTCAGAGGTCTGGGTGTGGTCCTGTCCTGGAAGGAACTCTGGTAGATCTGGTGGCTTGCTTTCATTCTCAGTTTGATGAGGCTCATCAATGGGGCTGCATGGGTCTGGTGATGGCTCCATAGTAGAACGTAGCTGGCGGCGGTTTCTCCGGAAGCGCCGACCTTCCACCTCAACTTCGTACGACCGTCGGCCAAGAGGTCGCGTGCAGTGGCCTAAGCTCCATTTCTTCTCCCCAGGTAGCTTCATGCGGATGGCATCACCTGCCTTTAAGGGGGCAAGGTTCTTGATGCCTCTGTTGTACTGCTTGCACTGCAATCTTTTCCTAGCTGCTAGGTTACTCGCCGTGGTCTTAATGTCACCGTTTGGCCTGAGGAGCACTTCAGCTGTTGGTAGCAAAGTACGAGTGCGTCGACCCATTAACCTCTGAACTGGCGAGGTACTGAACCCCTCACTCGGGGTGTTGCGCCAATCAAGGATTGCTAATAGTGGGTCTTTCTTGTCCTCCTTCGCTTTCACAAGGAGTCCTTTGCAGGTTTTCACAGCATTTTCCACTTTTCCATTCGACTGTGGATATCGTGGACTAGAGGGTCGGTGATCGAAATGCCACTCAGAGGAGAAATTCTGGAACTCCCGATTGTCGAATTCTGGACCATTATCAGTAATCAGTACTTCTGGAATACCATGGCGAGCAAATTGCACCTTGAGCTGGGTAATAACAGCTTGTGCTGTCTTCTTGTGGATCTCAACCACTTCAAAGAAATTGGACCAGTAATCCACCATGATCAGGAACGTCTGCTGTCCAAGAACAAACAGATCAGCACCAATTTTCTGCCAAGGGCGTGAAGGTAGCTCATGTGGCTGAAGCTCTTCGCGGGCCTGTTCTGGTCGGTAGGTTTGGCAGATTGTACAACGAGAAACAAAGTCTCTTATTTCTGCACTCATTCGTGGCCAATACAATATTTCACGGGCACGACGAACACACCCTCCAATGCCGATGTGGCTGCTGTGGAGCTGGTTTAACATTTCCTTTCGAAGTGACACTGGCACTACAAGCTGTTCTCCGCGGAACACGAGACCTTGTGACTCTATCAACTCGCCCCGCTCGTCATAGTACGGCTGAGCAGCAGGAGGGCAATTTTTCTTGTCGGGCCAGCCTTGCTTGATCACACGAATTAGTTCCTGGATATCAGCATCTTCAGCGACTCGCTGTCGGAAAACATCTCGCTTCGGGGGTTCAACTCGAATATACTCTTCGTGATTCACCATCTCGAGTGCACGAATCTCACAAAACTCGGTCTGGGCCCCATCAGTTGTCGCCAGATATGCACGACTCAAGGCATCTGCAATGTGCATGAGTGTTCCTTTCTTGTATTGAACTTCCAGATTGTACTTTTGTAGGGCCAGGCGCATTCGCTGCAGGCGCTTGGGTGACTTGTGAATTTCTTTTTTGAACACAGACTTCAATGGCTCATGGTCAGTCTCGACAGTGATTTTGTCTCGCCCATAGAGGTACTGGTCGAACTTGTCACATGCCCAAGTGATGGCGAGCATTTCTTTCTCGATCTGCGCGTATCGAGATTCAGTGTCAGTGAGGGCACGGGAGGCATAACAGACAGGCTGACCGTCTTGCAGCAGTACTGCTCCTAAGCCAGACTGGCTTGCGTCGCATTGTACAGTGACCGGCTTGTTTATATCGTAATAACGGAGGACAGGTGCCTCTGTCAGGTACTTCTTGATTGTGTTCATGGCAAGGGAGTGCTGTTCTAACCACTGGAACTCTACATTCTTGTCCTCCAAACGTCTAAGTGGCTCTGTCATCTCTGACAAGTGGGGCATGAACTTAGCAAGATAGGTCACCATCCCCAGGAATCGCTTCAATGCGGTGACATCTTCAGGTTCAGGCATCTGCAATATGGCCTGAATCTTCTCTGGGTCGGGCATTAGCCCCTGAGAAGTGAGTAGATGACCCATGAATTTCACGCTTAGCTGGTGCCACTTCACTTTTGCGCGATTCAACTTCAAGTTCCACAAACGGCATTTCTCAAGAAAGGCACGCTCATTTCTTTCAAGACTCTGGTTTACTTCATGTTCTGTATTGCCAAATCCGGCAATGAGGAAGTCGTCTGCAATCACTTCCACTCCTTCCAGGTCTTCAACAAACTCGTGCATTGTACGTTGCCAGACTTCTGGCGCTGACGAGATGGCAAACGGCATCCTATTCCATCGGTAGCGCCCGAACGGTGTGTTAAAGGTGGTCTTGTAGCTAGACTCAGTGTCAAGACGTTTCTGCCAAAAGCCGTCCTTGGCATCTACGACAGTGAACTTCTTTGCTTGCGAAAGGCGGGTCGCGACTTCCTCCACTGTTGGCATTTGGTAATGCTCTCGACGGATGGCTTTATTTAAATCGCGTGGATCAAGACATATGCGCAGCTTGTTGGGCTTGACAATGACCAACATACTGGAAACCCACTCGGTTGGTTCGGTTACAGGGGCAAGAATACCACTAGCTACCATCTCATCAAGTTTCGCCTTGATCTGGTTTCGTAAAGCAACTGGTACACGACGTGGAGGATGTACTACAGGTGGAACTGTGTTATCAGTGACAATGTGGTACTCGCCTGGGAGGTCACCCAAGCCATCAAAAACATCTCTGTATTCCTCTAGAAGGTTGGCAATCCCCACTGTTACGGCAATGCCAACGCTGGGGGTATCCTCGAGACTACTGAAGCTTGATGGGCTATCACAGTCATTAATTGTGACGAGTCCCAGCCCAATACATGTGCTGTATGATAACAGTGGGGCAAGGTCATCTTCTGTAATGTTGAATGGCAACACAGTTCTTTTCTCGCGGCGCCATGTAGGAAGCTCTGTTGACCCCAATATCTTGTATCGTTCATTGGTGTAAGTTTTAATAAACTTGTGTGAGCAGCGCTTGACTTGTGCCAAATCCACATCACCTGTGGCACGCCGATAATCTTTCAATGAAATGAGATTGCACTCTGCACCTGTGTCTAGTTGAAATGTCACTTGACTTTGGTTGCCTTGCATGCCGACTTCCATAGTAATCATAGCACGCGATCCACTTCCAACTTTACTTATACGAAAAACTTCTTCAGGTACTACTTCTAGGGTGTTCACCTTTGGGTTAATTGCTCGGCACCTTGACTGAAAATGGTTCTTTTGTCCACACTTGTGGCAAGTTTGGCCTTTTGCAGGGCACTGGCGATTTCCATGCTGATATCCACAAAATCTACATTCTGGTCGGATGGGTGGCCTTCGTATGTTCTGAGGTGGCTCATTTTTGTGTTGTGCTCTAACTGCACCAACTGACTCCTCTGTTCCACTGGCAATCAGCTTTAATTGCTGACTAGTCTGTTCAGACGCTTTACAAATGTCGATGGCTTTAGACAAGGTCAGGTCGTTTACTCGTAGAAGGCGTTCGCGTACTTTCTCATCTCGGACTCCAAGGACCAAGCGGTCGCGTAAAATCTCGTCCGGTGTGATTTCGTCGTGAGCACAGTTCTTCGCAATCACACGCAGCTCGGTCACGTACGCACTAATGCTTTCGCCTGGCTCCTGTTTACGATTATTAAAACGGTAGCGTTCGTAAATGACTTGGGTGCGAGGTTCGCAATATTCATCAAATTTGGCTAAGACGTCCGAAATACTGTTTTCACTCTGGTCTTCGCCCCAAGCGAACGTATCAAACGCTTTTACAGCTTCTTCGCCGATAACCGAAAGCAATGTTGACACGCGAACAAGATTCTCCTGCTTGTAAATTCCAGTCGCAATTTCGTACCTTTGCCATACTTTTTTCCATTGCTTCCAATTACTAGCCAGATGATCATCTACGACGAGCGGCTTAGGTGGCGGCAGGTTCATCGGAGGCAATATCAACGGAGCTACGGCTGACGTTCCTTCAGCGCCTCCTGCAGCAGGTTCAGTCATCTCGCCAAATGTAAGATGGCGGCCACGCAGAACAAGTTTCTTATTTCGGTCGACTGTTTATTCACCAGTGTAGCGACGAATACTCATCACATCATCCAGTAACGAAGCGTGAGAGCCACTTCTGACACCATGTCAAGTTGCGAAGGGATTAAATCACATCTCAGGCTCAATAGCGATAAACACTTTTTGTGCCGAGTTCGCACTGCGACGTCAGGAAAGTCTATTTATTACACACGAGGTTCTGCTCATCACGTGACTGGCTGATCACATGATTATGGTCACGCTAGTCACGCCACAGCCACATATTAGTAATTTGTTAAAGACGCTAGGTCATCGCCTGTCTGTGTTTAACAGAATCTTTCATATGCTTGATAGTAAGACCCGCCTTCATCATTGCGTATTTTAACGGCTTAGTTTACCCCATTTAGACTATGGTGACATTGTATGGGTAGATCAGCCTGGTTTGAAATCTGAAATGGATCGTTTACAAGCATTTCAGAATAGATTTACGAAGCACTGAATTCCCTACAGTGGATCCCTCTGACTGGACGACGTTTTACTCACCGATGCTCAGTGGTTCAAAATGTTATTGTTGGCACACATTTAAGGAAATATTCAATGAACATTTGGAGTGTTAATTCTGCGAGTTGGTAAACAAAGTTTGTAAGTCGGTTCTAAACTAGGAGTGGTTTTTTAATCCCTGAAAAGAAGCCGCTGTTGCCATGAACTTGCCGCCGAAATAACAGTTACCCATTTTCAACCAATCATGGTGCGTTGTCGGACTTGGTGCGTTCTATTAACAAGTACGTTTCGCGCAAGAGCGTCACTCTGTACTTGGACCTTGTGCCTTGAAAGGATTAAAGCTTCCTCTCCCGACAGTTTGTCTGCAATCTTAATTTGTTCCGTAACATTATCAAAGGGGAAATACCAGAGCACCTATAGACTTTTGAAATAACTTTAAGAGACTTGCATGGACATAACACAAGAAACAGATACTTACCTAGAATTCCTAACCCAAAAACTGAGAGATAAAGTAACATCAAAGTCAAGACTTTGAGCCAGGAATCTAGCCAGGACTCGAGCCAGGACTTTGAGCCAGGACTCCAGTTAATTATAAGACCTTTCTAATTTTACTCTAAGCAAAAACAATAAATAACAATAATAAATAGGCAAATAAACAAAAATAAAATAAAAGTAACAAAAAGGACTCGTAACCTAACTCGTAACCTCCTAACCCTAACCTTGACTCGAGTTTACCTTCCATGATTGCCTCTTAATGGTCATGTGACCTGCAGGAGGTAAAATGGCTGGAAAGCGAAAAATTGTCGAGTCCTGGCTCGAAGTCCTAGCTCGGCGGAGTCCTGGATCATGTCCTGGCTCGATATATAGGCATCCTCTAAGGTAAGCATTTTTAGATTATTGTTATTATAATAAAACAACTTGAAAAAAAGTAAAACTGCTTTTAAAATAGCTGCTCTTTCTTTTTTGACGGTGTAAGCTTTCATTGCTTGACTGACATCACACTCTGAAAATGTTTTGTCAGTAAAACAATTTCAGTTTCTACTTCAGTTTAAGTAGAAACTGCTTTTTCAGGTCAGATACATAGAAGGCATAACAACGAACTGAATCAGGTACATCCTCATATGTTTTCTTACATCCATGCTCCGGCACTAATAATCAAGTTTTCTCAGTGGTGTGAATTGAGTCAACATGATGGAGACTATGGGCGGGATCGATTCTGCAGAAAATTCCGATGAATTTGCAAGTCTCGTTGATATGGTTGAGTTGACGAGCCGGCAGAATGCAAGAAAAAGAAAAGTTTTCCTCGGGGTATTTGCCACTATGATTTACAGCTTTTTTTTACTTTGGGAGTTTGCGGGAAGTGTTTTGTATACGGTCCGCGTAGTTGAATGCTCCGCCGGCGAGAAACTGGAATCATTTCATTGTGGCGATATCGATACGTTTTCCTTCTCCAAGGAACTAGAATTGGGGTGGTATATCACGCGACTGGTTCAAATGATTTTCATTGTTCTTGCAATACAGAAATTGCCTGATTTCCGTGGTTATGTGGCCACTTTACATAAGCTTAAAAGCCTACCAGCATTTTGGATTCTGCTTCTTTTATTGATGATGGGTCTCGTCAGATATGTGATACTTCTTGCTTTATCAAAGAATCTAATGACTGTTCCTTTGACATTATTTTTCATTCTCAGCTGTATTTTCAAATTCCTCATCGTGGGGATTGTTAATTATTGTCAGCTTAATTCTTTAACGCAGCGAAATCCAAGATTTGTTTTAGTGCTTGTGAAAATTACATTCATAGTTATTCTTGTGCAGTGTGTCTTTGACTTTTGCCTAGCAATAATGCAGCTTGCCTTGTTCGCCGACGACTTTAATAAGTTGAAGATCGGAAAATCGACGAACTTCCGTGTTGTTGCTAATTTGTTAAGAAAGTCAGCTGAGTGTTCCTTTCACTATAAGACTAAGGGTTTGTTTTGGGAAAAACTTTTTAATGACCACAAGAACATTCTTAAAAGTTACCATGTTTGCTTAATCCAGTCCTAGATGCGACGAGTTTAAAACTAGTGCTTTTAATGAAAGGTAGTAAACTGTTTACTTAACAATTTGAATAAACAATGTAATGTGATATAAAGTTTGTAGAGTTGTGTGTGGAACTGGGTCAATTTCGTTTCGCATTGCACCATTAGGGCTGTTCCCTTGGGGTCGATGTATCCAACACGGCACAGCGAGCTGTTCATCACTTGCATTGTTCAAAAACAAAATGAATTATCTAAATAATTAGAAATAGATGTATCGCAGAACCTCGCGAGGCTCCGGGCAGGGTGGTCGGAAAAATTAGGAATGGGTTGGGTGGTAATAAAGTGGATTTTGCGGTAGCTGTGAAGAGGGAAAGAGTTGAACATCAGGCCGTGAAATAAGAAGACGAGTCTCCTTTTGGTTGGAGTGAATTTGAACCCAGTCCGTTTGCTTCAAAAGAGGAAGGGATGGATCAAATAGAAGAAGAAGAAGAAGAAGAAGAAGAAGAAGAAGAAGAAGAAGAACCACGAGGAAAGAATGGTTTGTCAAATACTAGACTAGGCGGGGGCAGATTTAAGTCTTAACCATACGACGTACACTCAAGTCATACCCCCTACCGTGGTACAAGGGGGAGGCCAGGGTGTTGATGGAACACCTTCGAAAAGATTTTACCTTAAGTGGAAGCCTTTCTTGACACGATGAGGTATATTTTACGGGTGATGGCGCTGATGGAGGCCTGTGACGTCACCAAAAATGGTCGCCATCTCGGATTTTACCAAGGATTAGAAGCGAGGTAAAAGCGGAGATAATTTATTTTGGTTTTGCCGACTTTTCTTCTTTTAGTCACAAACTTTACTTTAATCGTTGAAACAAGTAGAAAACAATATGCACTATCTCTCAAAAATGGCATGACAACCTGTGGCGTCATACCTCGAAACCATAAGAACTGATCATCACCAAACTTGTCTCAAAATGCGCACAAGGGATAAACACACAGCTACAAACGTCAGATGCTGATGTTTGATCGTCTAGACAAAAAAAAACCACAGCACCCACCCCTCCCCCTTCCTTTGCAGGTCCGGGTTAAGACAACTGAGATGGCTGCACGCTTATGATTCAAATGAATCCAATCTCATAACGATTTTGAAACCTTTTGTTTATCACGTGATGTGGTCAGAAACTAAGGCAGGTGAACAAAAGTCCGATGCTATCAGCTTTCCAGGATAGAAACTATAAAAAACGACTTTCGAAGGTTCATTTTCAGCGAAACAGATTAGTTAAAGCAGGATAAGATGCAACAGTGAACGGGAAAAGGACTTCTTTCAATGGTGGTAAACTCCATAACAGAGTACAAAAAGAGCAATTGGACGAACCAAATAGTTTGCAAGATGTAAGGGGTAAAAATTAGCATACCCAGTAGCATTTAAGTACTGTCACTTTTAGACTTAAATTGCGAATATGCATGTTGATTATAATACCCGTACCTAAAATGATGATCGTCATTAATAATTTATATTCTTTTGTGAAATTTCCATTTCATGACCACTCTTATGTAATTCTTATGTAATAGTTTTCAGGGTTGATCTTAGTTTATTACATTGAAACCTCTATTAAGCGGACACCTTCGGGACCTTCCGAAGTGTCCGAATCTTTAGCCCGACTAACCTTAAAAAGTTATCAGTCATTATAAGCAAACTCTGCGTGGTTTTTTTTGTTGGCGTTGACAGTGTCTTTCCTAATGTTCTATTCATGTAGATGGCATATCAGGCTCGCATTGCTACAGACATTCCCTACATCGACATTAAAGCCATGAGAGACAAATCCCCGGATGTTCACGATCGTTCCTCATTAGAAACGTGGCCAGCGCTCAGCTCCACCACTGTGAAAGCAATCGGCTGCGTAAGTTACATTCTGTTTCTAACCTGGCAGATGATTGGCTTAGTCCTGTACTCCATCCGAGTGTTTGAGGCGACGATCATTGCTCGAAAAAGTAGTTACCAGTGCTCCAATATAACCACATACCCTCATTCTCAAGAACTGGAATTCGCCTGGCTGATTTCGCAGATAGTAAACAATGGATTGCTGATCTCCGCACTCTCGAAAGTCCCTTCATTTCTTGGCTATTGCACTATCCTAAAATCTCTTGTTTATCTCTCATCCTTTTGGAGCCTTTTGTGCTTGTATGGAATATCCATTTCACGTTATCTTCTCATGATTTTACTTCAAAATGACTCGAGTGAAGAAATTTCTTTGCTTATAGCGTTTATGATTTCTGAAGGGACTCAGGTCATTTTCATTGGTTTCCTCAATTTCACTCAAGTAAACCACTTTCGAAAGAAATATTCCCGGATCGTTTTGGCCTTCTTTAAACTGAACATATTTCTTCTGTTCTTGGCTTTCTTTGTAAAGTTTGTTGCTAACACTTTGCAACTTGCTTTGCATATTTACGGCATGGATGATGATGTCGCGATTTCTTCAGACTTTTTGAAATTGCTGGGTGCAATCCGAAAATTTACCTCGATTTATTTCAAGTACAGACTCTATGTTTTCTACTGGGAAAAGCTATTTTCTGACAACAGGAATATTCTTTGCCATCACGATCATTTGGATCAGGTTGTTGACAGTTTGCCTGGGGGCAACAATACACTCAAGGATTCTCTGGATAACGCTTAACACCTATTTGTTTGTTTGTTTGTTTTTGTCATCAGTTCGATGATGTATGAATGTATGAAAAAGACCGTGGCTACCACAGCCTTGGTGATATGGCTTTGCGCATGCGTAAGGTACTGGCCATTCTTTGGAGTTGAAAGTGTGTGCCTGAGTTCATATTGTGGTCTTTTGGGCATACCAAATAATTTGCAAGATGTAAGGGCTAAAAATTAGTATACCCAACAGAGTGTTTTCACTTGAAGTCACGGCGGCCATATTGGTGTTCTAAAACAATGAAACGGCGACCATAATTTCGCTGGCTCCTAAAAGAACCTGTGTTGAACTAATGAAAATACTTAACGGGCGATTTCAAACGTCGCGGTACTACCGTACCGAATTCAAGCCGTGTTCGAAACCAAGCCTTACCACAATCGTGCTAGCTGGCTAGACTCGTTCTTTAGTCTAGCGAACTCAGCACGGCTGTACCAAGGCGTTGGAAGCGCGCCTTACTGGTCAAACCCTTCACCACTAGCCTTCGTCTTTGGACCCTCTGTGTATGTATTATCGTGGGTCATATCCAGCTGTTTTGTTGCATTTAATTTACTTCGATAAATCAACTGAAGGTGGCTGTTATCCAGGGGGTGCTCGCAAAAATTTCGTATAGGTGTGTGCCGTCCAGGGTTTTAAACCCTGCACCCATTTAAGATAAGAACAACAGGAAATTGATACCATACTAAACCCAAAACCCGAAAAAATGACTCTACTCAATAGCAACTCATAAATTTTAATTCAATCGCTTTCCCAGTAGATCGTTTTTACGGTAGCCACATTGGTGTGCAAAATATTGGAGCGGCGAGCAAAAATTTTCCTTTCTTCCGAGAAATCTCACGTTTTGCCGGTTGCTTAACAATAACCACCACAACCAACATACAGACTCAGAACTCCTACACCATGATAGCAATAGTTTTGTAAACTCAAATTCGAGTACGTCATCTGCGTTAGTGTTATGGACTGGCGCATGTGGTCGCTGTCTGAAAATCAACAGAGTTCTCAGAATTATCACTTGTAATCTATCGTTTTTTCATCATTATCATCTTTATTTCATCACGGTATCACATTCACATATTTTACAGTGGTCTTCCAGTGAGCCGTAACGTTAAAAGAATTTGTGTGCAGAATTTTTGTGATTTTTCTTTCCTACATCTTAATATTCGTAGTCTTCCTCATAATTTAGTAAAGCTGACTGACTATCTATCATGCTTAAACATAAAATTTTCTGTAATCGGAATTTCTGAGACCTGGCTAAACGATTCTTCTCATTCGGTCGATATTAGTGGTTTCAAATTTCTTCACAAGTATAGCAAAATAGAACTGGAGGTGGGGTAGGTCTTTATATTTCAAACGAGCTGGAGTTCAAGCTTCGAGAAGATTTGTCCCTCCATAATGTTGATATTGTCGAATCGCTGTTCATTGAATTAATAAGACCTCGAGAAAAAAATATAATTGTTGGTATTGTTTACAGACCGCCAAATCACAGACTCGACGATTTCTTGTCTACAAACAATGAGTTGTTAGGTAAGATCTCTAGAGAAAATAAAATATGCTTCCTAATGGGGGACTTTAATATCAATTTAATTAACTACCAAAATCATCACCTCACAGGCCAATTCCTAGATGGAATGTACTCTAATATGTTTTTTCCTTTGATTACACGTCCCTCGAGAATTACTTCGCATACTGCTACGTTAATAGATAATATTTTTGCGAACAACTTTTTTGAACGTTCGAGAAGCGGCTTATTATTTACTGACATTTCAGATCATCTACCCGTCTTCTCAGTTCATTCAGATGTTAACAGGTCAGCAAATCGATGTCGACAAGACCCCTTCTTTATTAGAGATAAGAATCCGAATAATATTCTTACATTTGTTGAAAAACTAGAAGTTGTTGATTGGTCTTCAATTAAGACTTGCGATGAGCCAGATATTGCGTACAAACGTTTTCATGAAATGTATACAAAGATTTATAACGATTGCTTCCCTCTCAAGAAGGTGACTAGAAAGCTGAGGTGCTTTAAAAAAACCGTGGTTAACAAAAGCTCTTCTTAAATCCATTAAAACAAAGAATAAACTTTATAAAAAATATCTTCAAGTTCCAACAATCGACAATTCTTCACTTTACAAAAGATACAAGAACAAATTGAATCACACCTTGCGTTTAGCTAAGCGTCGGTATTATGAAAAGAAATTGGAAGATGCTAAATCAAATGCACATGCGACCTGGAAAGTTTTAAACGAAGTCTTAAATAGGAAAAAGTTAAGGCCTCAATTAAATACTATATTCAAGTCAGATGGTCAGGAGATTTCTGATCCAGTGGAAGTAGCAAATAGGTTCTGCAGCTACTTCTCAAGTATTGGTCCCAACCTCGCAAAGAAGATACAGTCTCCTCCTTGTTCACATAAAGATTTTCTATCTGGATCATTTCGAGAATCAATCTTTTTTAGTCCAACAACAGAGGATGAAATTATTACCATTGCTCAATCCTTTGCTTCTGGGAAAGCGGCTGGATATGATAATATTCCAATGTCTATAATTAAGGAATCCATTCAAATCATTTCGGGACCTCTGGCTCATATTATGAATTTATCGATCATTCATGGCATTGTACCAGATCAAATGAAAATAGCTCGTGTGGTACCACTGTTTAAAGCTGATGACCAATCATTATTCACCAACTATAGGCCTGTCTCTGTTCTACCAAGCTTTTCAAAATTTCTAGAGAGAATCATCTATAATCGCTTGTATGATTATTTAACTAATTTACATATTCTCTGTGATAACCAGTTCGGCTTCAGGAAAAACCACTCTACGACGCTTGCCTTGATTGATTTACATGAAAAAATTTCATCTGCTATTGATCGTGGTGAATTAGCGGTTGGTGTTTTTTTAGATCTCTCGAAAGCTTTCGATACAGTCAATCATTCCATCTTATTTGATAAACTTGAACACTATGGCATACGTGGCTTGGCTCTGAAATGGATTAAGAACTATTTTTCCAACAGACTTCAATTTGTAGAATACAATGATTATGTTTCGTCTTGTGCTAATATCATGTGTGGCGTTCCCCAAGGTTCAATACTAGGGCCTTTGTTTTTTCTGCTCTACATCAACGATATAATCAACACGTCAACAATATTACAGCTGATATTATTTGCCGATGATACAAACGTTTTTGTGTCTCACAAGGATAAAGACTGCCTGGCTAATATACTGAACGCTGAGCTAAATAAGTTGTCATTATGGTTTAGAGCTAACAGGCTTTCATTAAACTTGAAAAAAACCAAATTTATTGTATTTAAACCATGCCAAAAGCGTACAAATCAAACTATTCAACTTTTAATTAATAGCCAAAAAATTGATCAAGTAAAAGAAACAGTTTTCTTGGGAGTAATTATGGATGAAAATTTAGGTTGGAAATCAGAAATCTCGCATGTCGCCAATAAAGTTTCTAAATGTATAGGAATTATTCGTAAATCCAGTTTCTATTTATCTACGAAAACCTTACGAACACTATATTTTTCTCTAGTCTATCCATACTTTTTTTATTGCAACTTAGTTTGGGCCTCTACCTACAGAACTAACCTTATTCGTCTTGAGATTTTACAGAAACGAGTGATCAGAACTATAGCTAAAACCACTTTCGATGCACATACTGGTCCAGTCTTTCAAAATCTTGGTATCTTAAAATTTCATGATATATACTTACTACAACTAGGCTTATTCATGTACTCCTATCAAAACCATACTCTACCTTTAAAATTTCATTGTAAATTTACCTTACAAAGTCAAATTCATTCGTATAATACAAGAAACTCGTGTAAATTTCGTCTGCCTTTCTGTCGTACTCGAACCAAACAATTTTCCGTTTTTTATCAAGGACCTAAATTTTACAACACCTTAAACACCAACATCATCAACGCTTCCTCACCTTCTTCCTTTAAAAGAGCACTCAAGGCATTTATTTGTAATAATTATTAGTATACTCCAACTGAAATCTTACGAATATGCTTTTTAATATTCAACATTACTTGTAAAATTCCGTAACATTTATTAGTTTAATTTTCCACCTGATATTATTTTGTATCCGTCGCCGTAATTTTTGTGCCATCTTCTAAAAATTGTAACTGAGGAGGCCTAATTAATATAAGCTCTATAGTTTCCTTTAGGCCTCCTCGCCACTTCTTCCTACATTTCTTTTTTTTGGTATACTTTTTTGTAATTATTGTAATCGTGTGTGTGGCAAATAAATAAATGTCTAAATGTCTAAATAAGATTACAACAATATTAATAATACCGCAAATCTTGCGAGTATTTATTTTCGTTTTAGTATTTTTATTTCGTTTCGTTTTATTTACTATGGCTTCGTATTTTTTATTTCATTAGTCGAACCAAATCTCAACAGATCTTAGACCCCAGGGCCCAGATCTTCAGTGTTTCTCGCTCTTATCGTACAAGTCAAGTCAAGTCAATTTTAAACTCACACAGAATTTTAATTAATACAAATCAGTACTTTGAAATATAAAAAATAAACGATTGTGAAGGAAAAGAAATTTTTCAATGTTAGGTTCATTGTGTAGAGTTTGTGACACCTAGATAGTAGGGACCTTAAGCAACCTAGACGATGAGCCGAGTGGACGACGACCGGAAGTGTTCTCACGAAGCCGGCAACTTCTGCGCATGTCAGTGATGTCGTCCACATGGCGTTCAGGACGTGACATCTGTTGATTTGCCGTCCTCAGGTGAACGTGATCTTTGACGTTTCTGTGCCCATTTTACCTTGTTTAATACCAATGTTTGAAAAAAGGAAACCTTTTTTGTACTTTTTGCCGAAGGTTGAGCCGTTGGAGGAAAGATTTCGAGAGATTTTCGGTAAACCGTGAGCCGTGGTTTTCAATGGCTTCGGCGGGAAAGAACCTGTGAGTAAAAGTAAAATGTTTATGTTCTTCTTAAATGCTTGTGAACTGTAATCCGTTTCCAGAAGCACTATTTAACTCGAAAAGGAAAAGACGTTGATATTTGGGACCCTTGCATGAAAGAGACTGGTTAAAAATTCCAAGGAAAATCTCTCGAAGCATTTTCATCCACACTGTTTTTTTTTGTTTATGTGTTTTGAGATGTACATGTCTGCCTCTCGAAAGCAAGATTTTCACTATATTTCGTATATACTGTTTCCGGTAAACTTGATCAACGTGAACAGAGTCGTATATCCGTAGTAGATAATGAATGGGACTGTACGGAAATCTTGCCTCCGGCAATTAAGTCCTGTAAAATGTATAGGACAACAAAACCAGTTCTGTACTGTTTGATTCTCGATTGATTCGATTCAAACCTTTTCATTTGATAAACGGTTTACTGATTTAAATCCTTCGGAGAGTAGGAAAAGTTCTTCCTCGTTAATTGTGTTGTTCTCATCGCTAAACTAAAGAAGTAACTCTCGTATTTCTTTAAAAGAAGCCATTCAGTGCAGTCTACCTACTTCGACGACGAGCCGAGACGGGAGCTTGCTTAAACATTTGTTTTTCCCGCTTTGGACGACGTTCTCGACCCAGACCTCACTCGTCTTCTCTCGTCGTCGTCCACAAACTCGTCCTGGCTGCTTAAGGTCCCTAGTGCGTAGAACTAACCGAGTAGGTGACAAGTTCTAAACAGATCTCTTGGCTGACAAATAAAGTTGTTAAGGATTACGTACATTTCGACACCTTGATTCTACACAGGGCCGTAAAATTAGAAGGCGAGTCTCGTTTTGGTTAGAGTGAACCTGAACCTATTCCCTTCGCTTCAAAAGAGGAAAGGATGGGATCAAAATACAAGAAGTAGATCCAGAACCAGAACGAGGAAAGATTGGTTTACCAAATACTAGATTAGGCGGGGTGGATTAAAGTCTTAAACCTCGGACATACAGGCAAAGTCATACTAATAATTGGTTTCGATCATATCTTAACAATAGGAAACAAAAGGTCTACATAAATGGGGTTATGTCCGATCTGCATGAATTCTCTTCAGGGGTTCCTCAAGGATCTATACTAGGCCCCCTTGTACTTCTGCTTACTTTTTGGTTAGATTATATGCTGATGATACATCACTAACTGCATCTGGAAATGATCTTGATAAATCATTAAGTGAAATAAATGACCATTTAAAAGATATTTTTGACTTAATAAACTGAATTTAAACCTATTAGTAAGTGAAACTAAGTATGTTTTCAACCTCGGCAGAAAGTAAACTATAATCTTTACTCTCCGTTAGTACTAGCGAACCAAATCTTACAGCAATCCCAAAGTGTTAAATACCTTGGTGTATTTATTGACAGTCACTTAAGTTGGAACGATCATATTGTTTACATATGTAGTAAAATAAGTAAATTTGAATATTATAGCCAGGTTAAAGCGTTAACCTGGAAGTCCCAATCACTTGTTTATTATTCACTGATATATCCTTACCTTTAGTATGGCTGTCTTTTGTGGGGTAACAGTTATGATACTCCTCTATCAAAGGTTGTGAAATTACAAAATAAATAGAGGATATTACATGGCCGCGTGGAGATACGAAATTTTTCTTCGAGTGTTGAAACGCGAACGAGTGAAATATTTTTTCAACACGAAAAGAGAAATTTCGTATCTCCAAGCGGCCATGTAATGTTCTATTTATCATATGAACACCAATGAAATACCAAAGCATTTCACTTTAACAGTTTTTTTTATGTGTGAAAGGCGCTTTTTATTATGTAGCCATAGCAACGGTGATATTTTCACATGTGAAGATAACATGTTATTTTTGTAAATATTCGAACAACATGCCGTTAGTCAAAAATCTTCGTAAAAAAGAGTTTAAATGTGCGCCGACAAGTTATTATGCTGCTCAGCAGTACTAATATTATATATATATATATTTCTTAAAAACTGAATTGGATAATGCAATTCTAGAGCTCTCATTGGCTTAGCCATCCTGTTATATGAGCCCTTGTACCATGCTCTCCAAATATGGGAACTGTACGCGTCTGCTGAAAATTAAAAACAAGCTGCAATCGGTTGTTTTTACAAATACAGTCGGGAAGAATTCTCGATATTTGGAGGGCGTTTTTAATAAAACAATTATTCCACTCGCCCTTGTTGGATATGAGATGATTATAGCCACCTCATAACCAACGCGCACTCGTGGAATAATTGTTAAATAGATCTGTTCTGCTGTCCTAAGTATTATACATGCATCTATACTGTATCATCTATTTTCTTTGTCTTAATATACAATTTTACTAAGGGGAAGAAAATCAGTCTAACTAGATGTGACCCTCTCCAACTTAGTATTATTTCATTTTCTGTAATTTTATAGTGTTTGTAATTAATTCTAAGTGAAGAAAAAATAAAATATCAATACTTTTGACGCCATAACTCGAAACCATAGGTACTGAATATCACAAAACTTGCTTTAAAATGCGCACGGGGGATAAACAAACAGCTACTGAAAACGACAGATGCTGATGTTTGATCGTATGGGAGAAAACTCAGAGGGGGTGACATCCATCCCCCGCTTCCTCTGTACGTCTGAGGGTTAATAGAAGTGAGATGGCCTTACTTTTATGACGCGAATGAATCCAATCTATAACGATTCTGAAACGTTTTCTTCATCACGTGATGTGGTCAGAAACTAACAGCTTAACATGTTTTATACTATCAGCTTTCCAGGCTAGAAGCCATAAAAAACGACTTTCGAAAGTTAATTTTCTGCGAAATAGATTAATTGAAGCAGGATAAGATGCAGTGAAAGGGAAAAGGCCTTATTTCAAAGGTGGTCAACTCCATAACAAAGTACAAAACGAGGTAAAAAAAACATTTAAGTTATCTCACTTTTAGATTTAAATTGCGAATCTGTATAATGACCGCACCTAAAAATGATGATTGTCTTAATAATTAATATTCTATGTGAAGTGAAATTTCCATTTATTGACCTCTCCAATGCAAAAGTCTAGTCCGCCTAAATTTGTTATTTAGGCTGACTAGACGTTATACTGACATTATGATTTTAGAGAAAACAAACTCTATGTGGGTGTTTTGTTGTGTTGACAGTGTATTTCCCTTTGTTTTATAAAAGTAAGAAAAAAGTCGAGACAAGTTTATTGTGTAAAATAAGCGTACCTATTTGTGAGAGAACTTACTAGCTGGTTTGCAGGTATTACACATTAAAAAAAAAGAAATTAAAAATAAATAGATAGTTATAACTAAAGTATATACAATATATTAAATAATTGAAAAGATAAAATGTAAAAATTGTTTACATAAGACTAGAATATTTCACAAATAAGATAAAAGACAAAACTATTTACAGTGCGATAGACTGAAAGTAGTAGTTAATTATAGTAAACCTGACAAGTCCTGTTTTCTAATACTATTTCTCAAAGCAATGAAAGATCGTGTAGTTCTTTATTAAACGTATCAGGAGAATTTTATTTCGCAAAGCATATTTGTAGAAATCTATATGCTCTATTTTAAAATGTAAGAAAAGCTTTTGTAGCCAATTAGAATGGCGTACAGCTGTTTTCACATGTTGAATCGAAGTATAACCAATCAGCGACAGCGTAAATGCTTTTCTAATCCAATAAGAAACGTTCATTGTTAGCATTCAATCGGCTTTCCAGATTTTGCGGCATTTTTGCGTCTCCTCCTTCAAATTTTTCTTCAGAAAATGGCGGGGGCGAAGGAAGGCTATTAATAACAGGTTTTTTGTCAGTTGGTTGCTCCTTAAAAGTGTTATGGAGCATCAAGAAAACATGAACACATCAAGCAAAACACAGAGAGAAGTTTCGTTGTTGAAAATGTTTTTAGCTTCAAGGAACTACCCGAGAGAGTTGGAAAATATTGATGCAAGAGATCTCGACGTGTTAATTGCCAATTTTCTGCTTCAAATTTGAAACAGAGACAGAGAAGAATACGAGCCTGTATCGCTGAGTTCTGTCTTTTGTAAAGTACTTATAGATAAAACTTTGGTAAATGCATTTTCTTTTCAGCACTTTATTTCACTGAGGACTTAGGATGTGCTGCGAGATTTGCCATTACTGTTAAACTTGCGTTTGGTTCCACTATTTGTGATTTGCTCCTTCTAATTTGTGTTACCAAACTATTTCAGTGACAGGTCTCGTGATATGTGTAATACGCTGTTCACGTCATAGAAAGTGCTTTGTACGGGGTTATATTCACGAGTAGTTTGTGTCAAAACCCGAACGAGCGAGGTACAAGCGAGTGAGGGCTTTTGCGGAAACAACTCGTGGATATAACCCTGTACCCCGTACTTTTTTAGCGAGGTGTTGATTCACTAGTGATGGTAAACCTATTCTATGTATTAAATTAAAGTAGAGCGTTTGTTTTTCATTAAAGGCAAAACGAAGGGCACACTAATTAACTTTCTCTAGCTTTGCAGTGGCACTTTAATTACAGAAATGCCATGTCTCTGAGCAGTACTTGAAGTGAGGAATGATCAATGACAGGTAAAAACACTTTTTGTTTGCAATGGAAGGATCTTTTTCATCCGCTTAGCCAACCTGCTGGGAGACTTTTCGGAAGATATTTGCTATGTGCTTCTTAAATCGTCTTCTGTGACCTCAAGCATTTTGAGTTCTACAGTAACAGGAATATCGATCGGTGTTTTAGCAGTAGAATTTCGGCATAGTTGGTGTCTTCTCTAAAACTATTGCTTTATACTTAAAGGGATTCCTCTTCATGCCGTTTTGCTCGTACCAAAGATCTGCATTATCGAGATCTGCATTGATCAACTCTTCGACTTTCTCTGGCTTACTATCGGCGATATATTTAGGTATCGCCTGCTCTGTTTGACAGCGTAAACGAGGTCGTTCTTGAATATATTAAATAGTAATGGTACTACTACACTGCCCTGGGGGACGCCCCCTGAGATTTCTTTTCATTTTGAGAACTGATCAACTAATCTAACCCGCTGACGTTGATTACTATGGTAATCATGAACTAGGTAGGTGGTGTTGTCGTCAGTTCCGCTTCTGTTTTTAACGCAGCGTAGATCAGGCACTGATCACTAAGGCCTGTCTCCATGACGCCAGAGTCCTTAATTAATGAAGGCTTGGACATTTGTTAGGATGACATCCTAAGTTGTGTTCTTGGAAATCCGTGTTAGACTTGTGATAAGACTGTCGGGATCATAAATATCGCCATATTAGCCATATTGGTGTTCCAAAACAATGAAATGGCGGCCATATTAGTTTGCCGAAAGCCAATAACGAAAGGGCGGCTATGTTGCTGTTCCAAACAAATCCTTGTCGCTCCATGTGAGGGAATCCAAGACAGTCTTAGTGTGCGTTCCTTTGGGATGATCCGGATCAGAATCAGTGATCCGAGATCACTCGGATCATGGTAGATCAAATGAACCGATGAATCCTTGTCCAGAGTGGATTCATCGGTTCATTTGATCTTCCATGATCCGAGTGATCTCGGATCACTTAAATCCTCATCCGGATCATCCCAAAGGAACGCACCCTTAGATTCTGGATTCCACGCCATGGATTCCGAAAACCGGATTCCCTAACATGGGGCGAAAATCTTTCTTATGTCAACACTTCTCTTTGTTCCGATAAATTTGCATAGATGCTGGCCACGTAAGTAAAACCGTTGTCTCAAGTATTATGGAGTAAAATCTTTAGGGATTCTATGAACGAACTAGACCAGTTGAGCAGACTTTTTTCTTTTATCTATTGTAAGTTTAATTTGAATCCTCAAAAACTTTGAACGGTTGGCATGACGTCGGTAATAACCATAGCAACCGTTATGCTGGGTACACTTTCATATTTTCTTAAATTCAACAAGCAATGACTTCATGAATTCACTTTAATTTAATATTGTAAGACGATTCTGTACATAATTTATATTTTATGCTCCCTTTATTCAATCAATGTCAAGGGACTTTTGCATCAGGAGCTAACGCTAAAAGATTCGAAGTGTGTCATCGATATTAGATCATATATTTGAATGCTATTTTGCGCCTAATAAATAATAAATTATTATTATTATTATTATTATTATCGATATTGTGCTGTCGCCATTTGTGATAAGTCCATCGCACTTTGTGATACCTATCGCAAAGTGTAATAAAAAAGCTGTTGCAATTTGTGTTAATCGGCTGTCCATCGCGCTAAACTAAGCTATCGCAATTTGTAATAATTCATCAGACTTTGTTCTAACTTTTTTGGGATTTTCTCAAGTATTACAAAGTGCGATGGATTGACAACAAATCTTGACAGACGTCTTTTTGGATAACACTTATTATCTCTTACACAGATCTGTTACTGTCCATTGACTACTGAACTAAACTTTGATCTGATAGGCTGATAAACAAGTACTTATTTATTCAGACAAACATTTTAACGCTCAACTGACCGATCACAAAGGACAAGCTGTCAAGGTCACCTAATATTAAAACTCAAAATAGTAAACTCGATCGCGTTTTGAAGCGGCTGATGTTAAAACGGCGAAGTTGACCTCTACTATCTCCAACAAAAAGGAAATTTTTTCAAAGTTTAAGGTAAATGTTCTTATCATAGCATACAAGAAAGATAAGTGAAAAGTTAAAGTATTTTAAAATAACTCCTATTTGCGGAATTTTTGACGGTGTAGTTTTATTATGTTTTGACTGATACCCCACTCAGAAAATGATAAATCAAGGATTTATTTGTTGTTTTGTGATTCGATCCATAGAACACATAACACCGAATTTAGTCTCTACAGACTCTGATGTTTTCTTACAATTCATTCTCACTATCTTCTTGTTCTCTCATTGTGTAAATTGCGTTCTGATTTTTGTTATTAAGGGTAGTGAATTATTGGATAACTGAATTAAAGTTGGAAGTTGATTATCAACTTCGTCTGCGCATGAAAACGAACAATACCGACCAGGATTTCGCTGAACCCTAAACGAACCTGTGTTGAACAAAGTGTAAAACGTAACGGCCGACTTCAAATGGCGTGCTACTACCGTACGTAACTAAAGAACTACATTCGACTTTGCTGGTAATAGCTTGCGCGATGTTTGAAACCAAGTCGTGTCACGTCATGTTAGACTCGTGCTACAGTCTAGCCGACTTTGATAGGACGTTAAATAGCAACAAGGCGTTTAAAATGGCGGGCCGGCCTAAACGTTATTATTTTGGAATTCTATCAAACATATATTTGGAAACAGTGTAGCCGTAGTTCAACCAAGAGTCGTCTAAGGACCCTCTATGTACGCATTTTTACGGGTAATTTTCAGCTGCTATGTTGCGGATACGTACGTTGATTTCGAAAACCCGAAGGTGATTTGCATTCATTGCATACCTTGGTAAACCCGTAACTGCAGAAAACATTTTCTAGTTTAAAGCGTATGAAACTCCAAAGATTAAGACCCAAAATTTTCAGTTTACACATATGTGTAAGAAATGGCTCATGCGAAATCTAAATCTTTCTCTTTTGGGGCAAATAATCAACGAAGTTAAAATGGACATAAAAATAAGTGAACAAACGCAATCATGAACTAAATCAAATACTTGATTGAAACTTTGATTTCGTTCATTTGAGGTCGTTTTAAGTCCTTTCATTGTTAAATCCTATTAATGTCGATTTTGATATTATTTGACAATTAGTCGCCGAAGGCGACGTGAATATCGGCGAATAGTCACCGAGACGAAGTCGAGCCAGGTGACTATTCACCAATATTCACGTCGCCTGAGGCGACTAATTGTTTTAGTATAATTACATTGATGATTATTCGAGAAAACAAAATTATTGATCAATTTCCGACCCCGAAACATCAAAAAATCTGGCTGCCATTTTGAAAACTGCTAGCCTTCAATGCTATAATCACCGCGCGGTGATTATAGCGGGATAGAGCGAAGCTCCTAGCCAATCAGAGCGCTCTATTTTCGATAGTCATCAATGTAATTATACTAAAATCATTTATTGTTAATTTTAAGCACTTATAGTAATATTCTAAACATTATTGTAATATTGTATTTAAAAAAAAAAACAGTAACTCTCTTATAATTGTGATATTTTTAACGTTCACTCAAAAAGAACCATTGTACTAAACTTCAATGGAAATGGTGCTAAATAAATAGATATATTATTATTATTATTATTATTATTACTATAATTATTATTATTATGATGATGATGATGATGATGATGCATATACTCTCAGTGTTCAACTGGTAACTAGTTCCAGGTACAGGTCACATCCTGCAACCTTTTAAAATAGTTGTCGATAACCCGTCGGAGGATTCGTGCTTTTCCTAATAGGGCAGTCTTTTGAATCAAAGCCACATCAAGATTTACCCCTATGCTTTGGAGATGCCTAACTAATCCTGTTGGGATTGCCCCAAGCGCCCCGAGGCACAACTCTTATTTTGACCTTCCACAGTTTTCTCAATTCTTTTGCCAGGTCTTGATATTTATCAATCTTCTCTTACTCCTTCGAATTCAGTTCCAACCTAGCATCCCCCGGTACAGCTACATCAAAAATTTGGCAAACTGCTTGTTGTTTGTCTACTATAGCTAGGTCAGGCCTATTGTGTTCAACTTTATTATTAGGATCATGATGATTATTATCATTATTTTTATTATTATTATTGTTGTTGTTATTATTGATGCGCAACTTTTTTTGTGGGATCAATTAAGTTCTAAACCATATGTTCGATGCACGAGTTCCTGGTTGGGATATCATTACCAGGTATGTCCAACGTCGTCATTGGTGACACCCTGAGTCGCGATCCTCTGGACCAGCGTCAACTAAAGCACTTTTGATTTCACCTTTTCAAAATAGCTGGTTTTAAAGCCTTAACTGTTGTTCCCTTTTAATAAGTTGGTTGAAAATGTGCTTTTATTTTTCTAATAGATGGCTAGCAAATTAAAAGGTTCTAGGGAGTCTCAGCGTTACATCAACATGGAAGCCATGGAAGGTCTCTTAGATGACCAAAGTCATTCTTCGCTGACAAGAAAACGCTTTCAAGTAATCTCCTCGATCTCTGTGAGAACGCTCATTTGCATCGTGTACTTTCCGTTTCTGGCCTGGCTGATTATTGGAATGGTCTTGTACTCTGTCCATGGTTACGAAACAACCTTCTTTGCAAACCATACCATCCTCAAGTCAACACAACGTGAGGCATTTCGCCATGCTGATCAAATGATACTTCTCTGGATGGTTTCCCAGATAATTAACGTTGGTCTGGTTACACTTGGTTTGTCAAAAATACCATCCTTTCTTGGCTACTTGGCCATCTTGAAATTACTCGTGCGCCTGCCATCCTACTGGAGTCTTTTGTCTTTGTACGGCATATCTTTATTACGTTATCTTCTACTCATATGGCTAAAATACGACTCGGGAAAAGAAATGGCCTTGATTTTGGCATTCATAATTTGGGAAGGCGCCCAGATCGTGTTCATTGGCTTCCTGAATTTCACTCAGGTTAAACATGCTCAGAAAAAGTATCCATTTATGGTGTTAGTTTTCTTCAAGTTTAACATGTTCATTTTATTTTTAACTGACTTTTTAATTTTTGTTGTGAACACTTTTCAGTTTGCACTCCACATTGATAAAATTGATGAGAGTGATGGCGTTTCTTCAGAGTTACTTTCGTTGTTAGTTGCAATCCGTAAATTTACTACGTTTGCTCTGATGTATAAAATGTATATATTCTACTGGCAAAAGATATTTGTTGACAACAGGAATATACTTAGTCACTATGATCATTTATATCAGCTTCCTTAAAGAGGCTACGTCGTACTATTTCCTATCTTCTTTAACCCTTTCACTGCTAAATTTAACCAAAAGCAAACTTCGAACAAATTTCCAAATTTCATTTTGTAAAATTTTGAAAAACAAATAGCATCATATGCATGTGTAAGTACAGGCAGAGAGCTTTCATTTGAATGGTCACATCATACGATTTGGTCTGCAGACTCAAAAGTTAGAATACATACTAAACAAATAACACCATGTGCACGTACAGGCAGAGAGCTTTTATTTGAATGGTCACATCGTAGAATTTTGTCCACAGACTCAAAAGATAGTAAGAGACCTCTTACAAAACGCCATCAAGCACTTTGCGCCCAGTTGTTCGAAGACCGATTAGCGCTTAACCTAGGATTAAATTTAACCCTAGTCTGTGAACAGGCCTTTGGTCGAGCGGTCCCTCTCCTCGCTATTTTGTTTCTCCAAACCTTTGAGCCTGTTTACAGGCTAATTTAGCCCCGGTTTCTTTTTCTTTTGTTAAAATCATTTTCTCGGATAATTTTTTCTGTTGTTTTTAAGAGCGTGCAATAATCAACTTGTTGACAAAAAGAATTGAACTGAATTTACTTTTTAAGCTTTCACATCTGAATTCAAATTTCGCACTAACCCTGGGTTATCTTAACCCAGCTTTGAACACTCCGGCCCTGGTCGTGAAAGGGTTAAAAAAGCTATACTTGCATCAATTAAATTCCAAAAATAATGGTCCATGGCCCGGTTCCTAGAGAGATGGTTAAGTTAAACCCAGGATTAAGGGAAATTTTAAGCACGGTTTTCTTGCTAAGAGCATGTAACTGAAGCTTACAAAATACTGTTGAGCCTTATCGCTGAGACACAGTAACGATTTCTACGAAATGTTTCTCCAAGCAATACATAGGAATGTAAATACGAAAAGTGCAGCAAAATCTTAATCCTGGATTAGCGCTAATTGGACTTTCGGGAACCGGGCCCAGTTTTGTTATTAAAGACTCTATTTAGGCATTGAAACTATTTCCTGTCCTCTAGATCTGTTACAATGGATGGTAAGGATCGTGGACATGGATTGAAACTTCCAGTTTTAAAAGCTATGCCCGCAAAAATTGCCAAAACATTATTATGTTCAGTGAATGAATGACGAAATGTGCTTGATGCCTTCTTCATACTACTACAGTGTATACAAGAACCTTTTTTTTGTATGGGTAAAAACACAAAGCAATGATTTCGACACCATTAGTTGTTTGTTTTGTTCACCCACAATGTATTGATATTATTGGTCATTAGTGATCCAATTTATTTCTTGTAAATAGTTTTTAAATATCGATTTTATATTCTATATTGTACATACCATATATCTGTTTTTATATTTTATTTAGGGAAACATCACAATGTCAACCTCCAGTTTTCCTTTTCAAGATGTTTTATAATTTTTAGTTCATCATCTTGAATAAATACGTTAAGTTATGTTATGTTACGTGCTAAGACACCAATACCCTTGTGATATAGCTTCGGCTTTAAATGTTCCTTTACTCTGTACTCAGGGCAGCCATGCTTGAACAAATCTTAGAATAGCTAGTTAGAATCAAAAAGTTTTTTTCTGAAAGTGGCTTTAAAATGTTTATTGTGACTGATCGTTTAGCATTTCTCCAGCTTAATCGAGGGAGCCTTTCTGCCATCCAAAAGGTGGGCGGCACATCCCTACGAAGAATTTCTATGAGTAAGCCCTAACCTCCGGGATTAAAAACCACCTTCCGATCTTCTATTATAGCTTTCTTTGATCCTCAGCACAAATGAGCAGGAAAAAATAGGAGTATTTGAAGCATGCCTGCTAGATTACAACTATCATTGTCGCTTTTGGCTCGTCAGCCTTCCTCGCTGTTTGAAGAAGCCATTTACCCAATGCGCTTGTTTGTTTGTCTTTTTCGTGTCGTAAATTTGGCAAAAGGTGAAAAGTGCATGTCTCCTTACTTTTTAAGGCTCCTCAGCTAAAGTGAACGTCATTAACATATCTACAAATCTCCCTTAATTTTCTACTGTAACCGCTGTAGTTTTACTTTTGGCACAAGAATGAGGGAAATTGAATGTAACTTTATGCAAAAACCCAAGAATATTACACATTGATTTAGACTATTATTGTTAAGCAACGACCGGCTTAAGAATATCAGGACACCACAATCTTAATCGATGAGCGAATCAATTGAGGTTTCTTAGTAACTGACCACATACCCCTCCCTAAGTCACAATTTTTCCGTAAGCGAGAAGTAAGTGTTAATGTTGACTTAGGAGAGGGGTAGGTGGCTAGCTACCCAGTGGGCAGGGTTTGCAGCCTTTTTATCTATATCTTAGCCACTTTTGATCATCATCCCTGCCCTCCCTCTGTGGGTGGAGTCCTTTTGAAGTCAAAAATTTGCAGTTGGTTATAGGCTTCAACACAACCATAACAGGCCACCCTTAAAAAAATCTTTATTACCAATAATTAATGACATTTTTTAAATCTCAGTGAGTGCTGCCATGTGTAGCTTCTGGGCGCGCGTTGACTGAAGATCACTTTTACTTGCCAGAGCCACCTCGCTGTCGGCGTCTTCTCGGCTGTCTTCTCTTTACTGACTGATGCCAGTTAGTAGGGTCCCGTTGCTTACGACCTCTAGAAGATGTTCTTACTCTCTGTGACTCCATGCTTGGTTGACTTCCCGAAGCGGCATCTGCTTTTAGACTATGGACTTCAGCGACCACGTTATCTCCAGTCTCCCGTGAGAGATCCTGATTCAGGTCTTTACCTTCTGCAGCTACAGCTCCACTTGGAACTCTGTTTCCTCCAGGGATGGCCTACGTGCAAACAAATCAAAGTAGGCGTCTTGAAAATTGTATAGTTATTTAGTTTAGTCCCTGTTCCAATTCTAGTCTAAAGCTAAATTGTATGCTGTAAAATCGTCTCTTCTTTAAAATGTTCTCGTAAAAAGGCTCGGTTTTTTTTTAACTTTTCATCAGTAACTTCTCATTGTCTACAGTCAGCTTCCGTTTCAACGTACTTAGTATCTCAGTCAGTCGGGGTGCTTTTTGGTTTCCTGGTCGGCTTCTTTCCTTCTCAAGGAGGATAATAACTAGGTTTCTGGCGTCCAAACACTCAAAACTTTACCGGATTCAGGGGCGTAGCGTTAGGGTTTGAAGGCATACGCACTGGAGGGAAGTAGACTTCCGAAGGTACTGAAAACTAGGGGCCTGGGGGAATGGTCCCCAAAAGATTTTTCAAATTTAGGGGCTCAGAAATGCCTTTTCCTGAGTTTTCCCTAGGACATTTGCAGTAAATAAATACGAAGGAAAATGCAATAGTTGCTTAATTTACATCTCTAGTGTTATCAGTAACTCGTAGTGTTTACGGGAAAATAGTGACGCCATCAAGGAGATTACAAGCAAATTAGGGCGACACGTATACCCTTCAGACGGGCAAATACACCAATACCGTGTACGTATAATCCGAAAGATTAATCAATCATCGCGATTTAATGATAAAAATGCTTTCAGCTGTACGTACAGGGGGTATGTGTGTATATGGACACTACGCTCCTGGGATTCTTCAAGTGATTTCGATTCGCACAATTGTTGAGCGCCTGTAAAGGTTTATTGAAAACTGAGAGGTTCTTAATGCAGGGACTTCTGTTACCTTATAAACACCACACACGTTTTGGGCGAATTTGTTTCAGCGAAATGTTGCCCTCAGTTAAGCTTGTTGGATTTCAAGGGGGTATGGGGGGGGAAAACATGCATGCCTCACAGAATCGGCAGTTAAGCTAGTCAGTCAGTCAACGACCCCCTAAATCAAATAGTATATTTAAAAACTACACATTAAGGGTCTTCTAGCCGTATAGTTGAACGGAAGACTTTTGAAACGCGGAGTCGAGACAGTGAAATTTGCCCAAGACAATAAATGTTGCACCCACCTGAAAGCAGATGGCATAAATCACAAGAAAGATGAACCAGTTCAGCCGGTACATCCCGTAAAAACTGTTTGTTGCCGGAATTCTAAAAAACTGAACTGAATATAGTGTACAAGTTAATACGAAGAAATTGAACTACTTTATCACGGCATTGGCTGTAATTATAATTTCTGCGTTAATACAATTCACATTTTCGCTAACAACAAAAAAAAAACGATGCAACGCACTGACACCTCAGCTCTGGAAACCCATCATCATCATCATAAAAATTCAACTACACTTTCTGCGAGTTAATACGAGAAAAGCTGTAGACGCTCGGGGCTATAAATTAAGACGTCATCGGCGTTAATGTATTTCCCCTCAAATTATTTAATTAGTCAAGATTTTCTCCCAAAAAAAGGCCTAACCAGTGCGCCCTATACTACTTCAGTCGTCCGGGAGGACTGTATGTTTTAACTAACGATTTAAGTGAATTTTCTGTCAACCGTAAGCGGAATAAATTTCATTATACCCTCAAGTACGGAGGAAACTGCCTAGTACTGGCCCCTACTGAGCACCAATCACCAGCCTTGAGCATGCGATATTCAAACATTGTTTATCCACTATCTCTTGCAAATATCAAGAATTACTTTTTCGTGAACAATTTGGTGCCAAAAAAAACACGAGAAAACTTCCATAAGTGGCTGTAAAATAGAAGTGTTTTAAATTTAGATTTTGAGGAAAATTGCAACTTGAATTTAACTTTACTGATAGTTAGAATTCAACTTACATTCTTTCGGGATCCACAGGGAGCGTCTGCCGCACGGTCAAGCACCGATTGTACTGCCGTCTGACTGCGGAAGCGTTCTCGCCATTAAAAAGGCGAATTGAATAAAGCCAAATAGTTAATGTTTCATTATTAAGAGGCCAGCTGGGGTTATCTGCCAGCATGTACTCAAGCCGTAAGGTTAAAAAAATTGACAAATATGACTGCAGCTAAAACTTACGCAACTTACCATGGTCGCCAAGATCTTAAACTACAAATCTCATAAAATTAGATGACCTGACCAACATTTTTAACTTAAAGAGTGACTCAAAAGGATTTGTTAAAAAATGTGAAAGAAAAAAGTAAGGAAAGTGGGAGGGTAAAGAGAGACAGACCCCTGCACAAAAAACGATGGTACCCGCTGAAAGGAACCTTGTGGGGTGACAATCTTTAACTGAGTTGATAGCTGTTTTTTTTTTTTCTTTTAAATAAAAGCACCTACTACGTTCCCAGCGTAAATAATAATGCCATCATGCTACATTTTTTTATTAATTTTCACGGTACTTGCTTTAATTTCCCCTCCCCCTTGAGATAATTCTCGGGTGAGCGGGCTACGGCCTCGAGACAATTTCAATTTTTTTCTAACTAGTTTAATCATCTTTGCTGCCTTGTACTAATAGTTTACTTACAGTTAAGTCAATAAATGACGGATATACAATAAATAATGACTAAGAAAAGGGAAGTGAAAGAAAACCAGTAAAATATATGAAGAAAAGGCACATGCCGGAGAGGGACTGGTGGTCATTGACAAAGTCACGGTTTATAGCTATAATGAACATATTAAAAATAAATAATGATAATAATCTCAATATGTTTATTTTATACCATTCTTACTGTCGGTAGGCGAAATTGCAAAGTGGTGTGAGGGTAACTTTAATTCATATTCCAGAATAGGAATCGATATCACTGATTGTACAATCAAGACATGCCCTGGCCCTTACTGATCTCAGGAAGACTGCAGAGGGCAATGCAAATAAAATCAGTTTCCACATTTACGATGACAAGATGCGAGTTTAAGCCTACCAAAGTTATTTCAGGTAAGGAGTATAAGCCAAACAGGTTGAAATCTGCTATGCTTGCACAACATCAACAACTTATTTCAGTATCTTAATGTTGCAGCAGAGACCTATGAATTTTCTTCACTGCTGTTGTTTGACCATTGCCTATGAGAATTCACTAACGTGATTGGACCTGTAAAACATACTATTCTACGACGGTGTTATACCTCCTGACTGATTGTACAGTAAAACATGTTTCAATAAAAAGAGGACCCAGAAAGTTCTGCTGAATTTTAATGAGCCTGTTCCGCAGTTAGACTCACTGGAAAAGAAAAGACGCGGTGATGTGCAATGCAGTTTGACCACTGACTTGAACTTCAAGTAATTTCTTTCCTTGTTTGCTTGGATTCAAGCGCAGCCTAAGAAATGAGTGAAGAAATAAATAAATAGGTAAACACCAAAATAAAAATAATATACAACTTAAAGGCGTTAGACTAGGTATTTTTCTAGATATACGTTGCAACAGATTTTTAAGTCATAGATTTCTAGATTTAGCCAACCCTAATAGCGGAGCTTCATTTCACTAGAAAGTATTTAATAAAACTTGCAGCCCAGGCTAACAAATAAATGAATAAATGATTAAAAATTAAAATAAGGATAGCAAAAAAATAAAAGTCGTTAATATTTTGGTAGAAATAGTTTTCAATTATAATTTTTTTAAAAAATAGATACTTAGATTTCTAGGTATAGATTTTACCAAGCCTAAAAGCAGAGCTTCTAGTTACTACAATCGTAGCCTAACAAATCAATCTTTATTTTTGCCAATTCAATGTTTAGTATGAGTTATCTATAACAACACGTCTCTCCCTCAATCGAAATTATAAAATTGTCTTTAACTAAAGTGCAACATTGCAACGTCTGCTAATTAAAAATTTTTAAAAAATAAAAGTAACTTTGCTTGCTGATTTTTTGAAAACGTTAACGCAACCACCCCCCAGTTTATCACTGAAAACAATTTTCCTCAATATTAGAGAATTCCTGCATTAATCATAACTATGACAAAATTCAGAATTCATCCCAGTATGATAGAAAAGCACGCATTGTGCCCAAGTAAGTGAATAGGACCTTGCAATTTGATTGCCTTCTCTCTATAGCTACGTGCAAACTCCCAACATTGTTGGGAATTGTTGTGTTCGTTTGCACCTACCTTATGTCTAGCAAAAATATTCTTGGAAGATTGTGATTGTCACAATTTGTTTGCGTCATGATTAATCAATTGGTAACAGAACTTTGTTTCACCTTATCTTATAAAACAAACTGGAATCCCGCCGGTTTTGTTTAATTACTTCATTGGCACCACCCAGTCAATGTGAAGGTCCACGAGCCATGAAATGTTACGTAACATTAACTTGACCACAAATGTAAGGATTTGTATGGGATTAGTTAAAACAATTATTGTACGCCAAGGTTTTCATTTAAAAAGCTGTACTTTAGTTTGACTGTGGGTTGTTTCCCTTTCTGTGCTGATATTTCCCTGATCTTATTGATTCCCTTGAGTTTCTCTTTATGAGTGGAAACGAAAATGAAAAAGATCGCATAAATCGCATTCCGACTCAAGGAAAGGCGAAAATTTTTAATGGAGGACTTTGCCATATAGTTTTCTTCTTGAATCTATTTTCGCGATTCCCAAAGAAATCATTATTTTTGCACCGAGCTTGGTAGGAAAGGTTTTACGTAATGCACTACCGAACATTGACACTATTAAAAACACTCACAGCGCGCTTTCGACTTCGTGGCAATTATGGTACGATTGTGTTTATAGTTATGCTAAACAAAAATGAAACACTGGCTTTTTTGCTTGACTTTGTTGTTAAGTCACACTCCCAGTAAGTGGAAAACCGCTTTTAACAGGCCTATTTTTCCTAATAGAGGCTCGATTATTCAATGTTCAAGTGATTATCCTTCAATTGATTCAATTGTCTTAAAGTTGAGTGGAAAACTCTTGGCGTAAAAAGAGTTGACCCTAACCACGGAAACGTCAACACTGAAATAAGCCTGATTGTTGAGGGCATAATGATGAAACTTTTGAGCAGTCGACCCTAATGTTTTCTCTTAATTACGAATATAATGCGTCTCTCTTAGTTGTCTATGAACTCGAGTTAGTTACACCTGAATTCAGCCACCTGTCGAAATGTGATTAACGTAAAGTGCGCAAGGGCGTGACTTTCAAAAGTTAAGGACTTCAGCTCAGTCAAATACAAACCTCCAAAAGAAAGGCAAAATCGGTCGTTGCCTGTTTAATTAAGTATTTTCCCCGGCCTCGTTTTCTGTAGCGGAATCTTTTTATTCGTTTAAGAAGTAGAAAACCTTTAGAGTGGTCCAACAGAAAACAGCTTAAAATCAGCCATAGGGCAATGAAGATAACGATGCGTTGGGAATTCATCGTTTTATGTTCCTAGCCTGAGCAGTAGCTATGACTGATAGGTTTTGGCAGAACGTTCTCCTGTTGGGGTGTACCTGATAGAGCAAGAAAGCTTTGTGCACAGTGACTGAAATGCAAAGAGAATAAAGTCAGCAGCATTACCACAGGAGGCGGGATTACCTCAATCGGTAGAGCGCTTAACTGCAGAGTAGAGGCCGCGGGCGCGATTCCCGGGGTCGGAACAGTACACAGGGTCTCAAAATAACTGAGAAATGAAGTTACTGCCTTTGCCCTGCGACCATTTAGACCTTTGCGTGGCTCGGATGACATTGTAAAATGGCGGTCCCGCCTTCAGAAGGCTTAAAAATAGTGTTTCCAGTTATTACTTTCGTGCTAAATGCATTGACACTCAAATAAAGTGCAATTAAAAATGCTCTTGGTCAAGGTGATTCCAGTCAATTCACTGATCGAGAGTTGCAAAATTATGTCAGTGGTGATTGCAATGATAGCTTTTCAGTTGGGATATTGAAACTACGCAAAGACGGACGAAGGCCTACTGATTGAAAATGAAATGCATACGATTTTAGAGCATGATGAGGAAAAGTATTAAATCATTCGCTTACCAAGTAAAAAGCGGTCGCACTCTTATCTTCCTAGAACGCAGTAGCGTAACTAAACATCGACCTCTCAGATGTGACATGGACCGCATGTTGTTTCCATTATAGAAACCAAAACCAAACCGTTATCTGACCAACATGGCAATAGGATAGAGGGGAGTCCAATTATTACGAGTGATTTTAAAAACAAGATTGGACGCATATCATTACGACACAATAGAGAGGAGAATTGTGACGTCACGTTACCATGGTAGCAAAATTTCTGAATCACATCAAGAGGAAGCTTAAGCAACGACGACGGCGAAGTCAACGAGAACAAAACAACAACTCTGCAGGTGCATCAAGCTTTTTTGAATATTTCTGAGCCGTCATTGCACGGCTGCGTCGGGAATGGAGTGGGTGAACAAATTTTCCTTTTTTGCTTCCTCTTCTTAGATACGGTCCTTCCGGATTGAACCCCAGACAATTTCGCCAACATTTGACAAATTTAATGGAGGTTAATAACATCGATGAGGTTCCAATACGAATTGTCTTTTTAAGTGACGTTTTCGGTTTGTTGTCATCTGGAAATCTTGCTACCATCGTAACGTGAAGTAATCATTTGTCCTCTCTATTGGTCGACTCGAATCTTAAGTATCACTAATTCGTGATAATAATCGTTGAAATTTTCAACTTTTGTTTCATTAAAACAACGGAATTCCCGAGCTCTTTTGCTCTTAGTTGAGAAAATGCAAGAGACCCATTTCAATTACTATTCTCCTATTACAGTGCACCCAAGGCGCATACAGTCGCGGGACATAAGTATTCGTCACTTTCAATATGGCGGCGTTTGTTTACATTTTACGCGCGCTAGTTTTAACACCGTTTTCAGCAAATCTAACTTTAAAATCACCTTAATATTTAGTAAGATGACCCTTCATTTTAATTACATTGTCTAGGCGATCAGGTATGGACTGGTAAAGGTTTCTTATATAATCCAATTCGATGTTCCGCCACACGCTCTGGATTTCACGCAGAAGATCATTTTTGGTAGCGATAGCTACCGCGGACTTTTGTAGCTCTCTCTTCATGTAGAGCCAGATATTTTCTATTATATTTAAATCTGGTGATTGTGCTGGCCATTCCATTGAGGTTACTTCGTTTTGATCTTTATAATTTTCTACAGTGTGGGCTCTGTGAACAGGTGCATTGTCATCCATGAACAAGTATTCTTTTCCTTCAAAATACCAGACAACTACTGGCCATAAGTTCTTGTCTAGGATGTCAATGTACTTGGCAGCATTGATGTTGCCTTCAACTGCAGTCAGAGATCCAACACCATCATAACAAATACATCCCCAGATCATCAAACTTATCTTCCGTTCAGAGCGAGAACAAACAAGATGTGGGTTGTACTTTTCGTCGTCTTTTCGCCAAATGTAAACACGGTTGTTTGTACCGAGCACGATCTGACTTTCATCTGAAAATATTACTTTTTTCCAATAGTTGTCTACCGTCCGACTTCTTCGCTGTTTACACCACTTCACTCGCTTTTTTCGATTCACTTCCCGAACCACCATTTTCTTTTTCGCTAACCTTCTTTTATATCCTTCCGAATGCAACTCCCTTTGCACGGTTTTCTGGCTGAAAGTCTTTGTTTTGCACTCGTTTAGCTTTGCAGTAATGTCCTGCAAGGTAAGTCGTCTGTTACTTTTAACCAAACGCTTTAAAGCATTTCTGTCTCTATTTGTGAAGCTCCTTTTCCTGCCACTTCACGTCAAAGTCTCCACTGTGCCAGTCCTTCGGTACTTGCTTAGAACGCTCGTGATAGTCGTTCTTGGAATGTTCAACATTCTCGACAGTTCCGCTTTGTTTTGCACGGATTCCGACAGAGTAATAATTAATTCTTTCGTCTCTGTGGACAGTTCAGCTCCTTTTCGACTCATGGGAGCTGAAAATAAATTCTCAGAAGCAAAACAAAAAAAATATGACTATTTTTTAGCGCCCTAACCTTGAACTTAATGTTGAATGACTGAATAAGCGAGGTGTCAACACAAACAGCTCTTATTTTTTTTTTCTTCCGGGAACTATGCATTTTTTTCGTGCTCTTGGTCGGATGTTTGATTGTTTCTATTTCTGCTAATTTTTCCCGCCTTTATTGACCAAACGCGCGCCCTGCATCCATTTTTCCTGTTGACAGTGTGCACAACGGGGGTAAAAATTTCGCGCATTTTTTTGAAAGTGACGAATACTTATGTCCCTTGACTGTACCAGCTACTTAGGCACGGGCAAGTATTACCCTTTATATCACACTGTCCTAGCAATTAATTGCAGAAATTTGGGTTGGCAATAACCAAAATAACCACTTTGCCAATTTTGTTATAGTTTTGATTAAACACATAATGGGTGACCATGGGGGGTTCTAGTAGGTAAGTCGTTTCAATTTAGTGTTTAATTAAAGGGACCCTTTCACATGCAGTTGTTTAGTTCGTTTTGTTAGTACATCTGATGCTAATTTCGTGGCTTTATTTGCAATGGCAGTTGAGAAATTAATTGTAACTGGCAAGGTCACAGCTCAGCTTTATGTCAGAAAAAATTCCTTCTAAGCGGTATATACGTTGTAGTGGTATACAATGGTAAATTAGAGACTTTGCGAGACTGCGAGACGCATGTTTCAAAATTAGAGACCGAGACGTAAAAAAAATCAAGACTCCAAGACGCAAAATCACCCAAACACGAGGCTTCGAGACTCACCATATACGAGATTTCGATTTCGGGCCAAAATTTTTCGAGACCCACCTTTTTCAAGGAAACATTCTATACCCCTAGTATATCAAATGATACAAGCAAGAAAGAACTTTAAAAAACGTGTTAGGCTAACAAGTTTACAAAAAGCACAATTGCAATCCGTTTCAATCTTCTTCACAGGGCTTGTCCATCCCGGCGTTCCTCCCTTTGAGCATTACAAGCTTCCACTTCCTTGTTAAGAGTAATGTTTTAAGTCTCTTCCGACTTCTCTTATCTCATTAACGCAGCGCCCGTTTCTTTCTTAAGAGATAAATGATCGAAACTTAAGCTGGGTTAGCAAGGTCTGTTTACCTCCAGACAAAACCCTCCAACTTTATAAATCAAGGTTTAAAACCAAAAAAATATTACCATTGCGTGGTATTGGTCGAAAAATTGGTGTCATTGTTGAATAAAACGCGCCCTTTCTATTTTTTATAATTATCTATCTAATCCCGTTAATTTTTTGGGGCCCTGATTATTTAAATGGAGTTTAGCAGGTGTTTACCAAAATCGCGTTCTAAGCCATAGGGAAAAATATCGTCCATGTAGCATTTCCAACGGAACTGTTGATTTGATTGAAAATCAAATGCATAAGATTTTTTAAAAAGCATGAGGAAGAAAAATATTAAATCATTACCAAGTGCAAAGCGGTCGCAGTCTTATCTTCCTAGAACGCAGTAGCGTAACTAAACATTGACGTTTGAGATGAGATGGAGACCGCGTGTCGTTCCCTTTATAATAACCAAAACCAAACCGTTATCTGACCAAAATGGTAATAGGACAGAGGAGAGCCCGATTATTACGAGTCATTGGAAGTATATCATAACGACACAATTGGTCGACGCGAATCATAAGTATCACTAATTTGTGGTAATAATCTGTGAAAAATTCAATTTTTGTTTCATTAAAACACAGCAGATCTCCCGAGCTTTTTTAGCAGTGAAATGCAACAAACCCATTCAATTTCTACTGTCCGATTACATCGCGCACGAGGCCGCATACGTTCCAGTTACCAAGGCATGACAGATAAAGCCCTTATATTATGCACTCTGTCCTAGCTATTAATCGCAGAAATTTGGGCTTGCAATAACCAATCACCTTGCCAATTTTCTTATGGTTTTGATTAAACACATAATGCGTGGCCATAGGGGGTTGTAGTAGGAAAGTCATTTCAATGTAGTGTTTAATTAGAGGGGCTGTGACACAGTTGTGGAGTTAGCTTTGTAAATAATGCCAATTGCTTGTCCTTATCCGCAATGGAAGTTGAGAAATTAATTTTAGACGGCAAGGTCACAGCTTTACAAACATCGAGTAAAGTCAGGCTATCAGTCGTTTTTCGCTTTCAATGAAAGAAACAGAAGTTAATGAGTTAATGAAACAATAAGTATTTAATGTTACAAGACAAGCATACAGACATCAGAAACTAAAAATATATATGGCTGAAGGAAGTTGAAGTAATGAAAATGACTGGCTCTCAGTTAGGACCCCGTAGCGGTACAGTCGCTTGCAACTTGACAAGCTTGGAGTCCAAGGACGTTTCTTTTTCTTTCTTTTTTGCTTGGGCCTTCAGTACAGCCTAATAAATGAATGGATAAATTAATTAATCAATGATTAAGATAAATAAATGAATAAATAAATAAATAAAGAGTCATAAGTACTTTTAAGGTTATGCCGCGGAGAATAGGGCGGTGAATAATTTCCCTTAAAACTCTAACTTCTCCCACTATCAAATACGCTCCGATCTGTTCTCCCAAACGTTTTATCGGGTATTTAAAGCTATCAATGGAAAACTATAAACTCACAGACTGTCACTGATAACAGCGCATCTGACAGTATTTTTAAAATCGGGAAGGTAACTCTTACAAGTAAGTAAAAGGAGCCAAGCTTTAACAAGTGTGCGTGTATAGCAAAGTACAGGGAACGTTAACACTGAAACAAGCCTGATTGTTAAGAGCTAACCTCTTGAATGCTAGGAAACTACATGAGACTTGTGGCGGATACAGTTTTATTTTTAAAGATAAAACTGAGTTGAGAGCGCTTCAAGAGGCGACGCTCATGTTTTCACTTAACTTGCGTATAGGCGGAAACAAATAAAGTACACATTAATTCAGTTTAATCGAGTTGATTCAGTCGTGTTGGAGATAGCTTTCAAGCGTTAGTAATGGTAACTAGCCAACCTACCAGAGTGAAGAAATACTATTAATTAGTCCTATGGCTCTTGTCTGAATACATACCCGCAGAAAGGAGGCGAAACCTCTCATGGCTTTTTTAACATCGAGATTTCCCCGGCCTCGTTTTTTGTGGTGGTGTTTTTTCTTTCCTGGTCGATATAGGAACCCTTCAGCATGGTCCAACAGTAAACAGCTCAAAATCAGCCATAAGACGATCAAGGTAAAGAGACGTCGGGAATGCATCGTTTCAGTTATGTTCCTGGCCAGCCGTCACTATGACTGATGTTTCAGATACTTGGCAGAGAGGTCTCTTAGTGGGATGTGACTGATACTGCAATCTAGGCTCTGAGTACCAAGAGAATAAAGTCAGTAATAACTTCTTCAGAATCATTTCTTTGCCTTTTTACACGTGAACTTTGCATCAAATGCTCTCGACCTTAATCTTATGGTGATTGCAATTATCTCTTCACTTGGAGTATTTAGCCTAAAGTAAGACACACCCAAGAATTTGATTATTCGCATGTAAAATCGAAACCATACTGCAATTTAGAGCATGATAAATCTTAGAAAAGGTGCATTTTAAAAAAATCATTTGGCTTACCTCTTGACTAACGTGGGGTCGCACCCATGAACTGCAAGTGGATAGACTAACACACAAAAAGTATCACAGTTTGGCATCTTTGTGTATGTAGTGACAGAGACCGCATGTTGTTTCCATTATAATGAAACACAATAACTCGTTTTCTAATAAATCATGGTAATAGGAAGAAGTCGAGTCCAATGTGTCTAATCATAAGAGCGATTAAACAAAATTGCGCGGGTTGATTTCCAATGTCCATAATTTTTACGTGCGTAAAATTTGCAAATAGA
>JBBMOI010000007.1:3460000-3627500 GCA_038088405.1 Porites divaricata | reverse complement strand
TTTGCTTGGGCCTTCAGTGCAGCCTAATAAATAAATGGATAAATTAATTAAGATAATTTTAAATAATTAAGATAAAGAAATAAAGAAATACACAAGAGTTTAAAGTACTTTTAAGGTTCAGTAGATTTAGGAGTAAATTTTTATCGAAAGCTAAAAGCAGAGCTTCTATTAAATACATTCCGTTAACCAACTTGAAACTTGCAAAAACAAGTTACAAATCTACTTAACTTCTGACATTTAGAGTAAGCTTTGCCGATTAAATTAAGACAGATTTAGGCAAACTTGAGAGCGGAGAAGGGCCCACGCGAAAACCAGTTAAGTTACTAAAACGCAATCGCTGCAATTCCGTCTCTGTAGCTCAAATGTGCTCGTTAAGTTTTTTGAAACTCTTATGCATTATCACCAGCTAGTTCATTATACTGCGAAAAACAATTTGAGTCAAAATTACTGTATTGATCGTAACTGTAGTAAAATTCTCTTCTCTCATTTGCTTTTGGCAGCCGTGATTTCAGCACTTGTAGGGCAGTAGCGAAGATTAATACAGATATCACGCCTCGTGTCTAAGAAGTAGTTTCGTGGCGTTGCGGACGCTGGGTGCAATGACCAAATAACGTAATGCAAAAGATTGAAAAGGCACTGAACAATACCCACACACAGCAAAAAAGCGATCAACAATGGTTTACCGGTCGTTTCGATACAAGTTTATTCAGTCGAGGCGTGAATAGTTTCTCGTCCTTGGAAGGAAGAATATTAACCCATAATTAGTTAACCCTTCGTATTGAATGGCTTTATGCAGCGAAGAGTAGGTGAATAATTTCCCTTAAAGCTCTTCTCCCACTATCAAATAGTCTCCAATCTCTTCTCCCAAGTATTTTCTTAAGAATTTAAAGCTGTTAATGCAAAACTACAAACTAACAGACTGTCACACACGCGCATATGACAGTATTTTAAAATTGGGAAGGTAACTCTTACAAGTAAGTAAAAGGAGTCAAGCTTAAATAAGTGTGTGTATATAACAAAGTATTGGGAACGATAACACTGAAACAAGCCTGATTGTTGAGAGCTAACCTCTTGAAGGCAGGGAAACTACATGAGACTTGTGGCGGATAAAGTTTTATTTTTAGTGATAAAAGTTGAGAGCGCTTCACGAGGCAGTGAGGCAACTCTCATGTTTTCACTTATATAAGTATGGGCGGAAACAGATAAATTAGACATTAATTCATTTTACCTGACGTACTGTTGATTCAGTGGTGTTGGAGATAGGTTTCATGCGTAAGTCCTGGTAAGTAGCAAAACTACCAGAAGAAGAAATACTATTACTTATATAGTCTGAATATACATACCTGCAGAATGGAGGCGAAATACCTCGCGGCTTTTTTCATTTTGAGATATCCCCGGCCTCGTTTTTTGTGGTGGTGTTTTTTCTTTCTTGGTCGATATGGTCGATGTAGGAACCCATCAGCATGGTCCAACAGAAAACAGCTTAAAATCAGCCATAAGACAATGAAGGTAAAGAGACGTCGCGAAAGCATCGTTTTTCGTTCCTGGCCAGCCGCCACTACCAGTGATATTTCCGATGTTTGGTAGAAAGGTCTCTTATTGGGACGTAAATGATACTGCAATCAAGCCTCTGTGTACAAAGAGAATAAAGTCCATAGTAACGTCTTCAGAATTATTTATTTGCCGTTTACAACTGAACTTTGCACGTCTTATGAAGACTGCATGCAATGATCGCTTCACTTAAGGTATTTAGCCTACGGTAAGACGCACCCACGAACTGAGTCGAATTATCACATGCGCAATCGAATACATAAAACTTTAGAGAATGATAGAATTGAGAGAAGATGTACTTTAAAAATCATTTCGCTTACCTCTCAGCTGAAAGGGGATCGAACCCTTATATTACACTGAAGTGGATACACTGAAGGGCAAAAAGTAGCACAGCTAAGAAATCGATGTCTGATAGGTGGTAGAGACCACATGTTTTTCTCATTTCATAATGAAACAAAAGCAAATTCCTTTCTAATACAAATCATGGAAATAGACTGTATTCTAATGGGGCTTTAGTCATACGAAGGATTAAACAAAATTGCTTAATCATGTCCATGCGGAAGAGGACAGAATTGGATGCACGAGGTTCTGATGCAAATTCATCATGACCATATCATAATTTGTGATAATAATATTGTGATAATTTCAACCCTTTCGCTGGGAAAAATTAAGAGAACTCACTTCAATTAAGTTTGAATTAAGTGCTCTGTCCTATTGGTGTGCACTGTCCAATTACTATATGGACATCACGTGCCCTGTCCATCAGACACTCAGGGCTACTGATAGACAATCAGAATTTGAGACATCATACTACTACAAGAGAAATTTCTGCAAGTTGATTGTCTTAGAGCAGTGGTATTTCAGCTTAATTTGAAATACCTACATTTCAAAATTACAAAACCTTTGCGGGTAGTAGTATAAACAAATAATAGCATGATTTGTACGAGATATTTGACATAAATTGCACTCGTTGTATTTCAAAATTGTCTCAAATTTCACTCTCCTAACGGCTCTTGAAAATACGTATAACAATTTCGAAATATTACTCGTGATATTTATGCCAAATATCACTACAAATCAATCATGCTATTACCAATACTGTCTATAGGGGGTGGTAGGTAAATCATTCCACATGATTTTCTATTGTTATGAACCATTTACTTCAATATTGATTATCGAAACTGCCTTTCTTAAAGCTCTGTCTGGTTCTTTTGCTCAATTAATACAGGAGTATTTGTTATTCTGCGCATTAACGGGGGCTCTAGATCTTTAGTTACAAGTTGCCTAAAGTTAACAAGCGTTGCGAGTAGTATTTTCTTTAACTTAAGAGATCAGCTAAGCTGTTCCGATGAACTTTTTTTTATATAGGGGGTGTGGTTGACGGAAGGACTGAACTCCGATCTTGCCTGACCTTATTCCTTAAGTAAGTCAATTCTTCAAAGCAAAACTAGAACTATAACCTTTGTCTGGCTCTAAAATTGAGTACGAAGTAGAAAAGAAAGTAAGTGACAAACAGACTGTTCACAACGCTTTAACTGTGTAACATACAAAGCACAGCTGGATACCTGCCATAATATTTTGGTTTAAGAAGGAATGTTGACTCAGAAATTGTTCTAAACATTATTCAATAGCGATAATCTATTAAGACTCTATGATTAGCGCGGTCAAGGTTGCGAAATTCACAAAGCAATATACACAGGTCGACAAAGGGCGAACAGAAGAATCCAGTGCGGCTTACTCCTCAGTGGAAGCAGGCAATATCCATCTAGTGGACATACTCACCTGTAAGAGCTAGATATCAATGAATGAAATGTTTTATATTATTCAAAATCATTTTGTTAGGCTTGCCTTTTTAAGGCTTCCAGCTTTATTATCGGTTTGAGAAAGTTGTAAACAATGAAAACTTACCGCTTTTTGAACATTCAATGTTTGTTTCCTTTTATGACATTCTATACCCTAGGTACCAGAATAGAATTTTAGTAGAATTGCCTAGGATATCTTTAAGTAGCTGAGAAAGTGGTTGTCATTGGAAGAAAAATCAACATAAACAAATGACTGAGACAGGACGTGTCCTGATAAATTGAAGTGAAAGTCACTAAATTTGTGAGTTTCGTTGAGTCGACCCCCCTCTAGGCCTAGCAAGTCATTTGCTCAAGGTGAAACCATAAATAAATACATCGCAGAACCTCGCGGGGCTCGGGGAGCGGGTCCATAAAATGTCAGATATGGGAGAGGAGAGCGAAGCGAATTAATTAGTGTAACCAAGGGGAGGGTGTGGGTTTCAACATTGGATCGGGGTCAGGTAGTTAATGAAACGTTAAGTGCGTAAAACGTGAGGAGTTCACTTGCCCAGAACTGTAAGTGGGTAAAATACAACGCAAATATGGAAATATTTTGGCGATGTGTTAGTCACAACTAAGACAATATTCTTAAACAAATTACCGTATTTATTCCAATAAGCGCCCAACCTCGAATTAGCGCCCACTTCGAATAGGCGCCCATCCTAAAGGCAGAAAAATTTAATAAGCGCCCACCCCACCCCACCCCACCCACTTGAGTGACAACGAGATTGAAATTGAAATTGAATAAGTACTAATTAATAAGAGACTTCCCCGAGGACGGAGTTTTCTTCAGAGTATTTTACAGAAACCTTGCTTTGTTACTTCTTCGCGTTTTGTTATTAGCATTTATTGTTTTGTGGCAAAATATGCATACTACACTTGCTGAAAATGGTGAAAATGTAATAAGCGCCCAGCCTCGATTAAGCACCCACCTCGAATAAGCGCCCACTCTCAAGGTCCAAAACTTTACTAATTAATCGAATAAATACGGTAATCATCACCGTGTTTTATTGTTGACTAGCTACCATGGGTGAGATTACATCCTTGCTTTTCGTTCCTAGCCAGCCGTCACTATGAGTGATCTTTCAGATTTTTGGCAGAAAGGTCCCTTGTTGGGACGTAAATGATACTGCAATCAAGCCTCTGTGTACAAAGAGAATAAAGTCCGTAGTAACGTCTTCAGGATTATTTATTTGCCGTTTACAAGTGAACATTGCACATCTTATCAAGACTGTATACAATGATCGCTTCACTTAGGGTATTTAGCCTAAGGTAAGACGCACCCACGAACTGAGTCAAATTATCGCATGCGAAATCGAATACATAAAACTTTAGAGAATGATAGAATTGAGAGAAGATGTACTTTAAAAATCATTTCGCTTACCTCTTAGCTGAAAGGGGATCGAACCCTTATATTACACTGAAGTGGATACACTGAAGGGCAAAAAGTAGCACAGCTAAAAAATCGATGTCTGATAGATGGTAGAGACCACATGTTTTTCCCATTTCATAATGAAACAAAAGCAAATTCCTTTCTAATACAAATCATGGAAATAGACTGTATACTAATGGGGCTTTAGTCATACGAAGGATTAAACAAAATTGCTTAATCATGTCCATGCGGAAGAGGACAGAATTGGACGCACGAGGTTCTGATGCAAATTCATCATGATCATATCATAATTTGTGATAATGATATGTGATAATTTCAACCCTTTTGCTGGGAAAAATTAGGAGAACCCACTTCAATTAAGTTTGAATTAAGTGCTCTGTCCTATTGGTGTGCACTGTCCAATTACTATATGGACATCACGTGCTCTGTCCATCAGACTCTCGGGGCTACTGATAGACAATCAGAATTTGAGACATTATACTATTACATGAGAAATTTCTGCAAGTTGATTGTCTTAGAGCAGTGGTATTTCAGCTTAATTTGAAATACCTACATTTCAAAATTACAAAACCTTTGCGGGTAGTAGTATAAACAAATAATAGCATGATTTGTACGAGATATTTGACATAAATTGCACTCGTTGTATTTCAAAATTGTCTCAAATTTCACTCGCCTAACGGCTCTTGAAATTACGTATAACAATTTCGAAATATTACTCGTGGTATTTATGCCAAATATCACTACAAATCAATCATGCTATTACCAATACTGTCTATAGGGGGTGGTAGGTAAATCATTCCACATGATTTTCTATTGTTATGAACCATTTACTTCAATATTGATTATCGAAACTGCCTTTCTTAAAGCTCTGTTTCGTTCTTTTGCTCAATTAATACAGAAGTTTTTGTTATTCTGCGCATTAACGGGGGCTCTAGATCTTTAGTTACAAGTTGCCTAAAGTTAACAAGCGTTGCGAGTAGTATTTGCTTTAACTTAAGAGATCAGCTAAGCTGTTCCGACGAACTTTTTTTTATATAGGGGGTGTGGTTGACGGAATGACTGAACTCCGATCTTGCCTGACCTTATTCCTTAATTAAGTCAATTCTTCAAAGCAAAACTAGAACTATAACCTTTGTCTGGCTCTAAGATTGAGTACGAAGTAGAAAAGAAAGTAAGTGACAAACAGACTGTTCACAACGCTTTAACTGTATTACATACAAAGCACAGCTGGATACCTGCCATAATATTTTGGTTTAAGAAGGAATGTTGACTCAGAAACTGTTCTAAACATTATTCAATAGCGATAATCTATTAAGACTCTATGATTAGCGCGGTCAAGGTTGCGAAATTTACAAAGCAATATACACAGGTCGACAAAGGGGGAACAGAACACTCCAGTGCGGCTTACTCCTCAGTGGAAGTAGGCAATATCCATCTAGTGGACATACTCACCTGTAAGAGCTAGATATCAATGAATGAAATGTTTTATTTTATTCAAAATCATTTTGTAAGGCTTGCCTTTTTAAGGCTTCCAGCTTTATTATCGGTTTGAGAAAGTTGTAAACAATAAAAACTTACAGCTTTTTGAACATTCAACGTTTGTTTCCTTTTATGACATTCTATACCCTATCAAGTGAGTACGAAATAGAACAAATAATTGGGGGGATAACAAACAGACTTAAACATCCTTTAAACCTGGTGGGAACTAATTTGCTGTTTAACACACTCAACTGTAAAATGGACAAAGCACAGCTGGGTAGCTGTGTCAATATTTTGGTTTAACAAAAGTTGATGACTCAGAAACTTTAATTGTTAGCGACATTATTCTTAAAAGCGAGAATCTATAAAGGCTTTATGGTAAGCACGTTCAAGATTACGAAATTTTCTTGGCTTATCTCTAAAGAGGTGTTGTGTATTGAAATATACTGAGCTAGCACAGAAATCACAGAGGACCTGAATTTGCAATTTACCCAAGTAAATCAAAGCAACTTCAACAAAATCGTGATGCCTGAACTCAGTTTTCATTTATTTTAGTTAAAAATGAAAATGACTGGCCCTCAGTTGGGATCGCGTAGATACAGTCGCTTGCTTGACCGTCCTGGAGTCCAAGGACGTTTCTGTTCCATTCTTTTTTGCTAGGGCCTTCAGTGCAGCCTAATAAATGAATGGATAAATTAATCAATATAATTAATAATTAAGATAAAGAAATAAAGAAATACATAAGAGTTTAAAGTACTTTTAAGGTTCCAGTAGATTTAGGAGTAAATTTTTATCGAAAGCAGGGCTTCTATTAAATACATCCCGTTAACTGACCGACTTGAAACTTGCAAAAACAAGTTACAAGTCTACTTAAGGTGGCTGAAACCAGTTTTGCGGGCGGTCAGCGGTAACTTGCGTGACGGCGCTTGATTTAAGTTACACAAACAAACATGGCGTCGAAAAAGCAATGGTACACAGAAGACGATTTCTCAAAATCTACGCATCAAAATTTTGTGATATTTGGCAGAAATTTTACTTTTATCGTACTTTCAATAATAAGAACTTTAAAATGGAAGTTTGAACAGACGAATTTTGTGACACTTTTAATAATTACAGTGCAAACATATTATTGATTATCAAAAAACCCGTCTGTTAAAATTTGGTCAAATAAGTTTCAAATGGTAATGATTAATCATAGTACGCTGTGTAAAAGTTTATAGGAAAATCTAATGAGCTAATTTTATGTAAACTGAGCAAAAGTGACATTTTAAGGTTGTATTCAATCGTTCATGTTGCCATGGAAACTACGAAAACGTCACATTTTACCTGCTTGTCAAAATCTTTTATCAGTATATTTTCCACTTGCCAAGTTTCAGCTTATGAGCTGCAACCTTTCTTATTCCACGATTTGGCAAAGGACATATACTCACAAACTGCCAAAACTGTGTTCAGCCACCTTAACTTCTGACATTTAGAGTAAGCTTTGCCGATTAAATTAAGACAGATTTAGGCAAACCTGGGAGGGAAGCGCCCAAAACACAATCACAACAATTCCCTCTCTGTAACTCAAATGTGCTCGTTAATTTTTTGAAATTATTATGCATTATCACCCGCTAGTTAATTCAGCAGAACTGAAAAACAAGTTGCGTCAAAATTACTGCATTAATCATAACTGTCGGTAATATTCTCTTGTATGATTTGCTTATGGCGGCCGTGATAGAAAAATCTTATCGTTATTAGTCAAGGACGATGAGGGCTAGTTATTATCGTTCCACCAAGAGTTAAGAAGGTTCCAGAAGGAGTGGACATGCTGGCATTCTACAAACAGATGCTCTGCGGTCTGCTTCAATTCACACCGTATGACAGGAGTCAATGTCAGTAATTTTGGCCTTAAAAAGTTTGTCGCGAGTGTACAGGATGTGATGGCTTATTTTAAACTGAAAAATAGAAAGCTTTGTGTTTTTTGTGAGCTTGAATGGAAGAACGTAAAACGCCGCAATTGTCTGATCTGTGAAGCCAGCCTCAACAAGACGAACTTCTGATGTAGATTTTTGGAAAGATTTAGATACATAAAACGTGTGTGCTTGCCGGCAGGTGGGAGGTGAGTTCTTAAATGACTGAACTGACTCAACCAAAACTAGCAAGTCATTTTCGTTATCACGTCTAAAGACTTTCCTCCAATGCTTTGGTATTGCGTTACACAAGCCAATATAGCACAGGAAGGTTGCGTTAATTGTACTTCTCCTTGAATGCTGTAAACGTTAAGAACTTTCCTTCCTTGTCTAGGATGTCTGGCAAGTTCTTGACGCCAGCATCATACCATTGCTTATAAAACACAGATTTGCCGCCGATAGTGACTTCATGATTTTTCCACAAGATCTCATTTTCGATTTCGTTCTTTCTCCTTGCTGTGTACTTGGATGTGCTCTCCCAAGAACATCTCGGTAAAAAAGCCAAAGGGGAGGAAGCTCAGGTATACTCCCTGCCTTTGAAATTTATACCCGTTATCAATTTGTCGTTTCTTATTAAATTTGTTCAATTTTTAACAGCAATTACAAAGAAGAGTACACCAGAAAGAGGGCAGCCTTGCCTTACACCGCACTCTACTTCAAAAAACGACGTTGCATAACCATTATTTATAACGCAGCTTTGAATATTGCTGTAAAAAGCATTGACCCATGGCCACTGTATTAAAGGAGCACCGAAATTAAACGTCCCTAAAGCCTTTTCAATAAAGTGCCACTCTAAACTGTCAAAGGCTTTTTTTGCAATCTAAAAAGAGCGCTATACCTGGATAATATAGCGTTTTCGTGCACTCTATAATGTCTGCTATTAAACGTATGTTTTGACCAATAAAGCGGCCTTTGATATATCCCGTCTTTAATTGTAGTCCGAACTCCCAGGATGTTTTTAATCAATCCGATTGACATCTCGATCAAAGACACGACGAAGCAAACAAATCACCATGAAATTATTGTACGGTTTTTTTGTGAGAACTTTGGCGAATAATTATCTGTTTGAATCTCTATTACCGGGATCCTATAGCAGACTTTTTTTTGCAACTAAGCTGATATTACGTAATCGTAATGGGGAACCACGCGTAGTGCCTGCAACAAAACACTCAGTCCTAGTACTACCATTATTAATTATGAGTAGTCCACCCTTGAAAGAAAAATCAGGTAAAATCATTTTACCTGACGTACTGTTGATTCAGTGGTGTTGGAGATAGGTTTCATGCGTAAGTCCTGGTAAGTAGCAAAACTACCAGAAGAAGAAATGCTATTAGTTATATAATCTGAATATACATACCTGTAGAATGGAGGCGAAATACCTCGCGGCTTTGACTTTGAGATATCCCCGGCCTCGTTTTTTGTGGTGGTGTTTTTTCTTTCTTGGTCGATATGGTCGATATGTGAACCCTTCAGCGTGGTCCAACAGAAAACAGCTTAAAATCAGCCATAAGACAATGAAGGTAAAGAGATGTCGCGAAAGCATCGTTTTTCGTTCCTGGCCAGCCGTCACTACCAGTGATATTTCCGATATTTGGTAGAAAGGTCTCTTGTTGGGACGTAAATGATACTGCAATCAATGCTCTGCGTACAAAGTGAATTAAGACCGTAGTAACGTGTGCAGAATTATTTATTTGCAATATTTAAAAGTGAACTTTGCCCATACTCTCGTTCTCAATGGAGACTACATTTAATAATCGCTTCACTCGGGGTATTTAGCCTCAGGTAAGACGCAGCTATTGTTCTAATTATCACATGCAAAATATCAAATGCATAAAACTTTAGAGAATGATAGATCTGAGAGAAGATGTATTTTTAAAATCATATCGCTTACCTCTTATCTGAAAGGGGGTCGAACCGTTATATTGCAAGTGCAAAACTGAGTAGGACAGCTATAAATAGATGTCTGATTGATGACAGAGACCGCATGTTGTTCCCATTTTATAATAAAACAAAAGCAAATTGCTTTCTAATAAATCATGGAAATAGAATGCGTGGATAATAAAGGGGCTTTAGTCATACGAATAATTAAACAAAATTGCTTATGCGGAAGAGGACAGAATAGGACGCACGAGATTCTGATGCCAATTCATCATGACACTCGGTGCTACTGATTGCTGGTTTTCAGTGTCACGCCATTCAAAATAGATCAAAATAAAAATCAATTAAGGCCAGAATCCGGTAAATGAAAGGAGGTCAATATACAAAGACCCTCCTCCATGACGAGATTCATAGATGTCTGAAATCGTAGGCCCCTGCTGATGTTCGCCTGTTGAATAGGCGAACATCAACAGGGGAGCTCTGTAGAAGTGATCAACTTTTTTTACGGCTCATTTGCTTGGAGGTGACAAATTCTCATATCAACTGGATTCCTGTACGTCAACAAGATTTCGGTTCAACAAAGACTCAATTACAAATTAGTCGCATTGGAAGTCTTTCTGCCGAATGAGAATGCATTTGCCTTTGTAGCTTCTCCTACAATTTATTGTACTTCGAGAAGAGTGATCGATTTTACGCACTTCTTGCTTTTCCATTGTATAATTTGTTTACTTGTATTTATTAGACATTAAGGGCCAGTTACAGTTGTATTTAGCCCGTATAATACAAAATCGTGTTCATACCTGCCATAATATTTTGGTTTAAGAAAGAATGTTGACTCAGAAATTGTTCTAAACATTATTCAATAGCGATAATCTATTAATTAAGACTCTATGATTAGCGCGGTCAAGGTTGCGAAATTTACAATGCAATATACAGAGGTCGATAATTAAAGGGCGAACAGAACACTCCAGGGCCCAGTTGCTTGAAGCATGGTTGGCGTTAACCAGCGTTTAATGCCTTGACAACGTATTGTTTTTGATACTGCTTAACCAATGGTTAAAGCTAACCATGCTTTGAGCAACTCAGCCCAGTGCGGCTTACTTTACAGTGGAAGCAGGCAATATCCATCTAGTGGCCATATTCACCTGTAAGAGCTTGATATCAGTGAATGAAATTTTTTATATTATTCAAAATCATTTTGTTAAGGCGTGCCTTTTTAGGGCTTCCAGCTTTATTATCGGTTTGAGAAAGCTGTAAACAATGAAAACTTACCGCTTTTTGAACATTCAACATTTGTTTCCTTTTATGACATTCCGATACCCTGGGTACCAGAATAGAATTTTAGTAGAACTGCCTAGGATATCTTTAAGTAGCCAGAAAGTGGTTGTCATGGGAAGAAAAATCAACGTAAAAAAAAACTGAGGCATGAAATTGTGTCCTGATAAATTGAAGTGAAAGTCACTAAATTTGTGAGTTTCGTTGAGTCGACCCCCCTCTAGGCCTAAAGCAAGTCATCTGCTTAAGGTGAAACCATAAATACATGTATCGCAGAACTTCGCGGAGCTCGGGGAGCGGGGCCCATAAAATGTCAGATATGGGAGAGGAGAGAGAAGCGAAGTAATTAGTGTAACCTGGGGGACGGGGCGGGTTTCAACATTGGCTCTGAAATGTCGTTCCGGTTGGATCAAATTCAACAGTCCCCTGGCCTTGAAAAACGATTGATCGGGGTCTGGTACTGGTGAGTATTAGCAAGCCATCTGCTCTGTAGTTAGTGAAACGTTAAGTGCATAAAACGTGAGGAGTTTACTTGCCCAGAATCAAATAGTAAAATACGAGAGAGAATGAGCTTAGATCATTCTCTCTTGTAAAATAACAATGACAATCCCTGACAATGTGTCAAAATATTTACCATTTGTTTGTAAAATAGACTGAAGTACCTAAAGAACTGTAAGTGGATAAAATACAACGCAAGTATGGAAAAATTTTGGCGATGTGTTAGTCACAACTAAGACAATATTCTTAACCAAATTAATTATGACCGTGGTTTATTGTTGACTAGCTTCCATGGGTGACACTAGTCCCGTTCAACCCCAAGGGGTGGGGCTGGGAGGGGTTCTCCCTTATATGGCCTATACGGGGATGTGCCGCTGGGCAGGGTATGGTTTTTGACCTCTCTGTCCTCTCTGTGTTCAATGAAACAGGAATATATGTCTGAGAGAAGGGCTTTAGTAAAACTACGAATAAGCAGTCACAAACTAATGATAGAAATATTTACTGATACAATCAAACTACGAAAGATAATAGGCATTGCCCTTTTGGATCCAATCTAATAGAAGGCAAAGTTCACTTTTTTTTTTCGCTGTTCTACACATCATTATCATCATTACCGTCACTTTCATTTATACACGATAAAAACATCAGGCAAATATACAGTATACTATAAACAAAAGTTACAAACTATTGAATTAACAGTAATAGCACTTACAGATTTAAGATGAATGTTGAAAACTGTATAAATTAATAAAATTAATTTATAAAATTAAAGCCTGTTTTAAATGAATGCCGTATTCGAGCTAGAAGTTAACAGTTTCCGAAAGCCAGTCCAAGATTTTGCTTGTCTTACATCACTGGGCAAATTGTTCCACAGAACAGCCCCTCTGTAGCAGAAGCTATTTCTATAGTAATTGGTTCGTGGCAAGGGAACAGCAAGCTTATTTTCAGAATTTCTAAGGTTATAAGAACCAAATAAGTCGCTGCGTAGTATGAATTTTGAATGTAATCAGGTGCAGGGCAATCCAAAGATTTATACACCATCACAGCCTTCTGAATTTGCCGTTGAGTTTTAAGGTTTTGCCACCCTAAGTCATTTAAAAGTATACTGGCATCTGCATCATAATTGGAGTTTGTGAGAACAGGTGCCGCACGGTTCTGGAGTCGCCGTAATTTATCACGCAAAGTCTCATTGAATACATTGCTAAGAAAGACATAAATTAGGCAAGATCTGTGTTACGTCATATTTACTTTAAAAGAAAAGCGTAGTTAACCTGTTTCACCCTTTCAACTAGTTTTCAAGGTAACGTTTGCGGTTTTCAGCTCGAGTTTCAAAGTGGGGGGGAGATAGTTTTCTCGTTAGTCTGTTGCTGTATGAAAACAATGCTGTCCATGATTTCAAATATACCATGGCAAAAGTTTATAACGTGTTGTTGTAGTAAGTTTCTCTGCACTGGTAAAAACTGAACGTGTTAATGAGAAGTTAATCGGACTTAATGGAAACAATAAGCTAGTACTTACATTTCATAAGACAAGCAGACAGACAACAGAAACTAAGAGATATATAACTGAAGGAAGTTGAAGTAGCTAACTGTTCTCCAAAATTAAAAAAAAGCCAAATCCCAAAATTGAAATCTTTAATTTTATTTGACAACGCGTTTAACTAAGTTATAAGTAGTGGGGTAATTGAAACTAGCAATGCAGACAAGACTAACAATCAACGTGATGACTTGGCTTATCTCTAAAGAGATGTTGTGTACTCGGAGATATACTGAACTTGTACAGAAATCACAAAAGACCTGAATTTGTAATCTACCCTAATAAAGGAACTTAATCAAAATTTTGACGCTTTTAACTTTCATTAGTTATCGCCTCAAAATGAAAATGACTGGCTCTCAGTTAGGACAGCAGAGCGGTACAGTCGCTTGCTTGACCGTCCTGGAGTCCGAGGACGTTTCTGTTCCATTCTTTTTTGCTTGGGCCTTCAGTGCAGCCTAATATACAAATGAATGGATAAATTAATCGATATAATTAATAATTAAGATAAAGAAATAAAGAAATACATAAGAGTTTAAAGTACTTTTAAGGTTCCAGTAGATTTAGGAGTAAATTTTTATCCAAAGCAGGGCTTCTATTAAATACATCCCGTTAACTGACCGACTTGAAACTTGCAAAAAAAGTTACAAGTCTACTTAACTTCTGACATTTAGAGTAAGCTTTGCCGATTAAATTAAGACAGATTTAGGCAAACCTGACAGGGAAGCGCCCAAAACACAATCACAACAATTCCCTCTCTGTAACTCAAATGTGCTCGTTAATTTTTTTTTTTCACCCGCTAGTTAATTCATCAGAACTGAAAAACAAGTTGCGTCAAAATTACTGAATTGATCATAGCCTGCGAGCAAGCTCTCCTATTTGGGCGAGCGAAGCGAGCCGCGCGAGAACGCGCGAGCGAGCGGCGAAGCCGCGAGGGGCCGTGGAAGAGAAAGGGAGAGCTTGCAACCATCTCTCATAAAATTTCATTTTCACCCCGGAAACCACAGACATGCCGCAAATTAGAAAACTGACAAGCGCCTGTCAAAGTTAGACAGCCGCGCGCGTGTAATTTATTTTCGGCTCAGACAAAATGACGGACAATTTTAGTGAGTTGGATGATTGTATTTCTGATGTTTTGAAGAAGTTCCAGTTAGTCTCGGGCTGGCAGTTCAAACTCCGACAGGAACAAGTTATTGCTGTTAAAACTTTACTCTTTAAACTCTGTGGAAATTCGTCGCTTCAAGGCCGCCGGTAACTCTTCTTTCAATTCTTCTACATCGAAAATCGCATTCGCAACAGCTTTTCACTGCTTCAGCGCAATGTTTTTGACCAATGATATGGTTTTTTTATCTTCTGGAGAGCGGACTGTAACGTGTCCGCTCGGATAAGAAATCAATACCTTGATTTTAGTTTCTTTTGCATTAGAAAACTCGTCCACATTCAGACTAAGGTCATCGTCGCTTAAACCGACAACATTCTCTTTGTCCGTTCCGGAAATGTGGAACAGCGTTTTCCTGGACTTAGCTCGTTTTCGATTTACTCTTGCTTCTTCCTCTTCTTTCTCTTGTTCTTCTCGGCGGTCAGCTACTTGTTTTTGAATTTTCCTGCTCAGTGGACTTCGATCGGGCGAGGAAACCGACGTTGGAAGGCAGCGCTTAAATCTCTCTTCGCGCGAATCACTGTTCTCGTTGTCGGAATTAATCAAGGCGCTTGAAACAAAGGAAAACAACTGATGAAGGTTTCTGATCTTCCTTCCACAGGAACTACACACTCGATCCGACTTATCCTCGCAACATTTTACTGGCAAGCCAACACTTTCACACAGCTTTGCCAGAATAACACCAAACGAGCCCTTCTGCTTTGAGGGCTGAAACAAGTTCTCGGTTCCAATATGACGGACCTGAGATCCAAATTTGACTTTAAATGAACAACCACACAGACGACAGTTGTCTCTCACAGAAGGAGAAAGCGATTTTCTTTCTCTGCCGGTTTTCTTTTTCGGAGTGAGCTCCTCGGGTTTTTGGCGAAAAGGGCATCGCGTTTCTACATTTCCCGCGCAAATTTAGGGCAGGCCGGCTAGGCCTGTTGTCAATCACCTTTAATTTCCGGAATTTCTGGAACGTCATTTTTCAGCCAATGGTATTTCCCTTCGTCTGGGCGAAGTACAAATGAAAATTTGTTAGGGATGGTTGCAAGCTCTCCTTTCGCCGGCCCCTCGCGGCTTCGCCGCTCGCTCGCGCGTTCTCGCGCGGCTCGCTTCGCTCGCCCAAATAGGAGAGCTTGCTCGCAGGCTAAATTGATCATAACTGTCGGTAATATTCTCTTGTATGATTTGCCTATGGCGGCCGTGATAGAAAAATCTTATCGTTATTAGTCAAGGACGATGAGGGCTAGTTAATATCGTTCCACCAAGAGTTAAGAAGGTTCCAGAAGGAGTGGACATGCTGGCATTCTACAAACAGATGCTCTGCGGTCTGCTTCAATTCACAAATATGACAGGAGTCAATGTCAGTAATTTTGGCCTTGAAAAGTTTGTCGCGAGTGAACAGGATGTGATGGCTTATTTTAAACTGAAACATAGAAAGCTTTGTGTTTTTTGTGAGCTTGAATGGAAGAACGTAAAACGCCGCAATTGTCTGATCTGTGAAGCCAGCCTCAACAAGACGAACTTCTGATGTAGATTTTTGCAAAGATTTAGATACATAAAACGTGTGTGCTTGCCGGCAGGTGGGAAGTGAGTTCTTAAATGGCTGAACTGACTCAACTGAAACTAGCAAGTCATTTTCGCTATCACGCCTAAAGACTTTCCTCTAATGCTTTGGTATTGCGTTACACAAGCCAATATAGCACAGAAAGTTTGTGTTAATTGTACTTCTCCTTGAATGCTGTAAACTTTAAGAACTTTCCTTCCTTGTCTAGGATGTCTGGCAAGGTCTTGACGCCAGCATCATACCATTGCTTATAAAACACAGATTTGCCGCCGATAGTGACTTCATGATTTTTCCACAAGATCTCATTTTCGATTTCGTTCTTTGTCCTTGCTGTGTACTTGGATATGCTCTCCCAAGAACATCTCGGTAAAAAAGCCAAAGGGGAGGAAGCTCAGGTATACTCCCTGCCTTTGAAATTTATACCCGTTATCAATTTGTCGTTTCTTATTAAATTTGCTCAATTTTTAACAGCAATTACAAAGAAGAGTACACCAGAAAGAGGGCAGCCTTGCCTTACACCGCACTCTACTTCAAAAAACGACGTTGCATAACCATTATTTATAACGCAGCTTTGAATATTGCTGTAAAAAGTATTGACCCATGGCCACTGTATTAAAGGAGCGCCGAAATTAAACGTCCCTAAAGCCTTTTCAATAAAGTACCACTCTAAACTGTCAAAGGCTTTTTTTGCAATCTAAAAAGAACGCTATACCTGGATAACCTACCGTTTTCGTGCATCCTATAATGCCTGCTATTAAACGTATGTTTTGACCAATAAAGCGGCCTTTGATATATCCCGTCTTTAATTGTAGTCCGAACTCCCAGGATGTTTTTAATCAATCCGATTGGCATCTCGATCAAAGACACGACGAAGCAAACAAATCACCATGAAATTATGGTACGGCTTTTTTGTGAGAACTTTGGCGAATAATTATCTGTTTGAATCTCTATTACCGGGATCTTATAGCAGACATTTTTTTGCAACTAAGCTGATATTACGTAATGGGGTACCACGCGTAGTGCCTGCAACAAAACACTCCTAGTACTACCATTATTAATTATGAGTAGTCCACCCTTGAAAGAAAAATCAGAACAGTCTAAGAATTGTATTCGAAATCTGTGCGAATTTCAAAAGCGGTGGCATTTAATTATATTCGAGGGTTGATTTACCATAATTATTTAATCCTTTTTTAGCCGGTTCAAGTCCCTTTTTGCAGTCCAAAGGAAGCCTCCTTCGTATTGAATGGCTTTAATGCAAAACTATAAACTAACAGACTGTCACACCCGGGCATCTGACAGTATTTAAGAGCGCTTCACGAGGCGACTCTCACTTATATAAGTATGGGCGGAAACAGATAAATTAGACATTTTAAAATTCATTTTACCTGACGTACTGTTGATTTAGTGGTGTTGGAGATAGGTTTCATGCGTAAGTCCTGGTAAGTAGCAAAACTATTAGTAAGTACTAACTGGTAAGTAGCAAAACTATTAGTTATATAATCTGAATATACATACCTGCAGAATGGAGGCGACAAAATCCCTCAAGGCTTTTTTCACTTTGGGACATCCCCGGCCTCATTTTTTGTGGTGGTGTTTTTTCTTTCTTGGTCGATATGTGAACCCTTCAGCGTGGTCCAACAGAAAACAGCTTAAAATCAGCCATAAGACAATGAAGGTAAAGAGACGTCGCGAAAGCATCGTTTTTCGTTCCTGGCCAGCCGCCACTACCAGTGATATTTCCGATGTTTGGTAGAAAGGTCTCTTGTTGGGACGTAAATGATACTGCAATCAATGCTCTGTGTACAAAGTGAATTAAGACCGTAGTAACGTGTGCAGAATTATTTATTTGCAATATTTAAAAGTGAACTTTGCCCATACTCTCGTTCTCAATGGAGACTACATTTAATAATCGCTTCACTCGGGGTATTTAGCCTAAGGTAAGACGTACCCACTGTTCTGATTATCACATGCAATATATCAAATGCATAAAACTTTAGAGAATGATAGATCTGAGAGAAGATGTATTTTTAAAATCATATCGCTTACCTCTTATCTGAAAGGGGGTCGAACCGTTATATTGCAAGTGCAAAACTGAGTAGGACAGCTATAAATAGATGTCTGATTGATGACAGAGACCGCATGTTGTTCCCATTTTATAATAAAACAAAAGCAAATTGCTTTCTAATAAATCATGGAAATAGAATGCGTGGATAATAAAGGGGCTTTAGTCATACGAATAATTAAACAAAATTGCTTATGCGGAAGAGGACAGAATAGGACGCACGAGATTCTGATGCCAATTCATCATGACACTCGGTGCTACTGATTGCTGGTTTTCAGTGTCACGCCATTCAAAATAGATCAAAATAAAAATCAATTAAGGCCAGAATCCGGTAAATGAAAGGAGGTCAATATACAAAGACCCTCCTCCATGACGAGATTCATAGATGTCTGAAATCGTAGGCCCCTGCTGATGTTCGCCTGTTGAATAGGCGAACATCAACAGGGGAGCTCTGTAGAAGTGATCAACTTTTTTTACGGCTCATTTGCTTGGAGGTGACAAATTCTCATATCAACTGGATTCCTGTACGTCAACAAGATTTCGGTTCAACAAAGACTCAATTACAAATTAGTCGCATTGGAAGTCTTTCTGCCGAATGAGAATGCATTTGCCTTTGTGGCTTCTCCTACAATTTATTGTACTTCGAGAAGAGTGATCGATTTTACGCACTTCTTGCTTTTCCATTGTATAATTTGTTTACTTGTATTTATTAGACATTAAGGGCCAGTTACAGTTGTATTTAGCCCGTATAATACAAAATCGTGTTCATACCTGCCATAATATTTTGGTTTAAGAAAGAATGTTGACTCAGAAATTGTTCTAAACATTATTCAATAGCGATAATCTATTAAGACTCTATGATTAGCGCGGTCAAGGTTGCGAAATTTACAATGCAATATACAGAGGTCGATAATTAAAGGGCGAACAGAACACTCCAGGGCCCAGTTGCTTGAAGCATGGTTGGCGTTAACCAGCGTTTAATGCCTTGACAACGTATTGGTTTTGATACTGCTTAACCAATGGTTTAAGCTAACCATGCTTTGAGCAACTCAGCCCAGTGCGGCTTACTTTACAGTGGAAGCAGGCAATATCCATCTAGTGGCCATATTCACCTGTAAGAGCTTGATATCAGTGAATGAAATTTTCTATATTATTCAAAATCATTTTGTAAGGCGTGGCTTTTTAGGGTCTTCCAGCTTTATTATCGGTTTGAGAAAGCTGTAAACATGTACAATGAAAACTTACCGCTTTTTGAACATTCAACATTTGTTTCCTTTTATGACATTCCGATACCCTGGGTACCAGAATAGAATTTTAGTAGAACTGCCTAGGATATCTTTAAGTAGCCAGAAAGTGGTTGTCATGGGAAGAAAAATCAACGTAAAAAAAAACTGAGGCATGAAATTGTGTCCTGATAAATTGAAGTGAAAGTCACTAAATTTGTGAGTTTCGTTGAGTCGACCCCCCTCTAGGCCTAAAGCAAGTCATCTGCTTAAGGTGAAACCATAAATACATGTATCGCAGAACTTCGCGGAGCTCGGGGAGCGGGGCCCATAAAATGTCAGATATGGGAGAGGAGAGAGAAGCGAAGTAATTAGTGTAACCTGGGGGACGGGGCGGGTTTCAACATTGGCTCTGAAATGTCGTTCCGGCTGGATCAAATTCAACAGTCCCCTGGCCTTGAAAAACGATTGATCGGGGTCTGGTACTGGTGAGTATTAGCAAGCCATCTGCTCTGTAGTTAGTGAAACGTTAAGTGCATAAAACGTGAGGAGTTTACTTGCCCAGAATCAAATAGTAAAATACGAGAGAGAATGAGCTTAGATCATTCTCTCTTGTAAAATAACAATGACAATCCCTGACAATGTGTCAAAATATTTACCATTTGTTTGTAAAATAGACTGAAGTACCTAAAGAACTGTAAGTGAGTAAAATACAACGCAAGTATGGAAAAATTTTGGCGATGTGTTAGTCACAACTAAGACAATATTCTTAACCAAATTAATTATGACCGTGGTTTATTGTTGACTAGCTTCCATGGGTGACACTAGTCCCGTTCAACCCCAAGGGGTGGGGCTGGGAGGGGTTCTCCCTTATATGGCCTATACGGGGATGTGCCGCTGGGTTGGGTATGGTTTTTGACCTCTCTGTCCTCTCTGTGTTCAATGAAACAGGAATATATGTCTGAGAAAAGGGCTTTAGTAAAACTACGAATAAGCAGTCACAAACTAATGATAGAAATAGAAATATTTACTGATACAATCAAACTACGAAAGATAATAGGCATTGTCCTTTTTGTGGATCTAATCTAATAGAAGGCAAAGTTCACTTTTTTTTTTCGCTGTTCTACACATCATTATCATCATTACCGTCACTTTCATTTATACACGGTAAAAACATCAGGCAAATATACAGTATACTATAAACAAAAGTTACAAACTATTGAATTAACAGTAATAGCACTTACAGATTTAAGATGAATGTTGAAAACTGTATAAATTAATAAAATTAATTTATAAAATTAAAGCCTGTTTTAAATGAATGCCGTATTCGAGCTAGAAGTTAACAGTTTCCGAAAGCCAGTCCAAGATTTTGCTTGTCTTACATCACTGGGCAAATTGTTCCACAGAACAGCCCCTCTGTAGCAGAAGCTATTTCTATAGTAATTGGTTCGTGGCAAGGGAACAGCAAGCTTATTTTCAGAATCTCTAAGGTTATAAGAACTAAATAAGTCGCTGCGTAGTATGAAGATTTATACACCATCACAGCCTTCTGAATTTGCCGTTGAGTTTCAACGTTTTGCCACCCCAAGTCATTTAAAAGTATGCTGGCATCTGCATCGTAATTGGAGTTTGTGAGAACAGGTGCCGCACGGTTCTGGAGTCGCCGTAATTTATCACGCAAAGTTTCATTGAATACACATTGCTAAGAAAGACATAAATTAGGCAAGATCTGTGTTACGTCATATTTACTTTAAAAGAAAAGCGTAGTTAACCTGTTTCACCCTTTTAACTAGTTTTCAACGTAACGTTTGCGGTTTTCAACTAGAGTTTCAAAGTGGGGGGGAGATGCTTTTCTCGTTAGTCTGTTGCTGTATGAAAACAATGCTGTCCATGATTTCAAACATACCATGGCAAAAGTTTATAACGTGTTGTTGTAGTAAGTTTCTCTGCACTGGTAAAAACTGAACGTGTTAATGAGAAGTTAATCGCACTTAATGGAAACAATAAGCTAGTACTTACATTTCATAAGACAAGTAGACAGACAACAGAAACTAAGAGATATATAACTGAAGGAAGTTGAAGTAGCTAACTGTTCTCCAAAATTAAAAAAAAAGCCAAATCCCAAAATTGAAATCTTTAATTTTATTTGACAACGCGTTTAACTAAGTTATAAGTAGTGGGGTAATTGAAACTAGCAATGCAGACAAGACTAACAATCAACGTGACGACTTGGCTTATCTCTAAAGAGATGTTGTGTACTCGGAGATATACTGAACTTGTACAGAAATCACAAAAGACCTGAATTTGTAATCTACCCTAATAAAGGAACTTAATCAAAATTTTGACGCCTTTAACTAATTTCATTAGTTATCGCCTCAAAATGAAAATGACTGGCTCTCAGTTAGGACAGCATAGCTGTACAGTCGCTTGCTTGACCGTCCTGGAGTCCAAGGACGTTTCTGTTCCATTCTTTTTTGGTTGGGCCTTCAGTGCAGCCTAATAAATGAATGGATAAATTAATCAATATAATTAATAATTAAGATAAAGAAATAAAGAAATACATAAGAGTTTAAAGTACTTTTAAGGTTCCAGTAGATTTAGGAGTAAATTTTTATCCAAAGCAGGGCTTCTATTAAATACATCCCGTTAACTGACCGACTTGAAACTTGCAAAAAAAGTTACAAGTCTACTTAACTTCTGACATTTAGAGTAAGCTTTGCCGATTAAATTAAGACAGATTTAGGCAAACCTGACAGGGAAGCGCCCAAAACACAATCACAACAATTCCCTCTCTGTAACTCAAATGTGCTCGTTAATTTTTTGAAATTATTATGCATTATCACCCGCTAGTTAATTCATCAGAACTGAAAAAAAAGTTGCGTCAAAATTACTGCATTGATCATAACTGTCGGTAATATTCTCTTGTATGATTTGCTTATGGCGGCCGTGATAGAAAAGTCTTATCGTTATTAGTCAAGGACGATGAGGGCTAGTTATTATCGTTCCACCAAGAGTTAAGAAGGTTCCAGAAGGAGTGGACATGGTGGCATTCTACAAACACATGCTCTGCGGTCTGCTTTAATTCACACATATGACAGGAGTCAATGTCAGTAATTTTGGCCTTGAAAAGTTTGTCGCGAGTGAACAGGATGTGATGGCTTATTTTAAACTGAAACATAGAAAGCTTTGTGTTTTTTGTGAGCTTGAATGGAAGAACGTAAAACGCCGCAATTGTCTGATCTGTGAAGCCAGCCTCAACAAGACGAACTTCTGATGTAGATTTTTGCAAAGATTTAGATACATAAAACGTGTGTGCTTGCCGGCAGGTGGGAAGTGAGTTCTTAAATGGCTGAACTGACTCAACTGAAACTAGCAAGTCATTTTCGTTATCACGCCTAAAGACTTTCCTCTAATGCTTTGAATATTGCTGTAAAAAGTATTGACCCATGGCCACTGTATTAAAGGAGCGCCGAAATTAAACGTCCCTAAAGCCTTTTCAATAAAGTACCACTCTAAACTGTCAAAGGCTTTTTTTGCAATCTAAAAAGAACGCTATACCTGGATAATCTAGCGTTTTCGTGCACTCTATAATGTCTGCTATTAAACGTATGTTTTGACCAATAAAGCGACCTTTGATATATCCCGTCTTTAATTGTAGTCCGAACTCCCACGGTGTTTTTAATCAATCCGATTGGCATCTCAAAGACACGACGAAGCAAACAAATCACCATGAAATTATTGTACGGCTTTTTTGTGAGAACTTTGGCGAATAATTATCTGTTTGAATCTCTATTACCGGGATCCTATAGAGTACTAATATAGAGTACTAAAGTGATTACCTCATAAAAATTGAATTTGTGAAATTATGGGATTCGTCAGGATATTCTGAAAGAAACACATCTAAGAGGCCTTCTTCCCAAAAAGTAGCATTGTGGGGCAAATTGTCTCTGAGATATTCATGGCCAGAAATTCCGGACAACGCAACGGCGCACGCGCGGGATTACTCGGCAATATGGCCGCCAAACACTCAAAGGAAATGTATGGCAGAAATAAAACAAAATGAAATAGAGCAATTTCTGGCTTACCGGGAACAAGTGCCGCGATGCGGTCGTGTTCTTGAAAGTTTCCTCGGCTATTCTGATTAGTTACTTTTCATCAACAAATGTTACTTGCCCTGCTTTTCATCGATGTTTATTTTCGAAGCTTGGCTCATACAACGCTCTATATTACAGAGGCTTGAAATCCAATATTTGCATCCCAAACAGATTTTGATCCGCTATAGCAGACAACATAATCGGGATATCCCAAGTGCCGCGATCGCTTGAGGAAAAGCACCGTGTGGTGTACTATTTGACCAATTTTCAGCTTCCATACTGATTTCATCGCCCTGCTAATTGCCGTCAAAAACTGTTCAGAGTAGCACAAATCAGTTCTACCAAAAGAGAAGACGTCAAATGCCACGCGAGCGTCTTGTTTGTGTTGATCCGAGAAACACATGCCATATTTTTGGGCAAAAAACTCGCAATTTGCAGCAAACTCCGCCATGTTTGGTATCAAAATTTTCAGTGAAAAACAAGCTTTCTAATGCTGTAGAGAAATGTGGAATACAAGGAAAATAGAGAGTACTTTTGGCCAGTAAACATCCCCATGGACGCGCGTCACATTTTCGCGGGAATATTAAAATTTTTCACGCAACCACTAGACCGGATCGGTTTTTGTTTGTTAAAAATGTCGGATAACTTAGATTTAATTCAAATTGAGAAGTTTAAGAACCCTGTAAGTGTTAGCGATGATTAGTGCTTGCAACATGTTCGTAAACAAAGTGTATCATCAGAAGACATAATTTTCACTGTACACATCTGATACGATTGTTTCCGATGTTTGCATGGAGCAAAGCAAGAACGCCTATTACAAGAGCCCTGTTGCAGCTATGTCATCTTTCGTTTGGATGTGTTGTAAAGAACGACAGAAGAAAGGACATTTAGCTCTGAATAATCAAGGACCCCCTTGATCGACGGCGACTCGTATTTTCCGCCATCTTTATTTTAGTGGTAAGACCGCAGATAGAATGCGGGCTCAAATGTCTGGAATTTCTGGCCATGAGCCCAGTTATGCTCTGATGACTCCATACAAATCCTTCTAAATTTGACTCTGTTCCTAATGTTATGGTTATGGGCTCCTGACAGAGTCAAATTTAGAAGGATTTGTACGGAGTCATCAGAGCATAACTGGGCTAATATCTCAGAGACAATTTGCCCCACAATGCTAGTTTTTGGCAAGAAGGCCTCTTAGATGTGTTTCTTTCAGAATATCCTGACGAATCCCATAATTTCACAAATCCAATTTTTTATGACGTCACACTTTAGTACTCTATAGCAGACTTTTTTTTGCAACTAAGCTGATATTACGTAATGGGGTACCACGAGTAGTGCCTGCAACAAAACACTCAGTCCTAGTACTACCATTATTAATTATGAGTAGTCCACCCTTGAAAGAAAAATCAGAACAGTCTAAGAATTGTATTCGAAATCTGTGCGAATTTCAAAAGCGGTGGCATTTAATTATATTCGAGGGTTGATTTACCATAATTACTTAATCCTTTTTTAGCCGGTTCATCGCGTAGAATGCCCGGTCACATCCGGGAATTTAACAGGCTAGAGCCGCATTCGAGCCATGATTTGGTCTTTAAAATATGGCGGAATAATAAGACTGAAGCGACTTTCATCTGTTACGTTTGATTTGTACAAGCTATGGTAAAAGCGTTTTTGTTCGTTCAGTATCCCAAAAGGACGTGATTACGCTTTTCTAAATTTAGAAAATATTTTGTACTTCTCTCGCCATGCTCGTGCCATCGTGCCCTTGCGCGAATAATTACACCTCTTGTTTTTTCCTCTTAGTAACTTTCTAGAATTTCTTTTGCTTCATTTAGAGTATTAAGGTTAGAGTCGGAAGGGTCCTGTTCGAATTTTTTGGTTGCTTCTTCGTATACTTGTTGTAAGTTTTTTTTCCATAGCCGATCGTTCTTTGGCTTTCTTTTTCGAGAACAAAATAGCATGGTTCCGAGTATTATACTTAAGCCAATCCCAGATGCACCTTTTGTCCGATAAATTATCACTTCCTGTTGTTTTCCAAAGTGGAATATTTTGTTTTAATTCTTCCAGATAATTTGGATCTTCGAGAAGAGAGACATTCATTTTCCAGAAGCCCGGCCCCTTTAAGTTTTGATTGGAATCGGTTAGATTTAACTCAATTGCTGCATGATCCGTTTTTATAGCTGGAATGATATCGGTTGTATTTACAAAATCCCGTAAGTTGTTTGATATCAGCCAGTCATCTAAACGACAGAAAATTGGTGGAGATTTTTGGCTCCAAGTGTAACTTCTAGATTGTGGATTTTTAATTCTCCAGACGTCGACAAGGTCCAATTCATTTTGTAAACATTCAATATTATCTATAACCACTTTTCTAGGAACCATAACGCCACCTTTCTTATCCAGCTTAGGGTCTAGAGGACAGTTAAAATCCCCTCCAATGATTATATTTTCTTCACAATCTAAGTCTTCTATCTGAAGCGCTCTATGTAGGTTTTTATAAAATTTGCCGCTGACTTTGTCTTTGTTTGGGGCATAAATATTAACTAAAGTGTACACTTTATCCTGAATGTCTGCCTTCAAAATAATAAATCTTCCCTGGGGATCAACAATGGATTTTTGGATTGCACAATTAAAATTATTTCTAATCAATATCGCAACCCCACATGAATTTGGACTACCATGTGAAAAAAATGCTTTACCACCCCATTCATTTGCCCATTGTTTTTCTGAATCCTCTTTTGAATGCGTTTCTTGCAGGAATATTACGTCAGCTTTTCTTTTTCGGCACCAGGTGAACATAGTTCTTCTTTTTTTGAAAATTACTTATGCCCCTTACGTTCAAAGAAACTAGTTTAAATAAATCTGCCGTTTGAGTTGTGTTTTATAAAAATGCATATATTGTTTGGGATTCGTGCTTTCCGATGTTTAACGAAGCATTCAAAAAGAGTGAAACAAAAGACACTTTCTCCACCACCAGTCAAAAAAGTAAAACAAAACGGAACACATAGTATATTTACATATAGAGTGACATTAAACAAAATTCTTAACATCTAGTGGACGTGGATTCACTGTTCAGTTTGAAACCGATCATGGAATTAATACATTAATAATTTTTTGCCATTTTACAATAATAGAGAAGGTCTTTAGTTTCTTTTCCTCTGTATATTTGGCCATTGATAATCAATTTATCAAAATTACAGAAGGCTTTTTGCTTATCCTGCTTGGCCTTTTTAAGCACTGGATAAAGTTTTCTATGAATTTCTTCAATTTCTTTCGGGAAATCATCTGAGAAACCGATGTTGGTTCCTTTTAAGTTCTTATAGAAGGAGCGAACAAATTCTTTGTCCTGATAATGACTGAAACGAGCAATAATTGGTTTGGGATAGGACGGAGCTCTTAGACTAGAATTATTAGTAGAGATTCGGTGAACTCGCTCAAAGCGGATATCGATGACTTTATCCGCGAGAATTTTCAAATTAGCGACGAAGACACTTCTTACCAGCTAATTTGAAAAACGGCAAAATTCTAACCCCTACCCGGACGGGAAATTTTTTGTTGACCTCAATGGACCCGGAATTCTACGCGATGTCCCTTTTTGCAGTCCAAAGGAAGCCTCCTTCGTATTGAATGGTTTCAATGCAAAACTATAAACTAACAGACTGGCACACCCGGGCATCTGACAGTATTTGAGAGCATTTCACGAGGCGACTCTCACTTATATAAGTATGGTTTTCACTTGGGACCATCGAAGCACGCGTGTGCTTTTAGAGAAACCGTTCAAAAAATTTCCAAAATCACCTATACGGCCAGCCGGTTCTAATTTTGGACAAGCGCCAAATTTGCAAAGAAATTTTAAAAGAGTTACGCTTCAACATAATAAAGAATTTATCGCGTTTACTTTTTATTGACAGTTTTATGACGATGTGTAACCTTGAAAGGTTTTTGATACGCGCGGCAGTACTCCTGCAAGCGATGTTCCTGAACGACTGAAAACAAACAGCAAAGCGATGAAAATTAAAAGAGACAGCTAACAATAAATAAAAGATCAGAAATATAATTCGGTAGTACATTTACTCAGACAACGAGTTTCATTCACGAAAACAAGTATTAAAGTGTCTCTAAGAATCCTGAGTCTTTAAGCTTAAAGATTAAGTTTAAGTTTAAGCTGCCGGCTTCCCGGTGTTTGCTGTTTTCAAAGATGAACCCACGACAAGACAATCGCTCAAAGCTTTCTTTCTACTGCCAAAATAATACCTAAATATTCTTCGAAAGGGTTATTCTTTCTATTTGCGGTGAAATATCAACTAAAGGTTTGTTAAAGTTCTGTAAGCTAATTATCAAACCTCATACTAGGTCAGATCAGTGTCTCAAATCTTAATACAAACGTGCAAAAACAAGCCTCATAAACTGCGCTCGACTTCATAAAAATAGATATAAATACAATAATTACTCAGACTTACCATATTTCGAGATTTAGCTCCTGAAAGCTATCAAGTAAGGCCAGAATCGCTTGAGCCTTTTTAACCCTCTTACGCATCCAGAAGGGGAAAAACAAAAACGATGCCATCCGAAATCGGATTTCCGACTTTGACAAGCAGCGCATTTCTCAACCAAAAATTCAATAAAGAAACCAGCCACGAATAATAGAAGACTTTTGATAGCAGCTGTATTTCATTTTGTACATCCCGGGAAAAAGACCGTTAAAAACATCACAAGTTCTCACAAAACTCTGTCAGCTTCAGCTAAGCAAACAAGTTTCAAGATGCTGTATGAATTTTCTGCATGAACTCACTTGTCAAATATTGACCAATCAGGGCATAAAAATTGGACGTGGAGCGTGACCAACACGTGACTATGGTGAGAAAAGTGAAAAGCATCTGTCTTTCCGGGGATTGTCTTCCCTGCTTGCATTTTTAAATAACTGGCTGAATTTTCGCGTCCGAGGTCAGTTTGAAATCAAAATGTTAATAGTGCTGGGCCATAAAAAATAAACTTGAGCCTGCGACCATCTGAAAACTAGTAACTTGTCAGCGGATAACTTCAAAAAAATACTCGTCCAGGTTTGGGTCAACATCTGAGCCCGCGATATCGCTGGGTGATACTGGTCTGCGGATACCTTGTTTTGACAGCTGTCAATTGATCACAAAATTGATGTGCAATCAGTTTTCTCCTGGGCTCCCTGGGTTCCTAAAGTAGCTAGAAAGTGTGGGAGTAAACAATGGTATGCCTGTGGTGCGGACGGACGGTCGGGCCGTCGGTGTACGGTCACGTGATTACCAAATTTTCTTGGATGGGTAGTTTCCCACTTTTTCTTACCCATGGTGCTCCGCATGCGCGCTTCGCGCGCCAGAGCTCCGCTATAACGTGAATTTGCTCTGGCGTGCATTTTGTCCTTTGCCCTAAACAGGGTAGTGAAAGTGAGATTCTTGTCCTAAACAGGGTATATATTTTATACTTTAAATCCCCTGAAGAAGGACGGCTTGTCCGTCCGAAATATCGGGAAACCTCAAGTCCCTTTTATCTTTGCTGTTTTGTTATTTATGTCTATATATTTTAGGATTTTGTTGTCCTAAACGGGATCAGGGTTTCAAAACCTCAGCATGTCACCTATAACCAAATATCGGTTGGGTTCCCCATACCACCTTCCACCACCCCCCCCCCCCCACCCCAACCCCAGCCCGGGCGCTTAACATCTTAACTCAGAGGGATAATATTTTACTTGAACATTATGTTTAATGAACTGATGATCGATCCCCCGGATTTCAAGTGACGAGGATGATCGAAGGATTTTTTGGGGCATTCAAATTTTTGATTTCAGGATTTTTTTGGGTAGAAAAATTTAGCTGGTGTTTTTTGGGTGGTTTAGTTTAAGTAGGGAATTTTTTGTTCAAAACAATCTGTAGTGGTGCCCTCGTATCCCGGTCGTGCAGTTCTGCGAATAAAGTACAACCAAACTTGTTTTGTGACTGATTTTTGCCCCCATCCGATCATACCCATCGACTTGACATCCGGAGTACCTCCCCTGGGGATGTACCACAAAGATTGAGCTTTCATCAAATCGACGAATTTATTTTTAGTTTAAGAGCAGACGTGCACAGCTCTTCCATGACAGCAACCAATCAAGTTTGAGTTATTAATTAGTACTTTTAAATAACTATATAACCGCAGCTGACTTTCCAGTTTTAATTCTCTATCTACGACGGGTAGAAATGAGTATATGTAATATAAACAAAGTCTCAATTTCATATAGATCGGGTCTTCCCAGGGAAACTGCAATCCTTTATGAATAGTTAAGGTAAACGGGTTTCGTGAAAAAGGCATGCCATGGAAAAGTAGGAAGGATTTCACACCGACGAACCGAAAAACCCGCCGAATAATTGGTGTTAATTTTTGTTAGAGGAAAACGCTGAAGGCGAGAGGTTATTGTTGTTGGTCGGCAAGGTGACACAAACACCACAACGAGGTCTAGTACACAGAAGCAGTTTTAATGTTGCAAAATGAGCGATTAGTTCCTTGACGACGAGCACGAATTCTTATCAGAGAGAAGAGGGAGATTCACTGGTCACTGGCAGGGGTTCTTAGTCTAAGGTAAGATTCAAAATCAAGCACGGTAGAATTTTGTAGAATCATTCCGACAGGAAGATTTTTATGTAACGCCTTTTGGGTTTGGTTTGTGAGCAACTTGTGAAATGGTTGGAACTTACATGACAATTTATAATTTACTAGTATGTAATATACAAACCTTCAAATGTTCATTTTTCTAAGCTCATGGTCAATTCGGTTATAATTTTCTATTCAATTCAAAGACATTAAGAATGCTTAACGTTTACTGGTAAATATCCTCTAGTTGAAAACCCTTGGGTTTTTTTTTAATGTATTTTTTTCAATGGCAAAAGCTTGCTGTACTTCATCCTAGGATACTATTCGCAAACTGAAGCAAATTTTCTGCTCGATGTTGAAAAAAAAAATCAACATAATAAGCTGTATTCCACCTGTTCCTCGAGTCTCTCGGCAGGCAACTCAATTCCCAAGATATAACCACTTCGTTTATTGTGACGAACTAAAAGTTACACTTCCTAAATTATATGTCTAACCCTTAACAAGGATTTTGGATGCAAATCTTAATAACCTAGGGCAAAACACGGCTTTCATTTCCTTTTTTCTTATAGGGTCTAATATATTTTGCGTTTATTACGCCAGCTTTGGTATGAATATGAATTGCTGTCGTTACCTCTGTTAGTTTTAACAGGCGCATCCTTGTGTTAATTGCGATATATTAAAAATGTCCATTTTAAAGCATATATTGAACTAATTACTACTTCTGAAGTACAACTATACCAAGGCAGAAATCATTCATGATAGAAACAAAACAAAAAATGCGAATCCAAAAGTTATATTTTAATTATTAATTTTAGGCGCCATTTAATCGACTGGTTAGTTAAAAACAACTGGGCAGTCGTGGTTCAAAGGGGGGGGGGGGGGGGTGGGTTGGGGGTTGGAAAACCCTCGCTATCTATGACATCCACAGAGCAGTCTTATCGGCTTGCAAAAGTAATTTTTATTTTGATCTTTAACGACATGTGACATGTTGCAACCTGTTTAAGAGTATTGTTTCTACCATCGACAGATGATTTGTTTAACATGATGGGCGTTATCTGACTCACAGCCTTTCAATATGTTGAATAACTGAGCCTCTCGTCAAAGCCTTCGCATTTTGACACAAAACTGTCCTGATTGTACTCGGGTTGGGTATGTAAAGATGCAAAATGAACACAAATTAGAGTGAGTCAATTTTTCTAAAAACTTATCAAGAACAAAAATTCGCATATTGCTGCGATTGGGTGATAGCTTTTTATCAGGCAATTGAGAACTGCTGGCACTTTGTCAGTTTGTCTTGAAATATGAATGATCTTTGATATTGTAAGATTGTCAGGAAATGACCTTTATAAATAAGTTCCAGAGTTTTTGCACATCTGTTTTCAAGCAGCAAATTTCTACCACGTCGCTTGAGACATCACAAGCTGTTGGTACTTTCTCTCAAACTTTCGACAGCTAAGCTAGCTAGCCAGAACAGCACAACACACTAGCTGTTTGTAACAAACAGTAGACAGTAACTTTGTAGGCCATTTTCTTCCATTCAAAAATTCCAAATGCTCAAATTCAATATTTCATTTATTCGGGAATATTCGCTAAGAAATATATCATAGGAAAGTCCTTTACGTCTGGTAAATTTAAAGATATGCTAGCCAGGTCTCCAGTTTCAGTGCACGCTAAACTGACTCGGAAATTTCAAAGATTGTGGCGAGCTGTAGCCGAGGAAGATGAAAAAGCAATACGAGTTATTTATTCAAAATACTTATTCTTGAGCGGCCTGATAAAGAAGCAATGCCATCATGTTATAAAGGCAGGAAGAAGCTTCCAGTAAATAAACAAAGAATGTATTAATTTTGCAAAAGAAATGGCGAAATTCAGTATTATGCAGAAGTTAGTAAAAACACGCGAAAAGAATACGTGGTTTTAATCTGCTCAAGACTGCAAAATTACTGCAACATAACCGGAAAGGATATTTTTTAGATTGCGTTCTTCATTTAGGTTCTTCCTTCTTTCCATTTTTTTAAAAGAGTGGGTGTTTTCGTTCAAATAATGGTTTATTTGTTTTTTCAATGTACATTTGCTTAAAAGCTTTTGTAAATTAGCATCACACGCGGTGACGGTCTCTTTAAAATACTTGAAAACTCACTCATACCAAACGAGTGACAACTGAATCCAAGTTCATTTTCAACATTCGTCAAACAAATGTTCAGCTGAATGTTGAGAAGCGGGTTGCTTCAATACAAAACAAACATTCTGCTTCCAAGATTAAATTTGAGGATGTGAAGGGGCAAGCAAAGTCAAGCTATCGTGAGTTTTGAAACTCGAACTTTATTATTCGAAAGTGGAAATACACGAAAACCAGTTATATTATGAGAAAGCGGTTTGAACTTAAGTTTGTTTTGCTTTGAATAATTAATTCCAAACAAATGTTGGGTGGTTTTTGTTATATTTCAGATACCCTCTTAGCGTATATTTTTATTTTTATATTAAATACGGCGGTTTTGGCACGGGATAATCAGCTTGAAATGAGTACAGGAGATTGTTGAATTTTGTGATCGTTTGAAAAAAAAAGTGATAGCGCCTTCTTTGAGTGGGACAACTCGCCCCGTATATTGCAGAGGTCGAGTACATTAAAGTTAACAGTCTTTTTTATAACGACTACATTTTTTTTCCGACTTTCGTATATCTAAACAGTCGTCATGGTGGATAGATTTGTGAAAGCCGAATAAATATAATTCTCGTGTGAACAACCCAAAATACAAGAGTTTGTGCTGTGTATACAAATTTAAACCGACTCAGCTCGTGTGGTGGATATGACCTGGACGCGAAAAACTTGCGTCTCGGGTGATTCTTGGTATGTATGTAGGTGGCCTTGCTGAGAAATGGGCCAGTTATTCAAACAGAGTTTAAACAGTGCTTGAAAGCAGCGTTCTAAACCATTTCGAATTTAGCTAAGGCTTCGCATCTAAACATTGTTTACTCTTAGCAGCGTCGAGGCTTATAACTGATCAACGGACGAGACGAGGGGAGGAGTTCCACTTTAACTACGGCCTAAGTCAGACTTCGTTCAATGTTTCTACCCAATAATGAAAAAAAAAGTTGGAAAGATAATGCCATAATGCTTTTGATTTCAGTGAAAAGATTCTAATCTCTTGGTCTGTTGGCTATAATTCTTTTCAGTGAACAAAATGCTCTCGAAATACAAAGGAACTATTCAAGAGCGTGATTATCAAATAATGAACCACGTCTTGCTTGACTTGCTGTAAACAACATATGTTTATAAACAATAACAAATCAACATATCAGTGTCAACCTATTATTTTAGCCAAATTTCACTCTGTTGTTCGATCCATTTTCCCGTTTCCTCTGCTCCACCTTGAAACGTTTAGAAATAGAAAGTGTTAATTTATGTTAAAACGATACCTCCAGCGGTAAATAGCCCTGGTTTTAAAAACGTTTCCTTAAAAAGTGTTCATCTGACACCGTTTTAAGAAAAACTTATATATACTTCTTAAAGAGCCAGCTGAACTGGGTAAGGGCAAAAAAGACTATTGTTGGAACACAGACGAGTGCGCATCAGTTGTTTTTAATTTATCTGTCAAACGAGCAGGTGAATAAATAAGAGATCTCCTCGGTTTTACTGCAGTTTTGCAATATTAAATCACGCTTACAATCATGGTCGCCATTCGAAGTAATGCGGTAAAACACTTTTAGCACTCACTAAAGGTAACCGAATTTCCGATAAGTTTACTCGAAAGATGCTCGCTAGCTAGAGTTTGGGCAAATGGATTTTTGTCAGTTTCGTCTAATTAATGCTAAATGTATTAATTTCTCGGTTATCTTTTTTGTTTCACAGCCATTATTTTCAAGCTCTCAGGCTGCACAGGGTGAAAGCGGGAGGATTTCACGGTCAGTCAAGTTTTGTAAAATTCGTTTTGCCAAATCGTAGCTGTTACTCATACCTTCCAAAGTTTGTTTCCACTCCATATTTTTTGTTTGTAAATCGTTCTGCAACAGAGTGTATGAAGTATTGCTATATTGAATAAGACGAGAAAGAGGCCATATCAAATGTAAATATAATTTCCTGTGGAGCGAAACGACTTTTTCTACCTTCAAATGAATAAAGAAATTCATTTCAAAAGAAGAACACTTTTATTATGTAGCTTTTGCTCATTCTCAGCTAAGTGTTTTGATGATCTAAGCAATTTCCACGTTGCATTCAGAAGGCATAATTCGTTTCCTAACTGAAACCACTGTATAATAATTTAACTTGTACACGTATTTTCTAATTAAAAGTGACGGGTTTTGAAGAAAGGTTGCCAAATTCAAGCAATTTCTCTTTTTATCGCTGTCACAGAAACCTACGAAAAAAGGAACAATAAATTTATTTTTCAAATATGATTTTCATTCAAAGAGAAGCTTGAAACCACTCGCTGTAGTTATCGACTTCGGGGCTCAGCGGTTTCTGATTTCCAACAAAACATGTTTTTTCTTTCATTTCAAAGAATTTGGGAAAATTTAAGGGAATGACTGACACTGATAAGTTCAAGGACAGAAATGATTTAAGGTTTGAATGGTCACTGCTAATAGCGGAAGTCCTTTTTTTAAAGAATATAGCATAAAACAAACATCTTAATGTTTGCTGTAAAAACCATGGTAACAGTGGGCACATCAGACTTCTCTGCCGGGAAGGTAAGAACAAATTTAGTGTGCGCAGTATTACCATACAAGTAGATAATTTATTTCGATAAGTTGTCGGCAACTTCCGTATAACTGAATAAGACAACTCTTGTTTAGTTTTTCTTTTTAATATACATCTTTTCGGTCGATGAAAATGGTATTAGTGATAAGAGAAAGATTTAGTCGTAGTTGGTATATTAACAGCTTAGAAATTAGCAAAAGTAACAAATATTAATCTCATGCTTTATGCTTAGTGGAAATTCTGGTCAATTCATGCAGTCTTGTTTTTTGTTTATTTCCGGCCTTTTTTTTTCCAAATCTAGCCAAGCTTTTGTTCAATCAGGGAGTAAAAATTGAGGGAGGAAGATGTTTAAAATTATAGAAAATTTAAAAATTTTGGATTTGGAAGTTGTTAACAATGGAAAGTTGAAGTAGGCAAATACCACATATAGAGTCCATCACCAAAACAAGGTGCCTCTGATCCCACTTGCGGACTAACTGGTTTATGTGTATACCTTTTCTACCCTAATTATTTTCTTCTCAAATCAACCTCATTCCCCCCACCAAAAAAAAACAGAATGTCGCCTTAACAATGAATTGGACAGATGTTCTTTTTTCAGACTGGGACACATCTGGCATAAACTTAAGCTAATATAGGCCTAAAGTAGCGCTGATAACAGGACTGAATGTTAGTTTTGAAATTTTCTGAGATAATCTTTAGATATTTTAACAGCAACGTTATCACTTTTTCTAGTCCGATTTGGCGAGAAGTTAAATTTAATTGATTTTAAGGGCAATCGCCATGACAACAAGAAATGTGTTTATCATGGGGTATGTAACCTTTTCTTTGGAGTGTTACCTGGTTAGCATTAGGCTATATATATTTGAGTTGTTCTCATTTATATTCATTCGCGTCTTACGACCGTCCTCACGCCCTCAAAATTAAACACCCAGTGACCAAGGGTTGTCAGTTTCTCTTAGACGTAGTTTTTTGCATGCTGCTATATGAAAGGTTTAGCACGTTTTGTATGTTTACTGAATCATTGTCATACGAGCATAGCTTAGATCATTTTGTAGGGTTGTTTTTCTGGCTGTAATTTTTACATTTCCGAGTTCAGTATTCATTCTGTTTGTTATATTATTTTCATCCATTTTGTTGATGAAGGCATAATAAAGAGGGTCGCAAACGGGTCGTGTTGACGCACTCCATTGTGGTTGCTTGTTACATGAGAAATGAATGTTTTATATTCGTTTGAGCGAGGTAGCGAATTAGAATATAAACATTGAGCTTGATGAAATCATCTCCTTCCATTGCTACTAGTTAATGTGCAAAAGTGGTTTCAGTATTCCTACTAGTTCTAGTAGTAGTCATGTCATAGTAATGTCACTTTTTAGTGGTCCGTTCAAATTTATTTTCCCCGAGTCCTGAATTTATATTCGAAAATAATAAGTTTCAAATATCCTCTCTTTGGCAGGTGAAATAGGTGTTGTAAAATAAATTAAAGTAGCAAACGTTTCCACTTTTAATTGGTTCGTATGAACACACGTAGAGACCGTTTTTTAACTCTGAAAAATTCCATTCGCCGCTTTAGTACGAAAATGTTATCTCTCATGTGTTGGCAGAATTCGTAACGCATGTTGTGGCGTTGACGTGTAAACGTTTGTTTGTGGCGGTTGACAATTACAAGCGCGAGTATATAGCCTAAAGGCACTTGTATCGGCTTTTCGTTAATAGCATGCGGATCTTAAAAATATATAATAAGAACATCTCTAGGAAGTCTTTTGACGTACCTTTTTTAGTAAACTGAATAATGAATGAGCTTCAATGAACTGTTTTGCATGACATGTCGCTTAACGCAATTAAAAACTGGCAAAAACGCGCGTTAAATGTTTCAATGTGCAGAGACTCCTGCATAAAGACATTACATGGTTGTCACCGTGAATATATTTTAAGAGTGTAATTTGAAATCAAATACAAAGTCAATATCATTCTGAGTCGCCCTTAAATCTATACGTGGATTCAATTTTCTAGCTGGACAGTAAAAAGACTGTAAATACCACATTAGCAACGTAATTTACACTGCATGGTTTAAATGGCGGTGCAACAAGTACAGTATTGACCTCTTCTGTCACACATATCATCCCATGTTTGCATAAATCTGCATTTTATTTGCCCCGAGCAAATCTGAAACAATACTAAATCCATTTTTGCTGTTCAATAACCAACGCAAAATATGTGGGTGCAATCAAGAAACGCACGCAATTTATTGAATGAATTAATTCGGTCCAACTGATTAGTCTACCAGCTTTCCTTGGTTGCGACAGCCTGATCGAAATTTGCCAATGCATTCCATTCCTGACCCCAGTCCCGAAATACAACCTGTAGCTGAACTTCTGACTTAGACTGAATGGGAGAAATGCAAGATTACGCAAAACATATTGCTCGATGGATGAACTGTGCCGAGAAATAGGCTAAAGTTTTGAAAAAAGTCTACGGGGAGGTGAGAATGTTAAGAACCAAGAAATACTTTGAATGAATAATAAAACAAGTATTGAATTCGGCTGTCGTACGATGTGAAAAGTGATGCAGATCTTGGAGGATGTTCAACCTCGATGGATAACATTCTCCTCGATCAGCTTAATTCTTCACATCCTACTCAGCCTCGTTCAATAATTTTCAAATATTCTAAAATCATATTAATTTGTATGGGTATGTCAAGGAATCTGTTTAGTGTAACACTGGTATATTTTTACTTTGGTTTCAGAAGTACCGCAGCTGGGCCAGTCCATAATATGTGCAATAAAAAGGTGGCTGGCATTGCTTTGCTTGTCATTGGCATTGTATTAATAGCCACAGGCATCATCGTAGGACTGCTGTTACCAAGTATTGCGTTTAAAGAAGTAGAGAAAACGACGTGCGTGAACAGTGAGGACAGCGCCGGGTATGAACGATGGGTGAGTAAAATGTATGTGATACAGTACACGCTCCCGAATAAGAACCTACTTTTAATTATTCAAGATCTGGCAAATAGGTTCTTGTATTTTGGGGTACGCATTGGCAATTTAGGCTAAGTATGTTCTTAATTAGGTTCTTGCTTTTTATAAAGGAGATAATTGATTGGTCATTAAAAATACAGTACTTATTTTTAATAATTATTATATTATTATCACCCTAAAAAAAAGGACAGTACGTTCTTGTTGTACTTAATTTTACAATCTCAAAGTTAGGGGGTGTTTACATGACACCGGGGCGACTTTCGCCCCGGAGCGAGTTCACTCCGGTTCCCTCTCATGGCTCTATATTTGTTTACATGATACCACCACAAAATTCATGCTGGCGCGAGTCACCCCGGCGCGAGTTCACCCCGGTTCTTGTACCGAGGCGAGAATTTCACTCCGGTACGAAATCTCGCAATGGTATCATGTAAACACGAAACGACCACCCGTTTCGGTGTGAAATCGGTCTGCCGGTAGACTGGAACGGGTAGGGCATGCGTAATGTTCGCGATTTTGAATCATACGTGCATTTTATCAACATGAAGTGCACCTTCAAATAACGAGATGTGAAATAACCCAGTCATCATATAAACGCGATACGAAATCAAAAAGTCATGTCGGTATGAAACTCGTGCCGGTGCGAGTTTTCTCATGTACACACCCCCTTACACTCCTTTTTTTTAGCTTGGTTTTAATTGTTTATGATAATCTTACTGTAACCAGCATATAAGAACCTGCATGATATTGCTATGGTTAACAGTCCCTTGTATTTTTGGGTAAAAAAGTGGCAAAACTCTGCCAGGAGGTTCTTAATTTACTAGGTTCTTATTCGCGGCTGTTCACTGTACATTCATCATGAGACTCCGTGTTTGATCCTTTAGTCTTTACACCAATTCAGTGGATAACAATTTTTGTGCATTTTACTGGTCCCCGTAACTCAGAATATCTTTTTCACAAGACGTCACTTCCGCCATATTGCTGTTCCAAAACAATGAAACGGTGGCCATATTGGTGTTCCAAAACAATGAAACGGAGGCCATATTGGTGTTCCAAAACCATGAAACGGCCGCCATATTTGTGTTCCAAAACAATGATACGGCGGCCATATTGGGGTTCTAAACAAGATCTGTGGGAGTGGAAATCTTTTCTTATGTAAACGCTTTCCAATAGATGCTCGGGTCGCGTGAGCCGTTAAATTTCCCTATTCACAGATTTTTTTGAGACGGAAGTCAAAATGGTGTCTCGTCTCGCGACTAATATAAGCGACGTCTCCTATGTATCCCCTCGTGATTGATCAAAGCGGTACACAATTAAGTACATGTATAAACTCGACGCTCCACATCATTAGTATTCACTTGATCAGTGGATAGCAATTTTCGCGAGTTCTGACCGGCTCCCGTAACTCGGAACATCCTTGGATATTAGGGACCTTAAGATCCGAGGACGGCGACGGCAGAGAAAACGTCGCTGAAAAAGTAAATTCGTATTCTTTCAATCTTCATCGCAATTACTCCAAGTCACTAACTTTGTCAAATGTAGGCGAACCCTCCAAAAGTTGAATTCCTAAGAACCACATTCAGGTTCAGAAAGAGAGAGGAAATTTCGTCGTCGCTTGTGTACTTCCTCTGTACATCGTGAAATTACGTATTTTCACGTCGTAGTCGTGCAGTGACGGCAACGAAATGTACAAAAAAGCGTGATGCACGTGCAAAATTGTTGTTTTGCTAATTAAACCTATTGTTTTTACGGCGTTCCCGCTTCCGTCGCCGTCGTCGGATCTTAAGGTCCCTATTCACTGTTTTGGGACGGAATTCAAAATGGCTCCTCGTTTCGCGACAGTTTCGAAAGATAAAAATTTAGCGGTGAATGAAGCAGCCGCCCCAGCAGATACCGGGAAAGAGACAAAATTTGGCTTGTCGGTGTTTACTGGTCGGTACCCCTCGGGGTTGGTTCATAGCGCTAGATATATACCTCGACGCTTCGCGTCTCAGTGTACATTAACCACTTTTCACCTCCCCTTCGGGGGATAGTTGTATACTATTCATCTGCATTCGAGGGATCGTTGTATAGTGTCCAGGGCTTCGTTTCTCGAAAGGCCTGTAAACTTTTCGGGCCCGAAGGCTAATTTTTAAATCAACTTGTTGAACTAAAGTAGCACAGTTCAGTCGCGGATCTAGAGGAGGGGGCCGGGGGACCCCGGCCCCCCTTATTTTTAGGCCAAAGTGAGGCCCAAAGGGCCGGAAAAAAGTTTTTGGAGACCGCCTCCCCCCCCCCCCCCCCCCCCATCTGAATGTCTTGATCCACCACTGCAGTTCCTAGCTCACAAACCAGTGAGTTTTGCTTCGTTAAGTGATACTTTCATTATATCATGGTCAAAAAGGTAATGGGGACTTTCGAGAATCGGACCCAAGACCCGGCTTGGAAAAACGAGGCACAGCCCAGGTGTTTCTTAAACCGTCTTCAAGTTGCCTAGATATCTAATGAAACATTGCATCGAGTGTTTGATATAGCGTCTTCTCAAAGGAGAAGTGACTTTTAATAAAATTCAAATCTGAAGTTGGCAAAATTTTATGGTTATATTTATCCGATATCCAGTTTTCCTTAAAGGCAAGGACTTCCTCTATTTTCTTTTATAAATTATAAGTTTTAGAAGAGGTTTGACTGACTCTTAAAATTACAGTCTTAAGTGACCACTACTGCAATGCATTTTGAGGAATATAATCCAACTGATTGTTAAAGTGCATGCAGGGGAGGGGAGGGAGGGGGAGTAGACATCACTATGAGGACCTTGCGAGCTGGGAAAGGTGTGATCAGGGGGGGAAGAGACGAGGTCTGGGACCGAGAAACGATGTTCTCACAACTTGCAAAGCGGTCACCCTGCGTGGTGGTCAGCGGATAATTGCAGTATTTTTCTCAGTGAAATTTTTAGACTTTTTATAGAAGCAAGAAGCGAACCGGTGGAGGAAATCAGAAATGCTTAAAAAGTTGAAAAAAAATAATATAATGCATCTTTGTTTTTCTTGCATATCGTATTTGTCTTTCGGTACTGAAATTACGGGGGAAACTAAAACGCAACCGTGTTAGATCTTAACCAACAACAACGCGCTCGATCGATTAACAGGTTTACATCGTTTTTGCCGGGCAAGGATAACTTGATACTGATAAACGTTACTGGAGAAAGTGTCGAATTTATTGGAAGCAAGTATATTCAGAGAGCTTTATAAATATGAGCTTACAGCTCTACATATCATAATTGAACAAACATTCACACTTTATAACATTTCACTTCGTTTATTAAGATCAGTCAACATCTTCAATCCAAAGTTAAAATTCAAAACGATCCTAATAAACAAATCACAACTACTACTGAAAGCTCTGTACCTTGAAGCGACTTTAACTTTCCAAAGGTTTGCTGCAAAACACTGCTCGATAGTTCAGTCAACTCTTCGGCGGTTCTTATCAGCTGTACGGAGCTATATGTTGCATATTCCAAACTCTGCAGAAGGAAATTGTTTAACAGAAAAAGAAAACCACACACTATGTCTGAAAAGCGACATAAAATCAACAAATTCCCGATTTACCAAAATATAATAGTGAGAAACAGTCCCGCCTTCGACCGCCATTTTTTTGTTTCTTCTTGAGACCGTTAATCTATGGATTTTGACGTAATGCGCATGATCAGTACACAAATCCGCTGGCAAGACCCTTGCTGATCGCTTTGCAAGTTGTGAGAACATCGTTTGGATGTATGGGAAGTAGCTTCGCCCCCCCCCCCCCCCCCCCTGGGTGTGATAAACCGACAACTAAATTTTGATTTATGGCATTTACTATTTTTTATTTCTAGAAAGGACCGACTTACTTTACGAACAGAGTCTACATCTGGAACATTACAAACAAAGAAGGATTTCTCTACCGACAAGAAAAACCAAAGGTAAAGTGGGCGTAATTGTCATGTGAAATGACACAATTGTCAGTAGAGCTATATGTGCTGCATTTTTAACGAGCACTGTCAAAAGCCCATAACTAGGAGCGAGCAAATCCCTTACTAGGCTTATGTCACGGCGTTTTTACGGACCAATTTATTTTTAGACACATCTTAGGGCACTTTTTCCCGCGAAAATAGAATCTCCGCCATGTCTATGAGCGCATTCGAAGTATAAGATATCAAAAAACGAAAACTAAACTTTATTAAAGGGCAAAAAATATCATTTTTTAGGTCTGTGGGTTTTGCTGATTGGTTTGTGGAATTTAAAAGTTATTCAAAATTCGAGCCAAAACCGTTCTAAAATAAACTGGTCCGCGAAAACGCCGAGACACGAGCGCATGGATGTTACTCGCTCCGGGCTATGGGTTCCTGGCACTGTTAAGGTTTATCTACCCTGGGTGTGGGAGCCAGATTCCCTACAAGCAGAGGTCTCCCACAGCAAGAGAAAATGGAGAGGAAATAGAGAGACCTCCTTCGGCCTCCGACTTGCGTTTTCTATGACCTATGCACTGGCATTTCCTTAACAACCGGTAATGTTTTAGTCACGTCCGACACATCTTACAGAACTGGCTTGCGTGATAACAACCATGGGCTCAGAAATTTCCAGCGTGCGTCTCTCTAAGGGGCTCGCGCATTCCACATTAAACGAAACTGGTTTTGAAAACCAGTACGTTTTGGCCACAAATGTTTTCGGAGGCTACATGAAAGAACGCGTCGGAGGCTAGCAGAAGTCTCTCACATTGCTAAGCATCATTTACAGACGAAACATCAAATTGACTGGGACTCTGCGACATGTATAACGTATTCTACAGACTACTATCAACGTCTTACTTTAGAAAGCTGGTTTACTAACTTAGAACAAACGCCACTGAATCGTAGCCAACAGTTGCCAGTGCCGTACAAACGACTTATTGACGAGATCAAGCAAAATTAACTACGAAAGAATGACTGGAGAACTGACAATTTGACTAACAATAGACGACTGTTTAACTGTGACAATAGACGGATCGAAACGCACCAATTACTGATTACAAGTCTTCATAGCCAATAACATCACGGCTTAACTGACAGACGACCAATAACATCGTGACGTAATTGACCAATCAGATCAATAACCAGAGTATAATACCATCAACTGACGTGATACAACTCACTTTGACTCTGAAGATGACTACCGGACAGGTTGTCGACACGTCAGTCACTGTCAACAACAGTCCTATTCAGGCCTACGTTCACCCGGACGATCAAACTCAACGTACTTATCAGTATCACTTTAGAACTCTCTTTCTTTCCTATCATTATTCTATTGCCGTGAAAAAAGACCTCTCTGCTAGCAGGGAAGGTGCCAGAGGGATTTTTTTTCTTACCTAGTTCCCTACCTCATCCCGCGGTTACCAGGAGAATGAAAGGTCGATAAAATAGAATTAGTATATATAGGTAATAGCATGATTAGTAGTGATATTTCGCACAACTATGACGAGTGATATTTCAATATTGTTGTACGTAATTTTACGAGCCGCTAGGCGAGTGAAATTTGACACAATTTTCAAATATCCCGAGTGGTATTTATGCTAAATATCACATACAAATCATGCTATTATTTGTTTATACTACTAATTTTTTTATTTAGTATTTTTTTGTTGTTGTAATTTTCACATGTAGGTATTTCAAATTAAGCTGAAATACTACTGCTCTAAGCCAATCAAATTGCAGAATTTCTCGTGTAGTAGTGCAAAACATGAAACAAACACAAATATAATTTATCATAAAGATATTTTGGCAGTATTGTGCTTTGGTGTTGCCCTTCCTACAAGTCAATTTCAACAACAGTTTCCGCAACACCAAGACCGGACACCCACCCACCCCCATTTCCTTTAGATTTTGACGTGTACGTTTATTTAAGCAATAGAAAACGTTTTCTTTGTTTGCATAGCCTGATATAAACACGAGAGCGAAAAAAAATTGACCCAGTATGTTTCCAAAGATTTTCCAAGTTTCAGCCGACGAGGAAATGGGTAAATAAAGGAAACTTGTCGAGGTTTTAGCTGAAAACCTTTTTCAAACTAGTGCTTGCGTGATTAGCGCGCGAAAAGCAAGACAACTTGACGTCACAACCATGTTTACATAATCTCATGCAAACACGCCCCTCGGCCAATCAGAGCGCGCGTACCATCTTGGTTATTTTATAAATCATTTTTATAAGATAGGTGCTCTAAAAACAGCTTTTGATGTTTTTGATAGACTTGCCCACACTCGTCGACTATTAAACATGGGAGGAATGAAGCAAACTCGTTTCCAGGTTTCTCTCCTATTCGCTCCGTATGGACGAGAAGGAGAGAACACTGAAAACAAGGTTGAAAATGAAGGGAAGCGAGGAAAACCAAATTATCAAATGAACCATGTTTAATTAATTAATTAATTAATTAATTAGTTAATCATTATTTCCACCAACATCTTTATAAGTTTAAGATATCTGGTTATTTACCAGCTCGAGGAGAAAGGCCCTTACATCTACACAACAGAATCAGTGAAGGTTGATGTCAAATTTGAAAACGATCGAGTAACAAGCAAGACCTTTGACAAGGCCAAATTCAACAAAACATTAACAGCCAAAGAATGCCCAAAGTGCAAAGAAAATGATCAGGTATGTTACGTTAAAATCAAACGAGGTTTAACCAGGAAATAATGAAAACCAGTCATAAACGAAAATGTTTCAGTCTTTAACTTGTGCTTATATATATGGCTAATTTTGTGGTCGTGAAATACAAACATCTTTAATTATAAACTAAGAGTGATCGCTATTTTCTTTACAGTTGACAGTACTAAATGCTGCTTACCTTGGGCTCATTGCAAAAGTTGGATCGGCGAAGGACTTTGGGATGGCGTTTATACCACTCATATTGAACTTGGTATTTTACGCTTTGGATCGTCAAACAACAAACAGAAGCAATACATTGCTTTTGATGGGAAAATCTCAGACCGATCAATTACAATTCCCTTCCACTGCAACTCTGGCGTTTGGTTCTTGGATAAATTCTAATCATTCTGATCCCACGCAAAATGCTTTGTTCGGATCTCTCAAACGAAATTACTCTCTTCAAGAAATGAGCGGTCTTTATGGAGCGCTCACGAATTCGACATTTTTACCGTTTACAAATGCGCCCCTCCTAGCCCGGTGTACAAAGAAAAGCAATATGCCATCTCGACACTGTGGGCTAGCCATTAATCTTGGAATTTATGCCACTGTTAATGCATCCTCACTCGTAAAATCACTTGTTGCCCCATGGATTCAAAGTTTTCTGTGTCCGCACCCATCATCATGTTACAACACAAGTAACCCAGCAGCCATACTTGCTGTTGCCGCATTCATCGCAGGACCGCTGCCTAGGTTTGTTCTACAATATTTGGAGAACAATACTTATGGTCTCACGACAACGCGGAACCAAAGCGAAATAATACTGGGATATTCAATGGACAAGCTGCCTCTTCCTCCACCATTTGTTCCAAGCGTGATCCGAGTACCTGGTGCGGTGTCTTCGTATAACAACGAAGCAGAGGCGAAGGCTCAAGGGAAAAACTCGACCTTCTACACGTGTGAATCAAAAGAGCAGCGTTTCACTTACGCAGGTAAAAGGGGTGGGTAAAGAGGGACGGATGGGAGACCGGGGGATAGGTGGAGTGGGAGGGGTACGGGAGACGGGAATGGAGGGGTGGGAAGCGGGAGAAATATAAAGGGGAAATTACGCAACAATGCTTAATATTTCGCAATCGAAAAAGCCTACAAAGAGGAAGTCAATGAAACGGGGTGAGAGCCGGGAACGCTAGTTACGGGAGGCGGGAAGTTTTGGACCTCCCTGTCTCCCCCACCACCACCACTACCGCTGAAAGTGTTACTACCATAATGGGTTTAGAGACATGGGGCCGTACAGTTCATTAAAGTAGAGACATGGGGCCGTACAGTTCATTAAAGTAGAGACTTTACGATCGGACGACGCGTTGGCGACGAGAACGTCAAAAAAGCAATAGGGTTAGAGGGTAAAACAACGTCAAGATCTTGTTGGCATATATAGCTGATTCAATTAAGGTTGCTTTTGGCATTGGGAATTGGGCACTAGCTATAGGAATCTTTTGTTTGCGGGGTCACTAAGGCAAATCATTGAATTGTTCTGTATGCCCAAATTCCCAGTGCTCAAAGCATCCTTCAATCTGAATCAGATATATATTTACAATACCCATCACCAGTACCACAAATGAAGAGTAACACAATGTTCTTTCGTCTCTCAACTATACTTTGACCGTGTCAAACGGCCTTCATCAGGGTGAATGGCCGTTACAAGCATCACACATCATTATTGCATGACTAGACAAAAATTTTGAAAATTTGCACGCGCTATAAAGAAAGATTTACGCGCACGCGCTTTTACCGGATGCGAGACCTAGTCGCCCTATTCTGGCTGTAAAAAATAATCATTTATATTCAAGCCCTGAGGCTGAATACAGTTCAACCTATAGGCCCACTGGCCTTCATTATCCCAGAGAACTGACTCTTCCTGAACACTCTGTCAATTGATTGTACTCTGACATCCTCAAGACCATGGTGTCCTGGGCCCGAAAAATGTCTATTTACAAGATCATCTTTGTCTCTACCCTCTACAGAAAGCCTTGAGGACATTCTTAAACAAGCTTTATGATTGTTAAACCTAGGCCTAAATTTTGTTGTTGTTGACCCAACGTACTGCGCATGACACACCTTACAGGAAAACAACTAGACAACATTACTACTATTACAGTCCAGTTCGTGATTAATAGTATATAACTCTTTCTAGTTCTGTAAGAGGTAAACCTTTCTCCCGGTTCCAGGTACTTAGAGACCTGGCATCGTCTGTTTCCACACACCACTGTCCCCTTCGAGCTTCGCTCTGGGCATGTTCACGGCCTAAGCTTAGCGTGTACTAGGTAGTCTCTGAGGCTCTTGGGTCTTCGAAATGCCATGAAGGGTAGGTCTTTGATGGCTTTTCTGCTTTCCTTTACAATGGTTTTCGATATATCAGCGATCTCTGTTAATAAAACATTCTGTTGCTTTGAAAAACAGTCCAAGAAGGAAAGTCCTAGCAAAACGGGAGATGTATATCTTTAAAAGAGTTGTTCTTTCCTTGCCTTTTTAGCTATTGCTGGTAAAACACAAATCGATCAAAGTCTTTACCCGAGCGCCACCGAAGAACAGTTAAAAGTACGTGGCTACTACATACAATTTCCAGGTCAAGAGAGTCTGAAACCGTGTACAACAAGATACAGTCGTCTATCATCAAGCTACGAGCTGTTCTTAACGCAATTTTCGTTCGCTGTCCCAGTCAGCTACACCGAAGACGTGGAATTACACGGCATTCCAATGCACCGATACACCCTGGATAAGTCTGCTCTCGATGTTAATAATGTGACTGTGTTTACTAAAGGGGTATTTGACGTGAGTAGGGTCTTGGGAGGGCCCCTTTTCTTCAGCCTTCCGAGGTTTTTGCATGGGGGCTCGTTACAGAAGGAATTGAATCTCCCAGCTCCGGAAGAAAAGAAGCACGAATCATTTGTAAGTATCAGAATCTTTAGTGGTAATTTTTGTGTGTGCGTGTGTGTCTGTGTGAATTGCACAAAAATATGTGGTATATTGGACTGAAATATTCAGGGCAGGTAATTAAGCTGTGTCATTCCCTTCACTTGAGTTCTTTTAGTCTTCATCGCGATTACTCCAACCCTCGTAATTAGTTTCTCAAGTGCAGTGCTGTTGTTTTGTTTATCAGACCTATTGCTTTATTGACGTTCTCGTTGCCGTCGACGTGGTCGGATCTTAAGTTCCATGATCCCTTATAAAAGGGAAACATTATTTTAGCAAACTTTCACCAACTTTGTGCCCATGTTTTTCCTTGTAGCTAAGTATAGAGCCAATATCAGGGTCTGCAATGGATCTTAAACTTCGCCTTCAACTAAATGGTATGATTCTAGACACATCAATATACACTGATTACCAACCACAGCTCGATGTCACGTTCCTGAACAAACTTTTTCCTATCTGGTGGTCAGAAACGTCGGGAGGCATTGAAAAAGAAACAGCTGAAACTTTCCGTTCTAAGGTAAACACTTAATAATAATAATAATTTTAATAATAATAATAATTTATTACATTTAATATAGCGCTTTAACTATTAAAATATTCTAAAGCGCTTTACAATATGTACAAGAAAATATATATATACAATAAATGGAAAGAAATAATAATAGTAATAAGAATATTAAATTACAAATTAAAAGCTTTCATAAAAGATAAGTCTTCAACTGTACTTTAAAAGAGGCAATGTTCATACAGTTTCTAAGGCTAGATGGCAGAAATAAAAATAGTAATAAGAATATAAAATTACAAATTAAAAGCTGTCTTAAAAAGATAAGCCTTCAACTGTACCTTAAAAGAGTCAATGTTCCTACAGTTTCTAAGGGTAGATGGCAAAGTATTCCATACTGTTGGTCCAGCATGGAAAAAGGCTCGATCGCCAAAAAGTCTTCCGTGTCACCTTAGGGATTACAAGCAATGTTTCAGGCTGTATCCAGTTCTAGGCTTTACAACAAGTAGTTGAGATAAATATTGTGGCGCGAGGCCATTCAACGTTTTAAAAACTAAAAGCGCAATCTTAAATTCTACTCTAAATTTCACTGGCAACCAATGAAGTTCTCTAAGTACCGGAGTAATATGGACAAACTTAGGATTTAAGCATGTAACCCGAGCCGCCGCATTAAGAACTTTTTGAAGTCGGTCATATTGATATTGCGGAAGCTTATACAAAAGAGCGTTGCAATAATCTAAATGAGATGTAACAAACGCATGAATTAGACACTTTGTTGATTCTGCAGACAGATATTTCCTAATTTCCCTAATATTATAAAGCCCCCTAAATGCCTTACTACACACCTTTCCTATATGAATATTCATAGACATATGGCTATCAAACCGTGTGCCAAGGTTTCTAACATGCTTAAGGGTTGAATTTCACAGTCACCAACTTTAATTGAAGCCATGGTAACCTTAGATAACTGCTGCGACGAACCGATGATTAGAAATTCTGTCTTTGAATCATTAAACATCAACATGTGTGAGACTAACCAAGCCCTAATATCAGCTATGCAGTTCTCAACAAACAACAACTATTTTTATAACTACTGTATTAGCAAAACAATACAATAATTACCTTTTCAAAAACCACTACAAAAATTAAATTCAGTTTAAAGTATTCTATTTGGGAAGTGGCAAAACAAAAAAAGGTTTTAGTACAAATTATTGTTTATTCCTAAAATGAGTAAGTATAGGAATTGCTACATTTTGTTACCATGGTTAAAAGATTTGTCTTTAAATCAGCGTCACGAGGCCATGCAATTTGGAACAGAAAATGTGTCTTCTTTTCATATATTTTTTTTTTTAAAATAATGTGAAGACATTAAAACACAATACTGAATACAACACAATACAATTTTTAACGGGGTCAAATAAGCGTAAACGAGCTGGAATATGGTTTTTTAGAAAAAATTGTGAGTTCGAAAACTAAGGGCTAAGTTTCAAATAAAAAGATAAAACTTAATCCCTTAGTTTTCGAACTCAGAATTTTTCTGAAATCTATTCCAAGCCACACACGCTATCCTCCTTTCTTTTCTTTTCTTTTCCATTTCACAGCTTTTTGGAGGCCTAAAACTGTCTTGCGGCTTGCTCGTGGCCTTGCCTGTGATTGGAGGAATCTTGCTTATGACGGGTGTGGTCCTTATTGTACTCGCTGTCAAGAAAAGCAGTTCTGTAACCACAGCGTAATACACGAAGAACAGGACATCTGTGTACATATAACCTGGAAACATCTCTCTAGTTCGAGGATATCGCGAGAATTCACGCGCGAGTTACACGCAAAACGACACGCGGACGGGAAGGAAACTGGGCCGAGTTAATTTTCGCAAAGACGTCTGGGACTGTTATTGGGGACAGGGGAAAAATAATTGGCCAATTGCTGAACAGCGCGTCCCCAGTAACCATCCCTGAAACAATTTCGGTGTTTCAGTCCCCTTCTTGCTTCTAAATTGCCCTGCGCATGCGAATTCGCGGCTTCCCCTCACGCGTAAACATTCTCTTCTGGCTCGCTTCGTTCGCCACTCGAAAAGGCGAGCTTACTCGTAGGCTAGATGACATACAACACTAGGAACTTACTCAGTGGCGGATCCAGGGAAGGGGCCCGGCCCCTTTTGGTTTTTAAACCAAACTGAGGCCCGAAGACCCAAAAAACAATTTTTTGGAGACCGGGGCCCCCTCTTGTCTCGAGGTCTGGATGACCGCCCCCCCCCCCCCCCTCCTCCCGCGCGCGCTTATCTGAAGATCTGGATCCGCCACTGTTACTTAGTATATCAGGCGAGTAGCACATAATCCTTGCAGCTAGGTAAAATCCTAATTGAGACGAAAAAGGAAGAAAAGATGAAAGATTGCAAATTTGCCAATAAATATTCGTCCCACTTAGCTTCCCTGAATCTCTGGGAATGGAAGATTTTATTCTTTTTTTCGGAATCTTTTTCCCTGGAAGAACTGCACCATTTTAGGTTTCAAGCGAATTTTCCCGGTATTCTCTTGAAAATGGTAAATCCTTCCTGTTATTTTGATGATTGGTCACAATTATACTAATAAGTAATAATTAAAAAAAATAATAATTCCCCTGATAGTTGACTTCGCAGCCGTTCTCTCTGTAGAAAGAGTATAGATATATAGCTATATATATTTGCATCTAATTTACTTTCATCGTCAGTTTGTCTTTCATTTTAAACCAACGATGACAAGTTTGTAAATAAAATGAAAACAAGACTCATTGGATAAATGAAGTTTGCATTTTTCAATTTTTTAGAGTGATTTTACTTGAACTGTGAAACGGATAATAACAACTAGTGCAAAATAGCTACCAATAAACAAAAGAAGACAATAGAATTGATGAATAATAGTGCGTAGTATTCTACTACCTATTTGACGGGTTAAGTAAAATCACTCTATAAGTTATTTATTGACAACTTATATTTCTAACTCTGGCACGGGTGAATGTCATTCAACCGGGATGAGGGTGGGGGAGGGGGTACGGTGGTGGTGACCCCTGCGTGGATTGTAGTCAAAAATTAGGACAAATTGGGCATGGCTCGGTCTTTCATTTTTGATACGTATACAACAGGCCCCAATTGTTCAAAAGGTGGATAACGATATGACTGAATTAATCAATAATAAGTATTAGGGATACAACTTTTGTTACCCAATACCCAGTGGATAGAGATTTATTCGGTGTTAGATTGGCAAATGAATTTCTACATGATGTGGTCTACGGGTAAAAAAGGATAAAGCTTGATTCTTGGACAAATGGAAAGGTTGAATTGGAGAAGGCAGACACAAAGGAGTTAAGAAGCACTGTATTGACTAAGAAGCCTAAGTATAAGCTTTTAGCCCCGTGGAAACGGACGCAACATTGTTGGTCAACAACTCCTAACATTGTCGGGAGTTTTTGCGTCCGTTTGCACGTGGCTAAAAGTTTGACCGCGATTTCAAAGTTTGCGCAACAACTCCCAACAACACGCACCGTGCAAACGGACGCAACATGTAGCATCCAACAATGTTGCGTCCGTTTGCGCGAAGCTTTAAGGTTTGGGGGAGCAAAGGACACTGGAACACTTCAGCTTAAAAGAACATTATGGATGTTTTTCGACGCGGCCTATGGTGAATTATTAGGGTGCCCGGAAAATATTTTTTCCCGCCACTCGTAAAAGCCTCAAGATACCACGACAGCGGCCGCGAGCGGTGAACAAGTCGCTGTTTGCCGGGATTACATGTAAAAGTGTTCGCGTTCTTTTAATCTTTTTCACGATTATTCCAACTCGATTACTCTGTCGATTACCTGTAGTTGAAATTTTAAGGCCTTAAAGCTATCCGGTATAGAGTGTTTTCACTCACGTGGCCAGCATCTATGCAAATTTATTGGAAAAAAAGAAAGCCTTTGCATAAGAAAAGAGTTCAACTCCCAGAGGGACACCAATATGGCCGCCGTGACGTCATGTGAAAACATTCTATCACTTTATGGCCCGTTTACATGGGGGTGGGGGACCCCAGGTAGGTGAGGTGACCTGCTTAGGTGGGGTAAAAAAATATCCCTCCTTTACATGTAATCTTACAACCCCGCCATCCCGGGCTGCACTTTCTCAAGATTATTGAATGGTCGCTAAGCACGTAAACAAGAAATATGCTGTCAAACCACGTGTTTTGGCGATTAATGCTCTTCTACACTCACTTGCTGCTCTTACTGCAACCTTCAGTGCTGTGGCTTTCTATTGTTTCCTTTAATAATGATGCAAAACCTCCGCCAAAGTGAATTTTGTGCGAATTTGATGTATGACGAATCGGACCCCGGCTAGGCGGGTTACCCCATCTTGAACATTTCCATGACAAAATTTGACCCCGGCTGAAAGGGTTACCCGGTCTGGCAGACCGGGCTACCCGCCTTGGCGGCTCACCCCACCTTATCATGTAAACGTGATCAAATTAAAATGAGAGATCATATGGACAGGCGGGTTACCCCATCTAAGCGGGTTACCTAACCTGCGTGTGTCCCCCACCTCCATGTAAACAGGCCCTTGGAGACCTCGCTTCCTCACAGAAATCGCGCCGCAACAATCGTTCTTGTGTGTGAAGAGAAGCCCTTTCGGTTATGATTTTCGTGGCAGCGCAGAAGCTATCCGGTACAGTGTGAACATAATTATGAGCCTAAGAAAAATATCCAAGTTCAGGAAGAAAAAAATTTTTTTCGTTGCTTGTTTACGTTCTCGATAAAACGTGAAATTAGGCATTTTCACGTTGTAGCATAGTCGTGCAGTGACGGCACGTGATGCACGTGCAAAGTTGTTGTCACTAATTAGACCACTTTTAATTACATGTAAACCTCGCTTTCCGACCACGTTGGAAATCAACAGCAGGCCGTAGTGTGAAGTACGTAAGTATTAGTTTACTTGTATTATACTAGCTTAGTTATGGTGCAAGTGTTTGAAACAAAATTGCAAGATATACTCATTTTATCCTTTTGGTTTGTACTGCATCCTTGGGAATTTCTGAAGGCTCATTTTTCGATTATGAGCTATTATGAACTCCAAGGTTCGGTTTTAGACAAGACACCCAAGTGAATCGAAAGTGAAATTAAGATACAGTCAAATGCACAAACTTTAAATGCAGTTGAATGGAAGTAGGATAAGGGATAACGTCTTAGCGAGCAAAAGTAGAAAAACTTGAAACAAGAAAACTTGAAACTTCAGGGCACATGCATCACATTTTTTTATCACCTCTTTAGCAGCTGTGGACACTCACGACTTGAACCTACAAGCTACTACACTTTGATAAAGCGTGCTAGAATAACCGCTTTAAAGATAAAAAGAATGGAAATTTAGTTTTAAGCGATCTTTACTTTGCCATCGCCATCGTGGGATCTTAAAATCCCTACTTGAGGCACTGACCCAATGCGGGAAAATAAACACGGGGGTGGTAGGGGTGGGGGAGGGAGCGAGCGAGCACGTCACACGCGAGAATTGGCAAGCAAAATAATCCCTCTTCTCAAGCGTTCTTGACAATGCTTCCCGGTCCTGCAAAACAACAAAAGATCTAATTCCGGATTTTCTTAAAAGCTTCAAGTTTAATTTCTCTGCGTAAATGTAGGAACTGAAAAACCTTCCCTAGTAATTCAAAGACCATGTAAACTGCTACGTGCCACATCACTACATTACACTGCTGGTCAAGTAACTTTTTAAGCTTTCTGTCCCAATATCCAAGGGACCAAGCAAGTAATCCGGGGGGGGTACTCCCCTATATAAGCCATAGAGGTATATGTTTCCGGTCTGAAAACGGGTATCTATTTTTCCCTTTTTGTTTTGGAATCGGGTGTGGTTTTTGAGGGAACTACAGGAGTGTATGAACATATTTGTCATTTCAATCCCAAATGAATATTTTTATTTGTTCAAATCTAAGTCATGATGACATAATTTCTTAGAGAGCAGGTCTAAAAAGAGGTGTAGAAAATGACATTTTTTTGATCTGAAATAGGGTCAGGATTTGGAGAACCTGGTGGCGCACCCCCAGCAACAATTGCCTGGAATACCCCCCCTGGGGCAAGTTATCCACCAACAAAATAATTAACTAAGGCGAGCAAGAAGTTGTCGCATGCAAGAAAAATGTGAGAACTGCTTGCCAAAAGGACAAGCTGGAATGAAGTTTTTTTTAGCCCTGACAGCTTATAGAAAAAATACCTTACAATGCAGTTTTTTATATGCCACATTTAAGAAAAAAATATATTTGACTAAAGAAACAAAAATCTGCATTAATGATTTTGACGAGAATTAAAACCCTATTGAAGGGGAGAAATCCACCCCTAACAATTCTGGAGTTAATATTTTAAAAAATACTATTGTAAGTACACTACATAATTTTCTAACAACATAAGAATTTTAAGAACAAGGCAAATTTTTTTACTCTTTTTCAAGCATGTAACACTTCAGCTTAAACTACAGTTCTTAATTAGAACCCTTTTATTTTAAAATTATTTTAGATAACACAGCTCTTGTGACTGTCTCCTATCTTCTGGTGTGTACTAATAACTGCAGTTTTGGTCAATTTTAATTTACTCATTATTCAACTTTAGAAGTGTTGATACTGTTGGGAGATTTTTACTATCAAAATTGTTCAGGATTTGAAACTGTATCAAAACTACCACAATGATGGTTAATTTCCGTAACTTTGCTCTGAATTTTGTCAATTATTTATGAATATTCGGGAGGCTATAGTTGTAATCCTTGAAAAGTGTTATATACAATATCCACAAACAACAAAGTCAGCATAAAGATCCTTCTGTGCCTTCTTTTTTGATGTATGAATGTTGCAAGAACAACTCAGTATTACTACTCTTCATTGGGTCCCCTGTGTTCCATCATAAAAAAACAGGATACCACCATTTCCTCTATTCCTGTTTCTCTCCTCTTCTCTTGATGGTGCACAGGACACCACCCTTGGGTCTTAGCGTCAGCCTTTCTTCATGTATCATTTTATGTTGCCCTGGTAACAGTGTCAACTCAAACTCCTGCAGTAATCGAGCCATAAGCACTCGCGCCTCAAACTGAGCAAAGGTTTGTCCAATGCAGGTTCTTGGTCCAACAGAAAATGGATAGTAGACAGACTGTGGAATTTGCTTGTCAGGGGAGAACCTGTCAGGATCAAACTTCTCTGGTTCTGACCATGCATCTGGAAGACGCTGCAGTATGAACCAACTGATATTGATTGAGGTTCCTGCAGGTATGGTGAGTCCTCCAAGGTTTTCTTCCTTTGTAGTGATTCTTGTCGTCCCCCCGACAGGTGGATGAAGGCGGAGGCCTTCCTTGAGTGTCTGTCCCAGATAATGAAGGTTTCCAAGATCTTTGTGTTCCACAAACTGACGGGAGCCTAGTACAGCTTCGATTTCGTCAACAATTCTATGCAAAAAAATCAACATTAATAGTGAAAGAGCAAAGTAAATGCATAAATTTCTTGTTGGGACAAGATTACATACCTACAAATTTCTAAGGACAGGAGCAAACAAACGATTAATTACTACTAAGACTTTTTTGGCAGGAAATTAAAAACCTAACTAGCCAATATCAATCTGTATGATAAACAGTAACACCCTGCTACCACTTTGAGTATACAATTTCTAAAAGACACGCTTTCAGAAATAAGCCCCATATAGCAGTTTCAACAGCATTACTTCTCTCTACATGTAACTAACCCCCCCCCCCTCATCCCCCATCTACCACCCCCCCATCCCCCCATGGATGGGAAACTATTTTAATACAAGGTTACTCTGTTCCTGGATGATATTGCAGCAGTATTGGTGACTTGTTTTGACTTCTTGAGGGTTCTACTGAATGCAGATGAAATACACTGTATTTTGCTCCACATATGTCCTGGTGGCCTATCATTTATATAGAAATACAGTAAAATTTCATTTTTTTATAATGTAATAGGAAATGTTTAGCAGAACATTCAGGTCATACTGATCCAGTCTTTCAACTTAATTATCTGACCTACACTGGTGTATATGAATACCTGTTTTCAACATCGGGGTGCTTCAGTATTTCAAAAAGAGTGAAAGATAACTGGTTTGAAGTGGTCTCCTGACCTATAAAAGGACAAAAATATGGGTAACGAACAAAGCAAAAGACTGCAAAATGAAAGCAAACATACAAAAACAGGACTTCGTTTTCTCCTCAAAGATGAATCGAAGTTGTCAAGACAGGATCTGACTTTCCGAGATACATGTAAAAATTGTCTAGGTATCACCCATTAGCCCAGCTCGACAAAGAATCCACCAGAAATTGATAAAATGTCTTACCTGCAATAAAAAATGTCACAAACTGATCAATCAGATCTTCAAAATGTAAGCTGGACTCTGATTCTGCTACTTTTAAGATGTGAGCAAGTATATCGTTGGGAGTTTCGTCTTCTCTCAAAACAGCTTCCTGTCTTTCCTTGAGAACCTTCCCTGCAAACTCCCGAATGAATTTTATTGCTTCAGCCAAAGCTGACTGGGATGGCAATATCAACCCAGTCAGCCGGGAAAATGGGCTACGTATGCTTTCCTGAATCCCCTTTAGACCTTTGGAAACTGCTGATGGAAATGGACTGTTAGGATCTCTTACAACATCTACGTCAATGTCAAATGCAACCTGTAAAATGATCATTGATACCACTTCAGAGTCACTGCAGAATAACTGGCCACTCAAATGCTGGACTGGCTATGTGGCTACACTGCTATATGGCTTTAAGACCTGCATTGGGCTTATTAAAGAACAAGACATATATGTGACTTAATGCATAGCCTGTTCCAGGAGTTTAGATAGTGGGGAGCAAGTTACATTGAACACGGCAAGCGCAAAAAGAAACACGAGGGGGAAAAACGAGGGCTATTTTTTTCCTCGTCAATTTTTTGCCTGCTCCCAATCATCTGAACGCCTGGAACAGGCTACTTAATGCAGCTACGTGTGACTATGTGGATCGTGTGGAGCTACATACTCACAAAAAAGCACTGTTGAGTTGGAAGCAACTGCAGAATACTAGACTGCATTACATGTACTCTAAACCTTCTCTATAGAGCATCTGCAAATTAGTGCACAATATCACATTCAAATCTCAGAGTTGCGAGGACATATGTTGCAGTTTTTGATTAGCTTATTTCTTACACAGTTTGTGGTTAGTCTGATTTGAAATCAAGTGTTGACAGGCCTAACGTGACTCGTAGCTCATGGCAAGAGAGAATTAAGCTCATGATAGTGTGAAATGTGGCCTTAAGAGGTAGTGTGAACAACAGAGGTCTCACATTTAGAGGTTATGAAGCCGGTTAGTACCTTTGGTTTTCTCCAGAACGCCTGGATCTGAATAGCTACGTGTGTATAGTTTTTTTCGTCTGGGAACATCATGATTTCAATATTTGTTTTAATGCTAGAACTGTCAGCTAGATTGGAGAGTACACGGCAGCACATTTGCAACAATTGGAAGACACTGGAAAACCAGTTGGCAAATTTACAAACACATTTGGGCCTTGAAGGAATTCTCTCAAAGCATTTTGCTCAGGGCTGTAGCTAGGTTTTTTGTAATGGGGAGGGGGGGGGGGGCATTATTGTGAGTGCCAAAGGCACAAGCCTTGTAGGGGGGTCTGGGGTATCCTCCTTCAGAAAATTTTTAGATTTGGAGGCTCTGAAACACTATTTTCAGCCCTGTCATGAAAAAAAATCGACCTCAACTAAGTGTGAAAAGGCAGGTGTTTTCAGTGCTTACAAGTGCTTATTTCCAAGGTCCTGTTAATTTAAACACACAGTATATCCAGGCACTAGTACACTAAACATTTCACAATACTGCATGATGTCTGGCTAACTAACCTATCAAGATGTCTCCAGTTTGAAAATGGCAAACAATAGCAAGTCACTACAATCAAAATAACTGAGTCTAAAGAAAACAAATCCATCCACAGACTTGATTTGTGTTGCTCAACAGGTCCAGGGGGGGAATTTCCCCCTCCCCCCCAGCTATGGCTCTGTTGTTGTTGTTGTTCAGAAGAAGACTTTCTAGTTCAAACTGCTCTTTTATTGTTTACTGTAAACGCGCCATGCCATAAGAAACCTACCTGTCAGAAAAGCTCACATATATCCTTGCGACTCTGCTGGATATCAGAACAAGCTTTGGTTCACTAATTCGCAGACAGTCCATACAAATGGTTTGGATGATGCATGGGCCGGCTGCAAGGCAGGCTACAGAACACCTGGCCACTCCAAAAAGCTGCACTGGCTACATCCCTACACTACCATGTGGCTTTAAGTGTTACATTGGCCTTATTAAAAGGGTTGTGTCATGGCAGTCCAGTTCATTTTGTTTAATTTTGCCAATTACTCACCCTCAATCACTATGGAACTTAAAGTAAGCAAAGAAATTTCATGGAAATGATGACAAAATCAGAGATTCAAGACAAACAAATATGTCTCCTGAGCATTATTTTTGAAGTTGCAAACGGCAGAGATCAACTTTGAAAAACTGTTAGGCTGAAGAGATTTTCAAAAACCCTTATTTCAATCCGTTTCAGTCTTCCTCAGTTTTGCCCATCCATGGCAACTGTTGTATCTGTTGTGCTATTTTAACCTCCCTTTAATGTTTTAAGCAGTTATTTTGTTTCTTTTAATTTAACGAGCATTTTGCAATAACCTGATTTGGCTGAATTACCTGACACAGCTTCTTTAAAGAACGAGACATATAAATGACTATGCAGCTATACAGCTATGCAGCTACTTAGATACATGACTAAGTGGCAATGTGTCTTAATAAGGCTTCAGTGCCACTGTGGACTTAAAGAACATGGCATATACATAGCTAGGTGGTTATGTGACTACATGGCTATGGGGCTATGCAGCTACATGACCTGGGGGGCGGGATGCTCCTGATTTTCACGTGACAGGGATGATCAAAGGATTTTTTGGGGGGTTGAAATTTTTGATTTTGGAATTTTTTGGGTAGGAAAAGTTTGGCAAGTATTTTTTTAGGTAGCTTGATTTAAGTAGGAATTTTTGGGGGGCATTTAAAACAATCTGAAGAATCTTGATAGTTTCTGTGTACGCCTGGCTGCATAGTTCTGTGAATAAAGGAAAACCAAACTTGTTTTGCAACTGTCTTTGTCTTCTGGAAATTTTTGTGGCTGGGAAATTTGGCATAGGATTGTTTTGGGGTTAATTTTGGTCCTAGGAATATTTTTGGGTTTTGATTTTTGCCCCTATTGGATCATTACTGTCACTTGAAATCCAGGAGTACCCCAAGCCCCCCGCCTCCCCCTCGGGCTACATGGGTTACTGGCACTTAGCGGTGCAGCCATTGGTTTTGAGGTTTAGCTTTTTACAGCGCATATTCTTGAGTACGTGAGGTTGAATTGAATACCTTTCCAATAACATCCAGTGTGACCCTCGCAAATTCTTCTGCCATATTTACAACAGTTTTCCCATCTGCCATCTCATCCAGCTTGGCCAGAAACAAGTCACAGCTGTTATTAAATGCGGACATCAAGTTCATTAAGTAACGGCGGTGGAACGCCGGATTTAAAAGCGCCCTTTGCTTTTGCCAAACGCCATGATCGGTCTCCGTTACCAAACCGCGGCCTACAAGTCTGTGACCGAATGGATAGCCAAGATTCACATAAGCCTTGGGATTTTTTGGCAGATTTAGCGTAATAAGACACTTTTTAGCGAGTTCTCGATCAGAAACGAAAAGGAAAGGCTGGTGAAAGCCCCACATCAAGACTACTGGACCGTAAATACTGTGCAATTCTTGCATCAATTCACTCATGATTTTTCCGTTTTCTCGCTCTCGGCGAATAAGCGGTACGTTACCAAAGAAAAAACTGTCCCTCTTTGGTCCTGGGATATGGCTGAACCTCCAGTGAATGTAAACCAGGTAAATGGAAAATGCTGTGAATATCAAACCCAACAGAGAAACAATTGCAATGAAAATCGCGAAGAGAACGAAGGCAAGAGCCATTTTGGAAGCAAAATATACCAGGCGCGTTAAGGGATGTCTAAATATAAATGTTAGCTATTGGTCTCCAGGCCTCCGGTGACCTTCGCAGACCTTCTCCTTCAGTGACCTTGATAGTTGACAACGTCAACAAAAGGAACGTGAACTTAAAATTTTGGCTTCGTCAGCAAGTAATTAGCATACTAATTTGATTCAAGTAGAAACAAGACACTGAATTGGTACTGGTGGGTTGAAACGTGTGACACTTCTAACTTCATGATACAGAAGGAGAGCCGATTGCGACACCCTCTTGCAACATACGTGACAGTTTGGACTTTCTCAAAGTCCTTCGCTTCTCATTTCCGGTTCCGGTAGTTGGCTCCCGCTTGTCCGTCCTTGAGAAAAAAAAAAAAAAGCCTGATCGCAGGTTAGCTCTCGCTCGCTTTTGCCGCAGAAAACAAAAAAAGTCTACCGCTCGCGCTTCACGCTCGTGAAAAAAATTTGAGCTCGACTTGTAGGCAAGTCTAATGACAGTTTTACCCTACGCAAGTTGGACAGCAGAGGATAGATGACGAACAGTATGTCTGAAAAAAATTCCGCCAACTTTTACGTTCCTTTGAATAGCTCTTTTTGTAAAAGACTAGAGCACAGACATTTTGAGGGAAGATTGCGACGAAACATGCAAGTAATACCCCTGTCACGTTTGTCACACACAAACGTTTCGTCGTCCTATTCTGTCTACCGAATAATTAAACATGGTTTATTAGTATAGTTCGCGGTGGGCAAGGCGAAAACATCTCAGCCAAGCCTAAGAGCGGAGCTCCCGCAAGAAACCAATGGTTCACCAGAAACGTACGACTACCCCCTTAGCCAGAGGGGCATGGATATTGTCCATGCTCGGGGGTGGTAGACCCCAGTAGAGTGAGCATTTAAAATATGCGTGCAAGAAAATTGTCATTCCCCCACATAGCGATTAACACGCACACTCGAGCATTCCATCTGTCTACTTTAAAAACAACGATCGCATGGCGCCATGAGTATAAAAGTAACTGGCAGCTATTCGTTTCCAAGCCTCCTCCTCACATCAGCCTGATAATTGTTGCCTCGTGATCAAGTCCTCAGAAAACCAATTTTTTGAAATAAATGCATTCAAACACTGTTTTTTTTTTTTATTTGTTTTTTTTTTTTTTGTTAATGACTTGTAAAGTTGTTGGCACCTGGCTCTGCGTGACCTCTTCGTCCACTAAGGAAATAGCAAAGCCTGTCAGAAAGCAGAGCTCCCTCATGAGAATGGCCGTTTACTTGCAATGTACGTTGTCAGCGACTGTCCCTCATTTCCTCAGATTGAACGAGCATGGGCTCGCGCGCGGGGCCCTCGCGCGCAAGAATATTGCCTACAGCGAGGAGGAAGACATCCTGTGCGTGCTATTTCCTTGCACGCAGGTAGTAATTCTACACGTGATCCTACGCGTTATCATACAAAGTACCTAAAACGAAGCTTTAGAGATAGCAAAGCCTGTTTACGAAATATTTTCCCCAAAAATCAGTCTGGAGGGCTACTTAACAATTGTTCCCCGAGCCCGAATGGGCTCTGAGACAATAGCCCATGAGGCCGAAGGCCGAATGGGCTATTGAATCAGAGGTCATGAGGGCGAGAGGAATCATTGTTTTAGTAAAGTCCAACTAGCTGGTCAAAAATATCGAGACAAAGCAACTTTAGCTGGTTAAAGCTAGACTTTAATCCTTTTTTTACCGCCAAAAAGCCGGCGCTTTCGCTACTAGTGGGCTATAAAATATAGCCTAGTAGAAGCTCAACCAATCAGAACGCGGCATTGATAAAAGACCACTAGTTGGATTTTACTAAAACACATTACCCCCTCATGGGCACACACCTGCTTGAGTTAGTCCCGTAAAAGATGAATAGACTCTGAAAACTACAGAAATGAAAATTTGTTTTATTGTTGGTTTTCACATGACGTAACCAAAATGCAAACTACAAAACTATCGATCCTACCGAGATTTTACTTTCACGATGCATTAGAGCAGCTGAAAACTAATTTTCATACAAATTTTCGCTTCAAAAGGATTCTTGGTTTTGTGATAGAGTACGCTTGAATTTCTAAGCTTTTGCGTGACGCGGCATTTATATGACAGCCAAGCTAGCTGTCATGTAGGTTAAAAAAGTGACTTATTTTAGGACATTTTGCTATCTAAACAGTTCATGTATTAGAAAAAGTATTACTTTAATGTTTATGAGTTTCTCGAAGAACAAATTCACGCTTTTGTAGCAAAACTCGGTAACAGATGTTTCTGATGGTTTCCGTCCGCCATGTTGGAGCTCATCCGGATGAGCTCCAGCATGGCGTCTCCATACAAAGCTCTATAAATTTGGGTAAAACATTTCTTCGGATATCTCGCATACGAATTATTCCTTCGACCCAAATCTTTGCAAGGGTCTTTGTATATTTACCTCCTTTCATTTCCAAGATTCTGGACTTTATCTGTCGAATGGTTTTGATTTTGATTTTAATCTATTTTGAATGGCGTGACACTGAAAACCAGCAATACCTTGTTGAGCTATAAAACAACTTTAATGAAGAAACTGGACGAACTATTTTCATCAGTACCATTTTCAGCTTTATTTTAGATCTGATAATATATAACATTAAAAAATCTAATAAATATCAATATCTCTTATACAAAAGGCTACTTATCGTTTTTCATTGCAATTTAAAATTCTAGTCCTTCCACAGGATCAGTCTATTACGTTTCTTTCTTAACCCTTTAAGCCCCAGTATCCACATACAACTTCTCCAAGCTGATCTCCATACATTTCCTTAAAGAATTAGTTGAGAGAATTTGTTCAAAGATCAAAGTATCTTCTCTTAGGTGATCATTTTATTGATTCTTATAACTTATCTCTTTGCAGTGGATGGATAATTGTAAGGAGAAAATTGATCTTGGACACTATTGGGACTTAAGGGGTTAACTCTAGTACTCTGGAACCTCTTTTTCGGATTCTTTGTCAGTAAATCTTGGATTCTGGTGTCCAATCGTTAGTGGCTACAGGCAGAAGTTTTCCGGATTCCAGAATTCGGATTCGCCCTTCTCCGCTCGGAAAAAAACAATTAGGGAGCTTTAGCAACGACGATGGCGACGGCAGCGAGAACTTCAAAAAACCAATAGAGTGTTTTCACTCACGTGGCCAGCATCTATGCAAATTTATTAGAACAAAAGAAAACATTTGCATAAGAAAAGAGTACAACTCTCAGAGGATTGGTTTGGGACACCAACATGGCCGCCGTTTCATTGTTTTGGGACACCAATATGGCCGCTGTGACGTCATGTGAAAACACTCTATAGGCTTATTAAGCAAAACAATAACTTTGCACGTGCATCACGCCTTTTTGTACATTTCTCTACCGCCTCTGCAAGACTACAACGTGAAAATGCCTAATTTCACGTTTTATGGAAGACGTAAACAAGCGACGACGAATTTTTCTTTCTCTTTCTAAACTTTAGTGCAGTCACCATGAAATCAACTCCAGGGAAATTCGCCCACTTTTGGCATTTCAAGCGAAATGGAATAAACGACGAAAAGTTTGAAAAAACGACAACTCATTTTGAAAGTGACGTTTTCGCTGCCGTCGTCGTCGTCGGTGCTAAAGCTACCTATTCCTGAGGGGATGGGGCATCTGTACCCAGGGGGGCCAGGTGAGGCTTAGTGTGAGGGCTGAAATCGAATGTTCCGGGTAACGGACTCCCCTAGTTGGAACTAATCACTTGTGATAGGATTGTTTCAAACACATCCTTGGCGGGGCCAGCGTTAAAGAACAAGTGTTCAATAGGTTTTTCCGCGAGACTGCGCAAGGAAGCAACGCTTAACAGTATTTTGCCGAACCGAGCGGGTTGAATTGGGAGCCTGGACCAGACATAGTCTGCCAACAGTAGCTGAGCCTCGTCCTGAAGTTGTTCCACTTGATCTTTAGACTTGAGACCATGAATATCTGTTTAGAAAACAGAACACCAATAAAAAAGATACTTTTAGCGTTGCTATAGAGCCAAAAGAACTCTGTAAGAGTTTATCTGTTACTGTTGTTAGATCAGGGACCAACAGACAATTAACCGGGATCCATAAGAACCTATCGGTTAAGGAAAGAAAAACAATTACAAAAAAAATTGCCCTTCTGTCCTTGTTTTTTCCGTCCTATCCCATTATTTTGTATAACAAAACTACCTTAGACAGAGAAAAAAGAGCAAAAGATAGTAATTGAGAACACCCCAAAGCTATTGTTGTATAGCGCAGAGAACGTGGGTATGGCTAACTATAAAAACCACGTAGATAAATCGACTTTTTCGTTTTTGTTCAACAATTCTGCATTCTAATTTTATCAAACAGTTTTGAAAAACAAAATAATTGCGTCGTGTAACGAAATCTTCCATTTCATAGCATGGCCGGGTTGTTCAAAGCAAGGTTAAGATAACCGCTAAGAGTTAGTGCGAAATTTGAATTCAGATATGAAAGCTTAAAAAGAAAATTCAATTTTACTCTTTTTGTCTACAATTTGATGATTGGATACTCTAAAAAGGATAGAGAAAGTTAACCGGGAAAATGCTTTTGAACAAAAGAGAAAGAAACCCGGGCTAAAATTTAAACCTGGGTTAGCGCTATTCGGCCTTCGAACTACTGGGCCCCTGGAGAACCAAAGGTGGGTTGTCAAATAGCCTGTAAAAAGCTTTCGTAGCAAGCATTCCTGTGAAAGAGTGATTTTACTTGCCCGTGAAATAGATAGTAGAGTAATCTCAACCATTACTCTCTCTTTTGTTAATTTCTAACTATTTAGCACTAATTGTTACATACTATTTCAAGGCCGACGGGTTTAGTAAAATCACTCTTATCCTAGGCACGAAACTAAGGACAAAGCAATACGAAGAAATAGAGGGAGGGTTCGGGTGGGGAGGAAAGAACCTCGCTTTCCTTCCCTACCCACCCATACATGACTTTTCTGCTCTCTTTCCAATTTTTGCCCCTAACCAAAGCTTGGCAAAAAATGGTCTTTGACCAAATTGATTGCAAGTGACTTACTTGTCCTGAAGAGAATAACAGCCTTGAGGCATGCGTACTCTGAACTGTCCAACTTAAGCGTCCTTAATGGTAGCAAAGCTTCTCGAGCTGCCTTAATCTCTTGTTCTCTTGGATCGCTTTCAGTGCTGGCCCCTGAAGAAAGTGACAACGCCCAGAACACTGAATCCAAAAGTAACATCTCCCGCCAACTTTCCTCCAAAAGAATGACTTGATCGCGAAAGGGCAGCCGTCTGAAGCAAGGGAGTCTGCGGCCGAACCTTAGGGAAACCGTTAGGAGACGACAGGCCGCATCATGAAGGGGCTCGGAGGAGTGGAATGAAAGAGGTTCCACTGCTTGATGGAGCTCGGACATACTCATCTGGGAGGGCTGAAAGTGCCTCTGCACGTTCCTAAAGGATACTAATGCCGTGGAGGTCCCACGGTGGTCGTTTGTCACGGGATCCGAAGTAGAAAACCCAAGAGCGGGTGTAGGGGGACTTGCGTGGCCATTCTGCTGAATGGACGGAAATGTCGAAGGCGGGTGAAACCTTTGCGTTGATGGAGGTGTTGCTATAGTGTGGTGAGATTGGGATGGTACTGCACTGTGTCTAGAGTTTGAATTGTTATCTTGCGTTACCAAGGTTACCCGCACCGGTCCTGGCATAGAAGAGGCTGTCATTGACGTGAGAGGGGTGGAGAATGCAACTGAGGGGGTGGAGCTGAAGTAATCTTTAGCGGCTGACATCGAATTGGCGCGTGAAGCAACAAATTCCTCCCCTTGGCTATCCTCGTAGTACCTCGGGCTTGATGGTCTTCTTTGGTTATTTTTCGTTTCAGGTGTTTCGATCTGTTGAAGCGGCTGCTGCTGTTGTTGTTTTTGTTCGTATTGTTTGTCATAATGTTGTTGCTCTTCCGTTTTGACCATGACTGATTTTGTATGAACAATTCTTATCTGTGGAGTCGCACCAGGATAACCTAAACCAGCAGTAATGATAAGAAACGGGAAAAAGTCAGTTGATAAAGGACAGTTTGTCAAAAGTCCCGCAACTTTTCTGGGCTGAAACAATGGTGGATTTTCATTCTAAACTCAGAACCTAAGAGAACAGTTTTATCATCCTGTATTGCTTTGTAAATTATTAGAATTCTTGATCTTGAATGAAAAAACGGCCAAATGAAACAGATCTCGATAATTACTGGTACTTTCGAAAGACCTACCCTGTGATTCGAGCTGAGGGGTGACGTCCACTCGCATGTCGCCTTGCGTGACGTCCGCTAAACTTTCTGCAGGAGGGGACTTTACAAGTTCTTCGTTGAATCGGAAACGACGGTACACGCCTAAAAAGATAAACGCAGAATCTTCTCATCGCATTTCAGTTAATCCTCTCATCGACTAAGTCGGTCACTTAAACTTGGTAATAAGTATGGAAAGATTGTACGTCAATCACGGATTTGACAACACAAGATATCCTTTAGTGAGTTCCTTAGTTCCAAATTGGAAATGTCAACATTTACACGGAGAAGTTGAAATTTATCAATATGACCAAAAAAACGGCCAGAAGTTTATTTTTCCTGTATTATTGTAAAGGTGTGCTACATAAAAATCTAAGTGGCGAGCTCAAGTTACTTCCAAGGCGCAATTATTCAGTTTTGTTTTCCATAAACAAGGCAAAAGCTGTGAACAGCCGAAGAGAGCGGCAAGTTTCTTTAACCAACCTAAAGCGTTAAGAGCAATTGTACGGCCTATTAAGCGAGTTCATTTCTCTATATTACAATTAAAACATTAGAGTAAGCTACTCTTGGAAAACTACTTATATCAGTCTGAATTACTTAACGCAGATTAGGTGAATTACAGTATATGACATCGTTTCATTTGTCTTGATATTAAGATTAAGAATGATTTTTACCAAAAAGCTACAAACTTCGCCAATGAAGTTCCAATCGTGAACAAAACTTCCAACATTATTCCTTCTTTGCCCTTAACATATGTCATTTACTAAACCAGAGAATTCTTCAGCATCTTGCAATTTGATAAGATAATTAAGAACGCGAAATTGTGTAATGAATACCGAACAAAAAGCACGCTGTAACTTAATAATTACTGGCAGTATGATATCAAATGTTTTCGGTCCATGAGATAAATATGCACTATAGAGTACAAAAACTGCCGAAAAGTCGCAAAGTATTTGAAGTTCACCGGACCCTATCGGCTTTTGTTTCTTCCGAAACTAAAATGTAAAACCATCCAGACAGCCGGAGTCATTAACTCGCTTTTTCCTGTTTGAAATCTTGAAATGCTGTTGTAGCTTTCAGATGCTGGATAAATCTTTCATGTTGTGATTATTGTAAGGCTGGAGAACAGTACTTTCCTAGGGTTCTGTTTTTTAGCTATCTGAAACCTTGAGGGTCCTTAAGAGTGACCGTTTAAATGAAAGCTATCACACAGAAAATCCTTGGCTAAAAGTTTATTACAGGAAATCTGTGTTCTGTTCTGCCCATAATATTATTTCTCGCTAGAGTAAACTTGTCAAGACCAAAACTTTATTACTTTTGACAATTATTCACATTACTATTTATTTTTTATTTTCCCAACAGTCGATAGATGTATTATTAGGTACCTTAAGATTGGAAAAAACGTACTTTACTAGAGTATAAAGGTATTTAGTACGAAAGTACTAATTGAGGACAATATTTTTACGTGTCCTTCTGAAGACGCGACCGCTTTTTACGTAGTCACTAGAGCCATGCGAACAAGGTCTAGCCGTTTGCAAAGCAAAGGCAGAACCTTCATTAGTTTCTCAGTTATTCTAAGACCCTAAAGACTGGTCTGGCCCCGGGAATCGAAGTTAATCTTATCCCTCGAGGCCCTCTAAATGTTAGTCAGTAACAGGAAAGAGAGACTATAAATGGATTGAAATAGCTGTACATCTCTTCCTAGAACTCCGACTCAAATTTAAAGCTCGCTAGCCTAGAATCTATTTCATCGCCCTTATGTACCAACAAAATAAAGAGCAAACCTTCCAGGTTCATTCCAATCTCGATACATTTCTTCAGTCTACAGGCCTTGCAGTCGTTCCTGCTACTCTTATCGACAGGACACTGCCCCTGGCCCTTACACAGCCAGGGCTCAGCTCGACGGCACGTCCTCTTGTAAAATCCACTGCACCCATCGCATGAGTACACTCCATAATGCTTTCCAGTGCATCTGTCTCCACACACTTCACAAGCTGCAAGAATCAAGAGGCCGGACTAAAAGATCGCTCTTTTTAGTGTGTTGGAACTTTAATAAGACACAATTCGACACAATTTTTGTGCGAAAAGCTGGATTAAACATGAATCCTGATAGCATCATGTGAGGGTGCTAACAAAGAGGCTTCATTTTAATGGTTACTCCATAAGATTTTGTCCACAGATTTGAAAATTAGAGCTACATACTAAACGAACAGTACCATGTGAAATTACCGCCAAAGAAGTTTCATAAATGGTTACTCCATAGGATTTCATCCACAGATTTAAAAGTTAGAACTACACACTACATTAAATTGCACCATGTGAAAGTACTGCTTAAGAGGTTTCATTTGAATGGTCACACAAAAGGATTTTGTCTACAGACTCAAAAGTTAGAACTACATACTAAATAAATAGTACCATGTGAAAGTACTGCTGAAGAGGTTTCATTTGAATGGTAACACCATAGGATTTCATCCACAAACTCAAAAGTTAGAACTACGTACTAAATAAAATAGTACCATGTGAAAGTACTGCTGAAGAGGTTTTTTGGAATGGTCACACCAAAGGATTACATCAACAGACTCAAGTTGGAACTACATACCAAATAAATAGTACCATTGGTGAAAGTTCTGCTGAAGAGGTTTCTTTTTGAATGGTCACACTGTGAGATGTTGTCCACAGACTCGAAAGTTGGAGTTACATACTAATAAATAGTACTAAGTGAAAGTACTACTGAAGAGGTTTCATTTGAATGGGGTACAAAAGTTAGAACCACCTAACAAGACTGTATCAATCTCTCTGGGACTGAACGGGGATAACGCCCGTCATCAAACTTTTTTCAGGCTTCTAAATCCTAACTTGAGAGTGAGTTTGGCTTTAAAATTCAAACACATCTCGGGACTGCCTCACTCTCCGTGAAATGTTCTGCCCCAATGGAAAACACCTCCCCCGCTAAGCTTGAGTTATGAAATGTCTTTTACCCGGCGTCCCAAATCTTTTAAACCTTCACATTCTAATTCGATCGATATTTCTAGCTTCTGAGCTAGTTTGATTGGAGCCGCGATAACAACAAACGAGCAAATAAATATTCACAGCCAGAAGTTCGTGATACCTTCCCAAGTGAGGCGAAACCAACGCGAAAATTCTTCGTCACGGGGATGCAAGAACAACCGACGCTGCCTTGCCATCTCAAGATGGGCGTATCACGAAACGTTCTAAAATTTTCCAGTTGTTTTAGTGCTAAAGAGCACCCGATTTATTTACGAAACGGACACTGACCCGTAACATTCGAGAACCTAACACGGGAAAAAAAAAAAAAGGAAAGCTTTAATTAACGACCATGGCTGTTTGATTTGTACTATCCTGACAGAAAGTTGTATGGCGCCAACAAAGGATAATATTTCTAATATATATTAGTAATTTAAGTATAGTTCTATCTTGTTACAGAAAAAGTAAATTCCGAAACCTTTCTCTCAACTGAACATTGAGTATAGATTGGCGCGGGTAAAAGTCGTCGTTGGAACTAGAACCTTGAGTAACAAGGTGCTACCCCTTGGAAGAGTCTCTTTTAATACCACTACATTTGTTCTCAACTGATTTTGGTAGTTTAATCATATGCCAAAGTCCTGATGCGTCATACTAAGGGCACGGTCGAATGGCCGTATTTCGAACAGGAATACATGGCAGAAAAGGTTCACGCAACCGGTGTTCATGTACTACTTTATATTACGGAGCTTAAGCAACGATAGCCTGGGTACCAGAGGTTTTTTTCCTCGCGCGACGAAGAGTTTCATCGGCCACAGGCCGACACGTCTTCGGCCTTTGGCCGGAAACCGTGCATGAAAAGCCTCTGGCACCCAGGGTAAAGCAACGAAGACGGCGACAACAACGAGAACGGCAAAAAGGCCATAGGTTTGGATTAGCAAGACAATAACTTTCCACGTGCATCACGCTTTTTTGTACATTTCTTTGCCGTCACTGTACGACTAGGACATGAAAATGCCTAATTTCACGTTTTGAAGAGTACGTGAACAGAAGACAACGACTTCCTTTTTCTTTTCCTGTACTTTGAAAAAAAGTCCTTTAGAATTCAACTCCAGAAAAATTTGCCAACATTGGACGAATTGAACTAGATGGAATAAGTGCGATAAAGTTTGAGGCAGCGCGAATTCAGTTTTTAAGCGACGTTTTCGAAGCCGTCGCCGTCGCCGTCGTAGTAGGGACCTTAGGGACCTTAAGCAAGGACGACGACGACGGCAGTAAAAACGTTGTTAAAAAAAATGAATTTGCGTTCTTTCAAACTTAATCGCATCTATTTGGACCCGCTCAATATGTCAAACGCAGGCGACTTTTCATGGAGTTGAATTCTTATGGATTTTATTCAGGTTCAAAAAGAGGAAGGAAAATTCGTCGTCGTATGTTCACGTCCTCCATAAAACGGCAAATTAGGAGGTTTCACGTCGTAGTCGTGCAGTGGACGTCAAAGAAATGTACTAAAAAGCGTGATGCACGTGCAGAGCTGTTGTTTTGATCATTAAACCTATTGTTTTTTTGAAGTCGTCGTTGTGGTCTTCGTCGTAGTTGCTTAAGCTCCCTAGTAGGGACCTTACGATCCGACAACGGCGACGTCCATGAAAACGTCGCTGAAAAGCAGACTTCGCATCATTTTAAACTTTTTCGCGATTATCTCAATTTGCCCTGTTACTTAAAAGAAGGGGAATTTGGCTGGTGCTGAAGAAAGGGAACGCGCTCAAGTTCGGACAGAGATGGTAGAATTTATCGCCTTGCCGTTCCCGTTCCCAAGTAAACTTAAAATTTGGTCATTTCACGTCGTAATTGTGCAGTGAAGGCAAAGAAATGTAAAAAAAAGCGTGATGCACGTGCAGAGTTGTTGTTTTGCTCATTAAACCTATTGTTTTTTGACGTTCCCGTTGCCGTCTTCGTCGTGGTTTCGTAAGGTCCGGGACCTGACGAAACCACGACGACGACGGCAACGGGAACGTCAAAAAACAATAGGTTTAATGAGCAAAACAACAGCTCTGCACGTGCATCACGCTTTTTTGTACATTTCTTTGCCTTCACTGCACAACTACGACGTGAAATGCCCAAATTTTAAGTTTACTTGGGAACGGGAACGGGAACGGCAAGCCGATAAATTCTACCATCTCTGTCCGAACTAGAGCGCGTTCCCCTCTCTTCAGCTCCAACACAAATTCCCTTCGTTTACGTAACAGGGCGAATTGGGATAATCGCGAAAAAGTTTAAAATGATGCGAAGTCTGTTTTTCAGCGCCTTTTTCATGGACGTCACCGTTGTCGGATCGTAAGGTCCCCAGTTGCTTAAGCTCCGTAATTTCTCCAGCTTAACGCCTCTAACATATAACGCCTAGAAAGAGATGTCTGTAGTTGTGAAAGATTGCGGCCGTGATAAGCACAAAAGAACCCTATAGCTGATTACCATTGAATAATCTTTGATCCAATAAAAGGGAAAACAATTAACCAGTTCAATTTTATTTCTTCCCTTATGACTCAAATTACCTCCTTCTTCTTTTTCTCGATAAGAAGTTTTCGCTGTCAGATTCTTATAATTGGCAAAAAAATCTTACATGTTCATCTGTTTTTTTTATTATTATTTGAGATAGGGAACGGTATGTCTCTTAAGTTTTCAAAGTGGTTTCGGCTGAGAACCATCATATTAGAAAACTGACCGTTAAATAAATCCGACCTTCATTTTTTCTGACGACGAAAACATTTAAATGCCCAAAAACAATAAGCACTTTAACCCGCAATAAAAATGAACAATTTCTAAGCGAAACTGTCACATTTCTGTTTTTCGATATGGAGAGGTGAAAACGTTTCTTCTGGCCTAAAACAGCCGTGCCTTTGTTAGTTTTATAGCAAAGCCAAGTACAAAACTGTAAAACAAATTGAAAGGATGGTTTTGTAAACTGAAGGGAAACTCAGTATCACGTCACAAATGTAAGGCTTTTAGCCTTAATTTACATTTCAAGTGTCGAGTAAAAACATTAATGGCCTTAAAGTTTTTGTTGTAGCGCAGATAAGATGTAAGTTGTTACGTAGATAGGCTGCCCAGCTGTACAAAAGCCCCGCATCACTAAAATCAAATAATAGGGAACTGCTTCCTATCAAAAAAAAAAAAAAAGGGACAAAATTTCAATCAGCAAACATCAAATTAAATGGCGCTTCCAGCTAATATCGGCTGACTCGAAAACTAAAATAATAGAAAAGAAAGAATCCAGGTATAATAAAGATGTAAAATATAGCTAGCAATCTGTCACCAGCCGTGCCGTCGATATTCGATCAATGGGTATTTTTGCTAACATTTGCAGTTAAAACAACATGTTTAAATTAAATGCAAAAAAAAAAAAGGAGCACATACGACGGTTTCACTAGATTCGTAAATGATAAACTGTGTTAACTTTTATAAATCCTGTTTATGGAATATTAGTTTTTAGTTTAAATTTTGTTTTGTTGGTAATTTACATTGCTAGGGAATCATTTTGTGAAAGGAAGAGTTTCAAAGAAATAGGGATTTTCCTTCAATTCCCATACTAAAAAAAACATGACATGTGTTTTTCGGTTTTTGCCTTTTGAACTTTGTGGTTTTTACGTTTTAATGTCTCTAGGATTATCGGTTTTTTCTTTTATTAATGTTCAGTTTGTTCGGACAAAATTTTTTTTCGGTGATCCAAATTTGCATCTGATTCTGGGTTTGCTATGTTGGTCCATTCGTAAAAAGGTGTGGCGTCTGCAGAGTTTTATATCAAGCACAACCTCGTCCATACGTTTTTTAGAGTAAAAGAGTACAACTTGTTTTCATCTGCACTTTTTGATCGCTGTAGGCTACGTGTTTTTTCTTTGATGTTAATTTTATCGAGTTCTATTGCCTCATGTCCGTAATTTCGTCTATTTTTTCTTGAACGGGTTTCAGATTTTCGATGCTCCAATGTCAGACCTACTCTTAACTCCCATTTTCTCTAGCACTGAAATCTTAATCTTTCAACTGTCCTGGGAAATTGGGTCGAAATAGCGGGAGGTTATTTAAACGAAGTCTAACTTAGACGGCCGCGATCTAGGAAATCTTACGTCCACCAGATCTCTTCCTTAGTGGGTCATTTTAAGAAGAAAAATCCTTTCTAGTCTACGACATATGCTTTCATGAAAGTGCTTGCGATTAATGGTGTTTATATAAAAGGGTTGGGTAAACTGAAAATGGCTTAGACCGCGGTTTTATTAAACACTGGCTAAACTCCGTTTAAATAACTGGCCCACAGTGTTTGGCTGGGTAAGGTCGAAAATTGAGGATAGTCTAAATTGTTTGACTGAGGAAGGGAGTTGGAAAACCGAGGGTTCGAGAACTCGGAGTTCCACTGTATACTGTGTTCTACTGAATTCCTTGAAAATACGAACTAGACACGCGTTTGATCACGCTCGCTATTTGTCGCGTTCGCCCTCGTCTGTGTTGAGAGAACAGAGAGGATGAAAGTAGTCGAAATTTGCTTAATTGTCTTCAAACTAAAATAATTTCAGCAAAATACTTTATAGTTTCAAGTGAGCTGTGTAACGCATTTCCGAAACAAAGAAAGGCCAGGTTGGAATTGACTTTCGGAAAGCCAAAGCAGCAGGTTAAAAATACGGAAAAAAACTATCTACTCAAAACGTTTACTCATGATGCTTTTAAATAAATACTCTTGCAAAATGACGAAGGGAAACAAACAGATGTTTCAATCATCTTACTGCTATGAGTGTCTTGAATGAAGATTTCACAAAAATGAACGGATAACAGTAAAATAAACCAAAAAACAAACGTCTGTTTTGCACTTTTATGGAAAATTAGGTACGACTATGTAAAGTTCTGATCGAAGAAGGTTTTAGTGAAATGGTCACAAAAACAGAGTCTATAGTTTTATAAAACCTGTTTATAGAGCATAATAAATAATACCAAATGAAAGCAATGCTAGAGAGTTTTCATTTGAATAGTCACACCCTATTATTTCATCCAAAGTGTATGAACAATGAAATAATGTCCAATAAATAGCCTGAAGAAAAAGGTAGATCATACTCGCATTAAGATAATTTGGCCTCAGTTTCGTAACTGGTATGTAGTGGCAGCCGAGGTGTGGCTGCGGTGAAATATTTCAAGTTTCTTGTCTACATCTTACGAAAAAATAATCGGCTAAGACGGCTTAAAAATTTTTCGTCTTGTTACGGCTCCGATTAGCGCAGAAAAGTTAAGCCCCTCTGATGCCAGTATAGGGGTATTACAAGGTTACATATCCCGAATGTTTATTTAAGAAATGAATCTCTGACTGAGAGCCGGATTATATAAGTTAATTTTAAGCAATTCCGGGGTCGCTCTCGCGGTTTTTAGAGTAAGTTCTATCAATTAACAACGAAAGAGGGCACACGGTTTGCAACATTAGTGGTAGAGTTAGAAAGCGGGCTGTCAGCCGCGCTGACTGGTTACTGAGATAAGTAAAGTGTTAAATAAAAAAATTTAAAAGTGATTAAGTGTTCAGTTTGGCTGGACCATGAATAGTTTGTTAGTATAACTGTTCTTCACCAGCCAGTATACAAATCAATGGCTATAGTTCTCACCCACAGACAGATATTCCGTCTACTTGTTATTCTTGTTTAACTCTTCTACAGGCTTTCAACGAATACTTATACCAATAAATTGGATAAAAAATTTTATCTACGAAGCAGGACAGAATAAGCTGTCTGAAGAAAAATAACTCTTACTAGTGGATTTAATGCAATGATGGAAGTAGATTACAATTCAGCGTTTAACGCCCAAAATTCCCCGAGATCAAATTTGAAAAACATCCCTATTTTTTCCCTAATACGGCCAAACAAATGATTTCATCTGAAAGTACTCAGTGTCGAAGAGCTTTCATTTAAATGATCACACCATACAATTTCGTCCACGAACTCAAAAGTTAGAACCTGTTTCTGAAACTGCGTAAGAAAAGTACCGTCGAAGAATGACAGGTTTGAATGATCACACTACAAGATTTTGTTCCCAGACAACGCCAAATGTGAGAGGTTAACACAAAAGGTTTTTATTTTTTTCAGTTTTTGCGACGTACCACAGCTGACATTATAACAATTTAGAAAACAAATCGTTTTATCGGAAGACGTTTTTGGTATTTACTTTTATTGTGTTGAGTGATTTTTTTTTTCTCCCTGTTCGAGGCAAAAATAGGAACTCAGTTCTAGCGAGCTGTGGTCTAGAAAACACGATGATGTTGGAAGAAAAACGGACGAAGTCGGTGCCCTTTTAATCTAGAATTATTAAAACGTTCCATAATGCCTCGATAATAAATGCTGCTATTTTAAAAAGAAAGTAGGAAACAATTGCTTCGGAAACAACAATTCGCGTTTATAAAGAAAAAAAACATTTGATTTCAAACAACACTGTCTAAGCCATTCAAAGGTGCGAAATTTGCCCTTTTACTGCTGTAACAATTATTTCTTGAGTGTTGGTACACTGTACATTTTAAACATTTGGGTTAAAAAAAAAAACGTTTTCCAGGTAACATATCGGATGAGTCGCTTCGGTATTTGGCAGACATCATTAGTCCTAGAGCTCGCTTGTCCTCATCTTTGTACAGAACGAAAGGTGGAACGTGCTTTAGGGCGAATTGTTTTGGTTTGGCGGTAACTGATGCTTCACTGCCATCCCAATGAACCAGAAGTTAGCACTGCTTGCTCTATCATGGGGGGGGGGGGGGGGGGGGGGAACATTGTGAAGTCTTATAATCATCACGTTGTTACTTTGACGTCGGTGGCTAAACAGACGATGTGAATAGTAAAGATCTATGATCGCTTTATTACGAACGACGATGGAGCTTCAAAAAATATCTCGAAAATAAAGGATGTCATTGCTGTATTTTTAAATCTCCAGTTTTTGTCGTCTACAGGTTTTGTCTAGTCCCGACTTCTCTGCTTTTGATTGACGTCTGAAAAGTTTAAAACGATTTACACTCCATTCCACAAACGCCCGTCTTCACTCTTCCAAACCAACAACAGGCCTGGCTGAAAAAACGGTCAACGATGCCCGCTATGGACATTTTCTTGCTAACAATTAGGGCGAATTGTTGTGGTTCGGCGGTAAATAATGCTTCAATGCCATCCCAATGAACCAGACGTTAACACTGCTTGCTCTATCATGGAGGTTGGGGGGAGCACATTGTGAAGTCTTATAATCATCACGTTGTTACTTTAACGTCGGTGGACTGAAGAGCGGATATTCAAATTAAATCTTCTCATTCAGTACCACTTTATCGGAACTAGTTGCTAGGCCGCAGTATTTTGGTTTTTGCAATAAAAATAATTGAAATGATTTTTTTCTTTTTTTAACATTTTGATTGTGTCACTATACGGAAGCTTCGTGGTTAACTATGGTAATCGTGTGGCTAAACAGACGATATGAATAGTAAAGATCTATGATCGCTTTATTGGGAACGACGATGGAGCTTCAAAAAATATCTCGAAAATAAATGATGTAATTGCTGTATTTTTAAATCTCCGGTTTTTGTCGTCTACAGGTTTTGTCTAGTCCCGACTTTTCTGCTTTTGATTGACGTCTGAAAAGTTTAAAACGATTTACACTCCATTCCAAAAACGCCCGTCTTCACTCTTCCAAACCAACAGCAGGCCTGGCTAAAAAAAACGGTCAACGATGCCCGCTATTGACATTTTCTTGCTAACAATTAGGCAAGACAAAGAGACATCCGGAACTACTATTAATAATAACAATTTCACAGTATTGGCTCTTTAGAAAGGTCTACAACTCACTGAAATACGTCTGTGTAAGTTTGTTTCTCTACCATAGCAAGATCTGGAGGCAGGTAAGCAGTCTGTGTGTTCAGCCGACAGAAGTTGCCAGGGTCAAAACAAGGGCCAAAAATATTGACACCTTCAAGCTAAGCAAAATCCCCGACCACAGAATTATTAACAAAAACGACTACCAAAATTGTCAAACCTTGCTTTCCACTCGAGAAAAGTGCTAAATCGAAGCGATGACGAAAATGATTTCTTCTGTAAAAATCACATGAATTTCACAAGACGTATGGTCATTAGTCGTTTGAACTCTACGGATATCTGTTGCCCATTGCAGTGTTGGTGACATGAACGCCGACTTCGCTTAAAATAGCCTCCCAAATCTGCTGAAATCCGGCTAAGATTCCCACAGTTAAACTCTATTTTACCCTCAATAAAATCTAGAAACCATTTCGTATTTTCCTACCCTCTAAGCAGAATTCTAATTCGCTAGGAATTAGACGCCGAACGACAAAAATATTGCAGTGCGTACCGGATGACTGCACGATTAATGTCGACTTGACTTCGAACACATAACGCAAATCAGTAAGGTTATGTTATCAAAATACTTTAGCCAGTAAAATGCTGTACCTCTGTCCTCAAGAACGCGCTTCTTTTTCTGTACTTTGTCGGTAGAATTAGCACTTTCGAGTTCTGTTTCTTCCATTGCGCCAAGGAGACGTCGTTTGCGCGAATGACCGCGAGAAAATGAAAGTCTAAAGCCATGCCAACTGACTCCTTTGTCTTAATTGGTGTTATGACATCATTGTTGATGACTGACTGCCGCCGAATGCCCACCTTGACTGACTCAGCTCCCAACTAATGATACGCTATCAACAATGACTCCGATATCGAGAGTTCGCAGAGCTTTCAAACAATATTTCTGGTATTTGACAGCGATTGGAAAATATAAAAGCGACTTTTTGCGCCGGGGAAACTATAATGCATTTTTGATGCCGCTGGCGGCGGGTGAATTCTTCGGGTGACACATGTATTTTTAAGTGTCAACTTGCCAGTCACTTGTCAATCACAGCCACAAAAAGGCTCCGACAGCTGGGATCTACTGAATGCGAAACTCAATATATCCCATTTTATATTTTGAACTGTTTGTGAAATAAACGCAGTTTTTTAAAGTTGTTTTACTCAAGCCAACAAGAGCTGTTAATTTGAGTATTTTAAATGTCAAAATGCTTTCTACAAGGCGATATGCAAATACAAAGAAATGATCAATACTTCCATGTGCAATAACAATGGCGCAGACAGACAGTGTTCGAGCCACTCAAATAATTAAAAATACCTTTAATAAAAGAGTCTGCGAGTTTAATCCGACTCATAGAAACGCGACTAGACTTATTTTACGAACAGGATGACTTTCTACATCTCTGTGGAGCAGCTGTGATAAAGTGCGCGAGTACATCATTCATCCGCGACACATTATTATTTTGTCTACTGAGTTGTTTTGAGTCGCCTCAAGGTATCGCCGACTGTGCAAAGTAACCATTGATTAAGCTATTTATTTATTTATTTTTTTTGTCAAAATTAGTCTACAGCATTATAGAAAGGGGGAATTGACGTCCCGTCAATTACTTGTACGAGAGGGTGCATGTGAAGGGTGGCCATGGGTCGGTTTGCTTCGCTACTGTCGTTTCGCTGCATCGTGAAGTCGATTTGCTGCAAAGTATTTCTCGTTTCGAATACATATTTTCATTGAGTCCACTTCCCGTTCTAATAATTCACGTCATATCCAAGATCAAGCCCTCGAAGAATCCGTGGTACCACTGGCACTGAACGCTGTATTACTACAACGGTGCTACAAGTTCTAAAACCGTCGAAAATGTGCTCCAGGCTTACAGCGAGATGTATTTTAGGGGCTGGAGGAGGATCCTGGCTCCAGGAAGATCCTAGAAGGCAGATAATCGTAGCGCCATATGTTTTCTGTATTCAACTTACATGCAAGAAGTTGTACTTGTCCCTAATAGCCCACGCTAGGATCTTCCTAGCTGAGAGTTAGGAGGATCCTGGCAAGCTGGCACCATGTAAACTGCTCAGTTTTGCTAGTAAGATCCTATTACTAGGGACAAACCAGACAAAGATGGTGGCGAGTCGTTTAGTGGCTAATCACGGCAATAAAGGCCGACCATTTCGTTTGGCTATTACGAGCAGATAATGATGATAATTCTGCTGAAAGGTAGTTGTTAACGCCAGTAAAGAAAGCAGAAGGGCCCAAATTGCATTTATGTGATTGTCTCCCGCCGGGTCACCTTTAATATTCCTCTTCTACTTGGTAACCACACGGACCGAAACGTCTCCAATTTCCGCCTTCCTGGTGCGGGGAACTTTCTCCCTCCACGAAACAGCCCCTAACTCGTCCAGCCACTGACATTGGGGTTACACGGCAAAAGAGACCCAACAGCTTAGGTAAAAACTAGTACCGTTACCCGGGACGAAATCTGGTTGTTTACACAAGTTTTGCAATAAAAGGAAAAGTACTTGAGAGTCCTGGGAAACGGTTACACGACCGTTTACACCTTGTTTTGTTTTTTTTTCCGAGATCGGTACCGAAATGAGGTGTTCCGCTCCGAAAGAGGTCCATAACCCCTATGGACTTTTCTGTTTGGAACAGGAGGTCGGTAAATTGGAACGGGTCAAGAGCCGTTTACACGCAAAATTCCGGTCATTGACTGTCTTTATTTCCATTGTAGCATGGGGATAAATCATTTCTTTAAATTAAAAAATATTCCATCTATTTTCTTAGACTATCATTTATCGTATCAAAATGAAACCAGAAATAAAACCTATACCGTATTTACTCGATTCAACGCCGCCCTCGAATAAACGCCGCCGATGATTAAACGCTGCAGATGGAAGCAAAATTACCAACAAAGGCTGCCTACGAATGCACGCCATATTGGAAAAGCTACAAATTTAACCGCGGCGCTTAATGGAATAAATATGGTACACAATTGTACATTGATTAGTTCTTCAACGTTTCAAACTTCAAAACTGCAATACTATCTACAGTTACTTCGCCTCTCGTCCTAAGACAAGAATCAATGGGGATGAGAAATTGAAAATGGGAAATGAAAAAATAGGAAATAGAGCATTCCCGAGACAATGTAATAAGATCTGATAACAGATTATTGTCATAAAAAATATCTAATTTTCCATTCCATCCGAGGTATAGTTCTTATATAATAATTCCCATTTTCCATCGCCATCCCAATTTTGTTCCCATTTTTCATTTTCCCTTCCTCCATTCATATTCTCCATTTAAGCAGCATAGTCAGAAGTGTTTCTCGTGACGAACGTAAGCAATAAAAATAAAATCCAATGCATTATAGTTTTAATACCGTTATTCAAGTACATTCATATATCGCAATGATATCAATTGCGATCGGTTTGAACAGGCTTAAAACAGATTCCCCACGTCTTGTTGCACAGCTGCCCACGAACAAATGTCAAAACCATCACCGGTGCCTTTTCACCTGAGAGAATTTCTGTCGTTTTATTTCCCGTCAACCAGTCTGGCAACAAAAAAAACAACAACAATATCACTTCGAACGCATTTTCTACACGTGGTGTATTCATGGCATTTGACAATCTCAAATATGAATACTTTTAATGGAACAGCCAGGGGTTGAGGACTCATTCGACGTTTTGTGATTAAACCCATGACAACTAAGACAGAAGCTACAGGGCCTGTTTTAACGGGCAAATAATGAGTACGGAAGCAACTTTGTCCAATGTCGAGAGTCTCTTGACAAAAGAGAGTGGCCGTTATACATCCGCGAGATTAAAAGAAGAGTGAACGGGACAAAAAACCCGTGGATGTTGTAGTGGAGGTTCCATTGTATATTTGTACAAGAGAAACATTAATTTTAAAGACAGAAGAACGGTAACTTACCTGGACGATCATTGCGTGAATTCATTCACTTTGGGTCCCTTTCTTTTCTCGTATTCAAAATACTTAAACAATGTCGAGGAAACAGTAGGAGTTTGCACGTCCTTATTGGCACCACCTGACTGTGCTTTCTTTTTTGGTCTTGACATTCCCATGGAACGACATCTGCCAAGACCGGTGCTGCGGCTTCCTGCAAGAATAAACACACAATCGTCGGCATTAGGGATCTTACGCAATCACAACGGCGATTGCAGGCGAATTTTTTTGGTGTTGTATTCTTAAGAACAGTATCCAAGTTCAGGAGGAGGAAAGAGGAGGAGAAAATCATCGTCTTGTGTTTACGTCCTTCATAAAGGCGAAGGACGACTACGAGCGAAACAGTGTCATTTTGGTGGGAAACACGTGATAGCCGTCGTTAAATCACGACCTCTTACATCGCGGTCGTGCAGCGACGGCGACGAAATGTACCAAGAAGTGTGATTCCCGCAGAGTGCGATTGCTTTTTCGACTTTCTCGCTGTCTTCGCCATGGTGATTATGTGACCTCCCTATCAGGCCAGTGAACCGGAATTCTTCTTTGTGATAGTTCACGGGTCACTAGCAAAATAAAGAAGATTGAACTTCGGGAATTCTAGGGAGAATGGTACAAGCTTTCTGGGAAAAAAGCGTTAGTTATGATTGGTCGATGGTATTCAAGGCAACCATTAACCAATCATAACTAACGCTTGTCCACAACAACCATCCCAGAAATCATTGCGCCGAAAACTTGCACCTATTCCCATTACAGTCGTACCTGGTTTCGAATTCAGCCGAATCTGTTTCTTCATTGTCTAGAAAAAAGAGAAAAAGAAGAGGCTAACCTGTGTACAAACCAAAACATTTTTTTAAAGAAACAAAGACACAGTACAATGGGCTTGTAAGGGAAATGTCTGCAGTGTTTGGTTTATAACCGCAATTCGACGGTTGCTGTCTAATCGAGTTAGAATGAATGTAAAGAGGTAGATACAGATATAGCGAGGTATAACAGATCATCATGCTTCAGTCCTGACCAGTTTGTGGAATGTCGTGAATTCATTTTCAGTCCGGAACTCAGAGTTCTTTTCTCCATACACATATCATTCTATTTATTATTTATTGCTCAGAGAGTATTTATGTGACTATGTGTCAGCCCACACCAGGGTTCTCGGTAGCTCAGTGGTTAGAGCATCCGACTAGTGTCTGGAAGGTCGTAGCCGTTTAATAGTCCAGTTTCGAATTAAAAATTACAGCTGAATATAAACATTAACGACACATTCATACAGGGTTAGCCTCGACGTAAAGTAAAATATTCAGAAATTCTGGCAAGCCAGTGTTTGAAATTTGCACAATAGACAGAGTAATAAACAGCTCTTTTTCTCGTTGGAAATTGTGAATATATTACTTCAGATTGAGGCTAAGGCTGTAAAAAAATGCGTCTTCATTTCTTTAATTCAGCGGTCATGTCGCATATGGAACTCAGTCAAGATTTGTTTCTGAGTTCTTTTCTCCACACATATCATTTATATTTGCTATTCAGTCATAACAGCAGTTAAAAAGGTGTGAATCTTTAGAACAAACAAAACACCCAGCATACCTTGGTCCCAGCGATGCTGCCCTGGCTAAGAGGCAAACTTCTTCCCGAGGAGAGTGGAGTTAGGTGCGCGATAGCTGACGGTGTAGGGGTAGGTGTGTCACCATCCGTACTCTGCTCTGTATCTGACAAGTATCCGCTGTCAATATCTATAATCTCAACCGGCGGCACGGGAATACCAGTTTTCTCATTCGCAATTTGTTGCGAGGGAACTGACTTGTAATCATCCAGTCTTCTTTTTTTAACAATTGGTTTATAACCAAACAGTTCGCCCAAGTTTTTGTTTCCAGTCTGAGTATTTAAAGAGTGGTTTCCCAAAACGCTTTGTTTCTGCAGCTTTGAAGAAGTCTCGGAGAATCTCTGTGACGATTCGCTGTCCTGACTCCCCTCGAGTTTTTTCGCTGAAAGACCCTCACTGCTGGAAGACACTTCGCAAGAATGAAACTCATTCTCTTTGTTTTCTTCAATATCGCCCTCGTCGTTACTTCCGGTTCCCACTTCGTTACCGCTAGAATCATTCGCCGTGTTTTCTTTTAAAAGAGTAAGTACAGCCCCAGGATCCCCTGCACTAGAAGCGCTTGCCTTGTCCTCATCTTGACATTCCGAATTCGTCACCTCATTCTCTTCGTTTTGCTCCTCAACGTCAGTAGAACGCTTGGATGTTTCAGGGCTTCCAGCGAGATTAAAATACCTTTTGAGAAACAAGTTCAAAAACGAGAAGAATGCAATAGAACTTGCTATACAATGCAGTAAATACTACGCAGGTTCGATTCAGATTGCTCGTTGCTTATGGACTATTAGGGTATGACTAACGAGGTGGAGGAATTCTTTTCTTAGTTTGTTCAACACGGCGCACACGTGTAAAAATGTTAAGAATAACGAACATCATTCCGGAATAAACAAGTGAAAGCTTTGAAGAATGTTTATCAGATGCTGATTACGAGCAAGAAAGAAGCAAAAGGTACTTTCGGTGACTTTCACTGAACAGTCACGATCGAGCGCTGCGAGGCTAGTTTCTCCATTATTATTATTATTATCAAATAAAACAAATATATCCACTACGTTTCTGTTCAGATGTAGATCGCAGAAGAAGAAAAACTGGGAAATGTCCCCATTTACAGATCAGATGATGATCATACCGCACAACGTGATACCCTTCCACGGGCGAATCTAAGAAAGGGTGGACGAGGACCCGGGGGCCCGGGGGTCCGGGGGCCCGGGGGCCTCCGGGCACCCTCCTTATTTTTAGACCAAACTGAAGCAAGCATATTGCCACACCTACCTGCTAAATTCTCTTTTGCCTTTTGACTCCATATCTTGACCATTGACTTTAAATGGATTCTTGAACTTTGTCCTCTTAAGGACATGACCCAGCGTAATTGATCCCTTGCGATCAACGTTTGATGGCGCGCGTGTTAACATTGGCCTAGGTTTGACAGCAGTGTATATGTTGACGAGTGAATCATCGTCCACAGCGTCCTCTTCAGCTTTTCTTTTCTGGCCTGGTGGCACGAAAGGCTTCTTTGTTTTGGCAGACTGTTGTGAATTAAGAAGCAGTCCTGAGAGGTTTTTCTGAACGTCGTACCCAGTTTTCCCTCTCTTGCTCATGACCGAGTGACCAAACGATGACGTGGTGACTGGGGTGAGAGAATCGGATTCATTTTCCACGTCGTCGCAAGATTTACCATCAGACCCTAGATCTAAGACCTCAAAAAAAAAAGCAGAATCGAAAGTACTGGATACCTTCGAAAATCCCGTAGGCGACCACCCAAAATGCGAAGACTTAGTGGTCGCTTACGAGAAAAGAACCACAGGGGGTATTTTCCAGGAAGATGTCCGAACACATCTACTTTATGGAGCTTTTGTTATTCAAAGTACTTGTTGCTTTAAAGTCATCTCCGCTTCGTTAAGCAGATTTTTTGGCCCTGTTGAACAACATGAAAAGGGATAAAGGAACTAAAATGGCTGAAGCATCAAATACAAACATTCTCGCTACAATTCTTAGTAGAATGACGGCAGCTATCACGTTTTCCCGCCAAAATGAGGTTGGTTCACGCGCGAGCACAACTTAGCACTGAGAAAATCTCTTTAATACTCGTAGTCGTTCTGGTCATTATCGAGAAGTGAATTCGATACCTTGGTTTTACACGGGCTGAAATTCGCTATCATTTCTCCAGTGATGGGATTGATGTTACCCAACGCAATTCCGAGCGCTTTCTCTCTAGACATCACTCTTTCATCTGTTAAGGATGTAACAATGATACTTTCAAACACATAGCCTTCACAAATTTGTACACACTCACATGACTAGTACACACAATTAGCCGCTCGAGACAGACACGTCGAGCTACGATGACTTGCTTCCTCACCCCCACATACCAAACACACCAACGCCCTTCTCTCCACCAACACCCCTTCCCCCTAAAAAAAATAACAAGAAATTGCTTCTTCTCATTCGCGTCTCGTCGACTAACAAAATGTAGCTAGTGTAACAATTATTACTGATGCCATTTTTAGTACTAAATCACGACGGAAATCAAACCTCAGATAAAACATCAGATTCATTTAGGCACAAAATGCTGCTTGTTTTGCGATATACTCTGAATTTTTTTCGCAGTCCGTGAAATAAATTCGTATGGAAATCAAGAAGAAATTTTTAAGAGTGGAGTTGGGACATAGAAGCTATGGCAACAAACGTTAGTGCAACTTATATTCAGAAAATAATGAGACCTCGACGGAATTTAAGCCAATGTTTTCTGCGAATAATGATGCATGAAAAGGCGTTGATTCAAATTAGAGTCCAATTTTACGTGGAACATAATGAAGACATAACGGCATAAGAAGAAACAGATTGTTGTGTCCGTCGTATTGTCACATTTTTTCTTAGTTATATAAAAAAGATACACAAGGATATGACGTTTCGTGAATGACAACCAGACTTTATAAAACATTAAACTTTATGCGCTGATGAATAGCTTCTTAAAAATGCAGACGTATTTACAAGAAGTCTTTTCCAGGACTATTGATTTATGATTTTATCTTCTGTTTTAAGTATACATTTCTGGACTTCTTTGAAAAGGCTGAAGCTCATTGGTTTTATTTTTTTGGTTTTAAGTAATTTAAAGTGTATAAATGGACGCTTCGCTTTTAGCCTTGGCTAAATCTATATATTACATAAAAGATATACGAGGATACGGTCCGGCAAACTCTAGATCGCCAAGTTCTATGCCTTCTGGTAGCTCGTTCAATGGTACCAGCTTCTTGGAGATGGGATCAAAAACTAGCTGATACAGAAAAGTCTCGTCTGCTTGTTTGAAACTCTTTTCATAGTCTGCAGGGACCTGCATCTTGGCGTCTAGTCTCAGGGAACGTATCGCCTGGGAAAATAAAATAGAATGGTTCATGACAATGAATAAGCCCTTAAACAGCCTTAAACTCTTCCCGTCAATAGAAGACCATAGGGACACAAGTCAGCCGAAAGTGGCCTTATTGTATTCTTGGGCTGTGATTCTGACCAAAGTTTTGGCTAAAATATCTCTATGAGAGTAAAGTCACTTAGCAACAAAAATTTGTCAGCATCAAGGTACATCAAAGGAGAAAATGATTCACTTCAGCATGGTTGACAGGCGTCGCTCAAAAACGCATTTGCTTTAGCTCCCTCGTACTAAGTAGTCAGCTCACGTGACCTAGGAATCATTTTGGCGGGAAAACGTGGTAGCCGTCGTCATTGGACCATGGGTTTTAGCGATGTTGTAGTAGCGGAAACAAGTAATGTAGGAAGTTTTATCATTTTGCGAACGGGAGAGGACTTAAACTCTTTCAATAAAAATAACCGTGCTAACGTTTCTGGTGAAAAAATATGTACAATTAACCTTTTCGGTGTGTATATTTTTGAGAAATTAAATCTAGTCCTCGTGGTCGTCCTCGAGTTCGTCTTAGAATCTAAAGGTCTTTAATAGTTTATCATTTGATTTGGGGACAAGAGATGGCTGAATGACAATCGGGGAATTTAATGAATCTTGCCACTGAATTTAAATAGAGTACAGCCAGCACTCTAGGAAAGGCTCGAGTTAAACAGGAAACTGAAACTCAACAAGCGCACGTTACAAGTTGCGCTAACTCTTTTTAACACTGTTGATCAGCCAAATTCACTTGCCCACGAATCAGGATTCGAATCCACTTTTCATTTTCATTAGAAAACTCGGTTTTCGTTTGATACTCAACGCCGTGGAACTTGAGCTCATTGCTTTCACAGTCAAAAAACATTACTTTCGAGACTCTCAACCGGTAAAGCATCTACCTTTTCAACGGAAGATGATTTTCTCAGAAGTTTCAAAGCCTTGTGAAGTCCAATCCCCTTGACAGAAGGCAAGTAATCGCAGCCTGACAATATGCACATGTGTCGAAACTTCTCTAGGGTGAACTCGTGCAGCTTAAGGTCTGTCATCTTGGAAAGATCGGCTAAGTCAATGGCCATACCATGGCCATACGCATCCATCTTGAAGATTACCTGGAAAACGAGAATACATGCACATTTATTAAAGTCAACAAGGTTCCCCTAAAGCAGAAGGGCAAATAATGATGATGATGATGATGCTGATGATGATGACAATGATGATCATGACAATGATGATGATGATGATGATGATGATGATGACAATGATGATGATGATGACAATGATGATGATAACAATGATGCTGACAATGATGATGATGATGATGATGATGATGATGATGATTAGATTGATGGTGGACTTTGGACCCTTTTTTGTGGACTCAGCGTCTCGAAAATGTGGACTTAAGGACCATGCTGTTGACTTTGAGACTTGGAGTTGACTTAGCGACTTTCGGAAAAGTGGACTTGAGGACCTTTTGTGGACTCAGCGTCTTATTTGTGGACTCAACGACTTTTTGTGTTGACTTAAGGACTACGTTATTTTACTATTTTAACCATCTCTATATTCTTTATTCTATCTGTTTTTGACAGACATTTCTAAAAACACTTAAATAACACAAGTTGGACAAAATTTCTGATGTGACTGTGAGACACCATCACTTAGCAGCCTTTGGAAACAATACGATCAAAATGAGCGAAGAACAGGAAAAGTTATTACGTTATAAAATATACTGTAAATACAGTAAATGACGACAGTGTATAACAAAAATTATCCTTTATTTCAGTTATTTTTTTGCTTGAAACAATGCAATGAGAACAGCATTTGAGGCACCGTCTGTGATTGTTAGCAAAAACGAAAAACACAAACACGCCTACACGTTCCGCGTTTGGTATTTCCACCAATTTCTGTTGGGTTCTTGACAATGTCGTCTCAGTTGTGTTAAACGACAGACGAGTAAAACTACTCAAGGTTTCAATGTGAAAGACATTCTAATGTAAACGGTAGTACTAATCAACCGTTTTTTTATACATCCGAGGGAAATCTAGTGGTTCGTGCACCAGAGGCTACAAGAATATTTAACAATTAGTCGCCGAAGGCGACTAATTGTTTTAGTATAATTACATTGATGATTATTCGAGAAAATAAAATTATTGATCAATTTCCGACCCCGAAACATCAAAAAATCTGGCTGCCATTTTGAAAACTGCTACCCTTCAATGCTATAATCACCGCGCGGTGATTATAGCGGGATAGAGCGAAGCTCCTAGCCAATCACGGCGCTCTATTTTCGATAATCATCGATGTAATTATACTAAAGAGAAATATCCTAAAATAAGCATGAAATCTACTAGGGTAGTTAAATTGTAGAATTTTCGGACAAAAAATATGAAAATGCACTGGAGTGGTTTCCGGTTGCACATTAAAAGTAATTTATGTATTGGGAACGTATGATTGTAGTTACAAAAACGTAAAACATAATTATCTACGTTCTGCGTTTGCTGTTTCCACTAGTTTCTGTTCTGTTTACGTTTGTTTCCAATGATCTTCTTTGTCGTGTTTGACGAAAAATGAGTTAACGTTTCAATTTATTGAAAACCACTCCAGCGCAAAAAGTAACATCAAACGTCTTTGATACTTAAAAATCAGTGGACAAGAGATGAGTTCTTCGTACATAAATGATGGTTGTAAACTACAAGTAGCAAGAACTAAACATAACCAAGAAGTCGATTAACGATGTAGTACCATTGTAAAAATTTCAAGGGGATCAATCTGCAAAAGATCTTAAACCTATTGAACTATTTCCTGAGACGGCAACAGAACAAAAAGAGAACTTCTAAGTGAAACTGAACGGGTATAATGCGCCGGACGCACAAAAAGGTTACAAAGTTATCTCCGAACACCTTAAACCGTTAGCTTGGCCCCTACTTTTTGTGGACATAATAAAATATAAAAAACTCAACATGCATGTATAGAACGGTGGCTATGCACCATAACTTACAAGATGGTAGTTAAGTCAAGAACTTTGACCATTTTTGAACCTGTACAAAAAGTACCAATTTAACTATCTCTTCTTTTCGAAGTAGTAAGATGGCGGAAATAAATTTCACGTAGATGATCCACAAAACATCAGAAAAACGACCGAGAAGACACAGAAAACTAAAGCATTTTGTTCGAGGCAACTGCTGTCTTTCAATTATTAAAGAAGATTTTTTTTAAATATTACTGCGCTTTTCACAAACATGCGAACCCTAAAGCTTACTTGTTTCAGTAGCTTTCACAATTACGTTTTTCACTGCCGTCAATCATAATTAAGATCACAAGCAACGAACCTTGAAACACAGTAACACACAAAACGGATAGAAATCCACCAATCACAAATCAGAAACCATGACCTATTGAACCTGTTAAAGTAAAGTTTTGTTTTCTAAGAGGTCCGTTAAGATGATTGACGGCAGTGAAAAACACAATCGTCAGCTGGCTTTTGAAATTCAGAATTCGCATGTTTGTGAAAAGCGCGGTAATTTATTTTTTTCGGATCGTCTACCATAAAATCAGGAAGTGGAGCCGAGTGCTCTCCTTTACTTTCTCCACTGCCTTATGTGAGTTGGACGAAGACCTCTGATCTTGTCAGTAACTTTCTGCTTAGAGTATTTTTGTATGATGTCTTTATGGCCGCTCTCGTTCAATCGCTGTACAACATCTTTTGATTCAATCTTTTGACTGCCTTGAATCAAGTCCTTAAAAAGGTTTGAAAAGACCTTCACCTCCTCTTCTTCAAAAACTCTCGATTTTCCTTGATTTGTAGTCGGATTTATAATTGAGTTCGAGTCACTCGCATTGTCATTACAATCGCTGGCCTCCACTTCTCCAAAAAGAGAACCCTGAGATTTCTTGAACCTGCACAATCCTCTGACTTTGTCCAACAGTCTTTTGTTTTCACAGTCTACGAGCAGTGGATGTGTGCGCTTAAGTGCAAGGACTTCCCGTAACGTAATTTAAACATACAAAATTCTCCACCTATTAGAGAAAATTACTTTAAACGCGTTCATATTGTGTTAACGGCAGTATATAATTTCATACAACTTCGCGCAATATATATGCAATATAGATCACAACAGCTCCAGTATTAAGTGGTCCCTGGAACTGGTTGCCTTTTTAAGAATCGGCTATTGTAGGGGAAAAGCGTAGTCTGAGCCACACCCATTTTGGTCTATTTAAGGGGGTTCAAGGGAGTTTTCCACAACATTCTTGTACCTTACATACGATTGCCACCGTACCTCGGTTTCAAACATGATGCATCATTTCAAGTTCGTTGGGTTTTACCGATGTATTCTAGTTTACCTTTGAGAACGCAAAAAGCGGTGACAAAACTTAAGCTGCAACTTTTCAACCTAAGGGCTGCATTAATCTTTTTTGTTTGTTTTCGGTACCGGTCTCCCCAAAGTAACATGAAACGTAACTTACCTCAAGTGCCTCACACCTCTCTGAAGTCAGTTATGTCCTCAAAATACGACAAAATTGAAAGTATTTGGACGTAGAGACCTTTAGAATCCAGCTCAACTTTTGTGGAAAATGCGACCTCTTCGCTCATAAATATGGATCTCCCGGCTCGTGGTTTTTACGAAACACTACCAAACTCGAGCTACATCATTGACTTTGTTGAACGTTATCGCCTTTCCAATTCGCTGCTCTCTCGTCAAAATGTTCTCCAAATATTTTAATATTTCGATCTGAAGCGTAATTAAGTGGACTACGGGACCCGGTAGGTAAAAGGGGTACTCAGAAAAAAAATTCGAAAAAAAATTATAAACGTAAATATTACTATTTCTAATTTAAAAGACTGTTAGATATTACTAATAACTACCACTGACGGGAATTTCACGTTAAGCGATTGAATACAGCCTTTCGTATTTCGATTTGAGTTTGAAAACACACTTTTAAAATTCTTCGCAAAATTTTTCCTTCGCAAGTACCGTTCAACGTAACACATATCGTGGCGTTTGCAATCGCTCGAAAAAAAGGGGAAATAAAAAGGTCCGTGGTAAGTCATGAGCTGCGAAACTCTTAAGTGGTATCTACATAACTCGCAGAATTGGTAAAAATCGGAATTTACCACTTAATTTTGGTCTTTACCACTAGATTTGTTGACTAAGGGACTTTATCGACTTAAAAAATAACTTCATGAAGACCCGTTTAAACCATTTCCGATCATTTTTATACACAGTATACTTCTTAGCTTCTAGATAGTTGTGATACCTTTTGAGTGGAAAATAAAACAATTGTGCCTTTGGAGGAATCATTTAAAGTCAAGGTCGCAAAGTCCGAAAACCATCAGTATAATGATGATGACAATGATGATGATGATGATGATGATGACAATGATGATGATAACAATGATGATGACAATGATGATGATGATGATGATGATGACAATGATGATGACGACGATGACGACGACGACAACGATGATGACGATGATGAAGATGCTGATGATATAGAGTAGGCGGCAATAGATTACATCGAAAAAGGTAAAGAGTGCCTCTTACCTGTGAGGCAATTTTTTAACAAGATACTAGTGAGCAGCACACAGCAACAAAATCTTGTTAACTCAATTAGGTTTATTCTCCGACCGGTTTCATCTGATAACTACAGACTTCATCAGGGAGTTTGAAACAAGATTACATGGGGGACTTATTTATACATAACATTTGCAGTACAAATTACGTTCCCATAAGGGTGTGAACAAGAACACCCACAAGAAATGCGTGCAGGATATGACTAAATCCTGCATAGAGTGTGTGATGTTTAATTTTGGGGCTCACGGATTTGCAGGATTTTAGTCATATCCTGCACGCATTTCTTGTGGGTGTTCTTGTTCACACCCTTATGGGAACGTAATTTGTACTGCAAATGTTATGTATAAATAAGTCCCCCATGTAATCTTGTTTCAAACTCCCTGATGAAGTCTGTAGTTATCAGACGAAACCGGTCAGAGAATAAACCTAATTGAGTTAACAAGATTTTGTTGCTGTGTGCTGCTCACTAGTATCTTGTTAAAAAATTGTAAAAAATTGACCCTCACAAAAGTACAGATCAGTAAAAGAAAACATATCTCTTGTAGGGGTGGCCGGCACTTCTGTGTCTATCACATCAGCTATATGGGTATGTGGGGCTCCGAAGGGTGTGGTTTTTTACCCCATATGGTCTGACACTAAGTATGGTTTTCAGCTGTTTGGCTCTAAAATAAGGTAACGGACTGGGATCAGGTTTTTTCTTTCTATTTTCACCACTTCTCTTTGAGAAAGATGGTTCAGGTCTGAGAAAGGGTTGGTAAAATTTATTTACCAGGAGAACACATCTTCCCCCGCCACTTTCTGAAGGGAGGCGACAGATAACTACAGACTACAGATTACTAAGGTTATGGACCGAGTTGTTCAAAGCTGGGTTAAGATAGCCCAGGGTTAGTGCGAGATTTGAATTCCTATTTGAAAGCTTAAAAAGCATTTCAGTTTTAATTCTATTTGCCTACAAGTTGATGATCAGAAGTTCTAAAAATAGCAGAGGAAATTATCTGAGAAAATGCTTTTGAACACAAGAAAAAGAAACCAGGGTTAAATTTAACCCTGGGTTAAGCACTAATTGGCTTTTGCACAACTGGGCCCTGGCTTATAACATTAAAGGAAAAATAGACTGCGAGCAGTCTCTCTTTTGCTCGACACCTCACTGCTTGTGGCTTTGCTGCTTGCATACTCAAAGATTTTCAAGCAAAAGAAAGACTGATTGTGCAGTATAAAGGAAAAAATACCTCTATAAATATTGTAGGGCATATCATAAACATCAAGGTCACTTACCTTTTGGCATCCGTACACAAGTAAATCTGAGTCTTCAGATATAACAGCAGATGTGATCCCAGTTTTCATTAGATATGCTAGCTGAGCATCAGCCTCATAAGGTGCTACAATGCAGTCTACACCTTTCTTTCTGCATTCCTAAGAAGAAAATGCTAAGCCCTTGTCAGTATTGCAGGGAATTTCAGCTTTATCCAGGATACACATGTAGCATATACCAATTTGCCACTTTAGATTCGAGACGGAAACTGTTACAAGTTAACTTTTGAAAAGACTTCTGGGGTTGCTAGTGGGGGCAGGCAAAAAACTGGCCAATAGCTGGCCAGTGCATCTCCAATATCAATCCCAGAAGTTTTTGCAAAAGCAAACTAGGCTCAGGTTCCTTCTCACATCTAAAGTGGCCAGTGTCAATAACCTTCTTAAGCACTGAATCAAATGTCAAAAACAACAAAAAGAATGAACTTTGAAAAACTGTTAGGCTAACCCACAATTTCAATCCATTTTAATCTTCTTCAAGTTTGTATGTCCATCAGCCTACTTCTGTATTTACTGTGTTATTAATACCTTCTTTTAATGTTTTGTACGATTATTTTTATGTTTCACTAGATGCCAATTTAGTGGCAGTTTCTATGGCTAGAATAATTTATATACTGTCATAGCTGCCTTAAGATTAGATGTCTGTGTATCACCTGTTACTGCCCCCTAGTAAAATCACTGTTGGAAGAAGACGACCACGATTATAGGGACGGTGTAAGGAATACAAAAACATTCTAAAAGACAAATAACAGCACCAGCACCTTAATTACTTCAAGAGCCATCTCTGGACTGATATCAACACACTTCTGAAAGCATTCTAAAGCCTGCTGCCTGTTGCCAGCTCGCAAAAAGGCCAAACCTTTGGCCTTGTTTTCTTGTCTTGTCCTAGAAAATAGAAAATTAAGAGACTGGAATTTAAGTGCAGGAATAGCAAAAACTATTCAGCTACACCCTGATCTTTCGACTAACACCACAAGCCCTGTTAGAGAAATGTCCCTGTTAGAAAAACATTGTCACTTCTGACAAACCACATGGCCTTGAAATAGTGACATTAGACAGATATTATGGCATCAAATGACATAAAGATAGGTTGAAACTGTGAGAGCGATGAGTACAATAGAGAAAAAAATACTGACAGGCACATGGCCTCCTTCTTAATAGGTGAAATGAATGGTTTTGAATTTCAAACTGGGCAAATACATAACCTTAGCCCTCATCCAGCCATCCCCCCCACCCCCTCGAACAAAAAAAGGGCCTCACTTCAAGACGTCTCAGAATGAGATGAAACACTGTCTTGTGTTTGATACATCATTTTACGGTCAAACCTTCTGAACATAGAGGAGATCCTAACATTCCCTAACATTTAAGATAGTAACTGCATGGATTTTTTTGGATCTTTATATTAATTATAAATGTCACATACTTACTTTCTTCGTTGTTCTTCTTGAGTTGCCTTGGAAGGTAGGTATGATCCATCAAACACTAAAATTGGCTTAACATTAAAATGCAGCAGCATGCTGATACGCTTCAAAACATAGTTGACATATCTGAAAACCAGATGTTGGATGACAATGTAGTCACACTAGAATCATTTCTTTAGCTATTACTGTGGATTTTAAAAGAAGTCAAAGTCTTTCGGGTCTGTCGTTAACCAGAACTGGAAGTTATTTGGGGGTGGGTCGAGAGCCCTGAATACATTACTGTAGGGGGGCAAATGATCCTAGCAAAAGAAAACATTATAAACAACTAAATGACTGTACACGACTTCAGATTTCCGTTATGTTTAAATGTCAGAGTTACTAAAATTAATGATAAAAGCAGCTACATACACAAAGCTTTTCTTTCCCTCTACCAGTTCCATGGCGCATCCATAAGCACCCTTGTGTAACCAGCAGTAGGCGTCCACTGCAATAACCTGACCGGCAAAATCTTCAGCAATCGAAACGGGTTTTTGGATTGGCTTTAGAAGAGGAAGCAAGCCTTGGATTCCCATTTCTTACTCTTGCCAATACTAACAATCTTTACCACTCCTAAGCAAGTTAAAAGGCCTATGACGATCTTCTCCAAACATCACTGAAATTGCGACGCCAATGATCTAACCAAACGAAGACGAAAGCGCGGAGAGTTCGGCTGCGAAATCAAATAAGCATTCATAATTTTTAAAGATATTCGATTAAATTCCTTTAAAATTATAAATATGAGCAGGATCTTTATCGAAACAAACTTATTCCAAGTTGATGGAGGATAACAAATTCGCAAATTCGATTCAACAACAACTGCATGCAAATTGTCAACATTTTCATTATTCGGGTCCAAGATCACAGTTTCCTAATTATATGACCCAGTATAACACTGCTTACCACTTCTATGCATTCCTACATTGCTCGATCAAGCTGTCTCATCTTAATACAGCTACATTTCGAGAGAAACAGTAAGTTTTTTTCACTAAAATCAGCCGAGACATCAACCAAAAGTGGACGAAATTTCGCGCCACACCATCGTCCCAGTCTTAACGCTGCAAGAATGAAATATTTGGAGACTGGGGGTGATAAACTGTGGAAAAAGAAAACGTAGAAGCAAAATGGCGGCCACGTCAGTTCCTCTTTATCCTCCGTCTTCACAACCTCCTTTGGATATGGAGGTAGATCCACCGGTGGACGAGTTTTCGTTTGGTCCTCCAATGAGTCAAGATGCCTCCATGTACTCTGGATCCATTGAGGCGCAGGAAGAATTCATGGAAAGCGGTCGGAAAGACGACGCGAGTGGAGGCCCTCGGTACAGATTTCCTTTCTATTCGCAAATTTTTAACAAGAAAAACTACGACTGGCTCTTAGAGGTGGATGAAAGTGGCGACGACTTTAACAAGCCACTGCTGTAAGTACCCTTTTAAACAGGAATTAACTTTTTTCTTTGAAGAAGAAGTGTAAAAGAACACAAATTATATATTATATGTAGTTGGAGTTAGCTAGTTCTTAATTTGAGCTGTTGTTGGTTCAAGTGAGTTCGATATGTTTCTCCTTTAATCATCTGTTATTGTGGGTGACTGTATACACCACCATCGTTGAGGTTTTGAATTATTCTCCTTAACCTTACCTTGGACAAAACGGGAGCAAGGGAATTGACTTGAAATCACTGTGAAGCTCATACCCGAGCAATGTTTAATAACCGTAAACATTGATTTCAGACAAATTATTTTATCTGCTTTTTTCCTGCAATCATACTCAAAGAAGTACAAAACCAGCGGAATCATACTAAACCAACCGTTCATCAGAATGAGAAATACAACTGGAACCAAGTAACAAAGTCTATCTTCAGTTACAAGAATGTTACACTGCAATATTGAATGGGGTCCATTTTAAGGGATTGAACTTACAGTAGTAAAAAGAGGTTTTCTTGTACATAAGGCCATCCTCTTTTTTTCTCTGTTTAGTGTCGTCTGACCGACCCAAATTTTTGGCATTTTCAAAAGAAAAAGTAACAATGTCGTTAAACCATTTTTCACTTGAAATAATTCTTTTAATCTAAAAAATGAGCATAGTAACAGCATAGAGAAAAACAGAAAAAAAAACAGGAACACTTTTTACAGTATATTGTGCATTTTGTTAATCCAAATATGTGAATGTTAACTTTTAACGTCATCCTGGGGTATCAGGGCCTCCTATTCTGAGACTTCTTGTGATTATTTTTTTAGGTATTTTTTTTCAATCCGACCGACCGACCGACCCAACATCAGGAAACGCTTTCGACACTAAATGAAAAAAAGGGGATGGGCTAACTGCATTTTACAAATAATACATCATAAAATATTTTCAATCAAATTTTTGTTCTATAGCAGGCCCCATGGATAGTGATTTATCCAGTGATAGCATTATTCACCTTTTGAACAACTAGGTGTACAATAATCAATAAGGTTGCAGGGGTACCAGAATGTTTTGAAGTAGATGGCTGAGTTGGCAAAGTAAGTGGCCCGTGCAGGGATATTTTATTTAAAAGACGCCATCCGTAAAGAAATCCTAAGCAGAGTATCCGGCCAATACTAACCAAGTAGGCGGTGACCCTGTGGTTGGATATGTCCCCATATGCGGGAATGTGATGACAATAATATTGTCATCAATATTCTGTTATCTTGATAGATATTATTGTGAAAGGTTTGAACCCAGGAGTCATTTCAAAAGTAGGTTGAGTTTGATCGTCCGGGTGAACATAGTCCTGAATAGGACTGTTGTTGTTGACAGTGACTGATGTTTCGACAACCTGTGCGGTAGTCATCTTCAGAGTCAAAGTGAGTTTTATCACGTCAGTAGATGGTATTATATACTCTGGTTATTGATCTGATTGGTCAATAAAGTCAAGATGTTATTGGTCGTCTGTCAGTTAAGCTGCGGTGTTATTGGCTATGAAGACTCATAATCAGTAATTGGTGCATTTCGATCCGTCTATTGTCACAGTTAAGCAGTCGTCTATTGTTAATAGATATTATTGTTGCCATTATCTCATGATAATATTTACTGCATTTTTCCAGTGAAGAACTTGACATTGACTTGCAAGATATCTACTACAAAGTTCGTTGTGTTGTGTTTCCAATCCCATCACTGGGATTCAAGAGAGATGTGCTTAGAGACAGTCCAGACTTCTGGGGCCCTTTGCTTGTTGTGGTTGTATATGCAATGCTGGCATTGTTGGGACAATTTAAGGTTAGTCAATAATTTTTTTTTCAATATTAGGGAGCTTACATGTAAGCAGCAAGAATGGCAAAAAAGCAATAGGTTTATATCGGCAAAACAACAACTTTCAACATGTGCATCAAGCTTTTTTGTACATTTCTTAGGCATCGTTGCACGACTATGACATGAAAGTGTCTACATGTAATTTTATTTCATGTTTTGTCAAGGACGGGAAAACAAGACAGCAACTTTCTTTTTCTTTTCTTGAACTTTGATAGAGTCCTTTAGAATTCAACTCCAAAAAAATTGCCAACATTTGACAAATTAAACAAGATGGAACAAGCACAATAAAGTTTGAGGCAGTGCAAATTCACTTCTTAAGTCGCATTTTCATAGCTATCGCTGTCGTTGTTGTTAAAGCTTCCAAATAATAAGAAAAGATCCAAGGGGCAATGTCATCACAGAGTAGTGATCAATAATATTATACTTACACATGTACATTATTTTGATATATTTGACATAATTCTCTAGGTTTACCTTGGTTGAAAAGGCTTAGGGAGGAGGTGTCAGTTTATATGATGGCATGCGTGACCTTAACAGGGCTCACAATTCATTGAGGCATCGGCTGGCATGGCAACACAACAGAGCATAGAATAAATTTACTAACTACTGAGTTATTGACTCGACAGGTTGTCTCGTGGATAATAACAATATGGCTGCTGGGATCCCTCATTATTTTCCTGCTGGCCAGAGTGCTGGGAGGAGAAGTGAGTTTTCAGAATTGATTATTAAATAGAGGATATTACATGGCCACACAGAGATACGAAATTTCTCTTCGAGTGTTGAAAAATATTTCACTGGTGAGCGCAGCGAACGAGTGAAATATTTTTTCAACACCATTTTTTGGTGTGAGAGGCACGATTTATTATGTAGCCATAGCAAAGGTGTTATTTTCACATGTGAGGATATCAAGTTTTCGCACGAAAGCTCACCTGGTATTTCATTGCTGTTTATATCATAAATAAAAGTACTGGTGTTTCATTTCATACCAGATGCATTTATATTGTTTGGAGAAAATTGATGTTTACCACACTGGGTGTTTGATGGCTACCCACAATGTTACAGTACAGACCCATTCAAAATATACTTAATAGTTTTGTTACATTTCAGGTAAACTACTCTCAGTGCTTGGGAGTGATTGGCTACTCACTTATTCCGCTTGTTCTGACTGCTGCTGCTCTGCCTTTGGTGCATTATTTTCCCATGGTTAGCGTCAGTGTCAAGGTAATTAACAGAAATTCGCTCAAATGGAAACTCCTTGTTATGTCAAGGCTGCAGCTGAACTTGTAACCAATGGTGGCGATTTTGTTCAAATTGAAACAAAAATCAAACCTTTGAAAAAACCTAAGGCTTCCAAAAAAAGTTTAAAAATATCTCTGGAACAAAACTTAACCCAGCTGCAAGAATTTCCTAGTGCCTCATTGGCAGAACTATGTGGGAAGGATGGATACGTAAGCATTACCAGAAATCTCCAGATTCTTTTGAATTCCCTCAAAACTACTTAAATCCAGCCACACACACACACACACAAACACTTCCCAAATATTCCTGCCCAGTCTGATAAATTCAGGCATTGAAAATTTCAAACCCAGAGAGATTCTGCGATCATCCCTTTCACTTGAACTCCAGAGTACGCCCCACCCCAGAATAATTTAAACAATATCAATTCTTTTTTACATTTTTCAAGGACTATAGATGTAATAAGGTATCTGTAATAACACCAAAGAAAATTTCTTATGGCCGCCCAAGAAAATGAATGTCAAGTTTCACAAAATGACATCTTGCACATGAAGTTTTCAGAAGTTTACCTGTGTTTTCACAATTCTTGTGAAATTTAACATTTATTTTCTCAGGCTCTCATGAGAAATAGTCTTTGGTGTTATTACAGATAATAAATTATATCTATAGCCCTTGAAAAATGTAAAAAAAAATGTGGTATTGTGTAAATTATTCTGGTACAAGGTTTTTGTCCACTGAAAGTTGAAACTACTCAATTTCCTGATGGATTCTGTCTCAATTCTGTGAGCTGTAAAGACACAGAGCTTACTCTCATAATGCATTCTTCAGATGTCCTGTCCTAGGAAATGCTCACAATATTATTAAATTTTGTTTTTGTTGATATCAATAGTTGTTGTTATCAGTTGTTTTCAATACTATTTGTTTTTGTTTCGACGACTGATATCTACTGGGAACAATAATTTACTTAAAAGGGCAGGAATTGCAAACCTTTCTACATCATGATAATTTGCAAGTTAGTTGTCTAGGTAGTTAGTTATCTTATTTGTTATATAGAATTAACTTTTTATTATAATTATTTATTAATGTAGTTGGCTCGAAGATATTAGCACTTGAGTGCTACACTGTAAATTCGAGGGTAAATAAAGTTTATTGATTGATTGATTGATTGATCATGGTAACATCCATTATTATTTTTTCCACTTCAGCTGTTTGGTGTGGTTTGGGCATCATACAGTGCAGGATCTCTCCTCATACAAGATGAACTCAAGAACAAAAGACTCTTACTTATGTACCCAATATTACTTCTCTACGTCTACTTTTTTTCTTTGTATACCGGTGCATGAGATGTTTAACCCTTTAAGCCCCAGTATCCACACATAAATTCTCCAAGCTGATCTCCATACATTTCCGTAAAGAATTAGTTGTGAGAATTTGTTCAAAGATCAAAGTATTTTCTCTTGGGTGATCATTTTATTGATTCTCATAACTTATCTCTTTACAGTGGATGGATAATTGTAAGGAGAAAATTGATCTTGGACACTATTGGGACTTAAAGGGTTAATATGTACTCACACTATGTGATCCAATAGTTTACAGTTTATGAGTCAGTTTAGAGTTATCTACAAAGCTGTTGACCCAGTCTTTGACAGCAGAGTGGCGGTGACTTTGTTTCCCTGGAAACCTCAGTGTCATTCATATGCATAAGAGCAGGATATACATTTAAAATGAAAACAAAGTTACCTCTAACCTCGCTTTCACTTAAGGTCACTATAGTCGGTACACAACTGTAAAATAGTCTGTTTGCCCATTTTTAAAGAGACAAGCAAGCTGACCCACAGTAAAGTTAATTCAGCTACACGCTTATGGAACAAGGAAATTATACACTTTTCTCATTTCTTCTCTTGCTCCACAAGCTTGAAAGTTCCATGCAGTTAACTTTTCATGTGGTTGAGGTTGCGCATTGGTGGGTTATTTAACTGGTTAACCAATCCAGTAGCCTGCACTGATGCCAGACTTGTCACCCAAGGCCCAAATATAATGGAACTTAGACTGTCTGCAGTGCAGGCTCAGTACCAATCCAAAGGTACAGTCCAATGTTTCTTGCCATTTAGTACTTGAGACTAAGGGAATTAGAATTAGATATGTATTTTGTTTAGAAAAACTGGCAGTTATTGTATATGTATTTCAAGTGATAAATCAAGCATGAGACACAGTGTTTCATCACCAGATCAAACACCTTAAAGAGAGTTGAAAATACGACGCGCAGCGGAGTATTTTTGACAAATTTCGAGGTGTTTGATCTGGTGATGAAACACTGTGTCGAATGCTTGATATTACTTCTCAAACGAAATGATTTTAGGTGGAGAAATTAAGGATACAAAAATGAGCAGTTTTTCATCTGGTTTCCAAACACTCATTGAACATTAATTTCCTTTGTATTTTCTTTATGAATTATTAATGAGTTTGAGAAGAATTGACTATAGGCATATACAGGTGTATGCCATGTGGTTTTTACCAAATTCAGTCCATCCTTGGATTGAATGGAGGCTCTTGTATTGGGGCTTTGCGCCATTCTCCCATGACTTAGTGTCATGTCCTGCCGCTTTTGAACTTAGAAACCTAACTAGTACGTGACGAATGTACATAAGTGGGAATAAAGTTTGGTTTTAATTCTTTTGGCATTGTACGCTTGTCACGCAAGATACCTGCAAAACGGCCCCCGTTTGCGGGCTCTGAATCATGTTCTGGGAAGTTCTAAATGTAAATGCACTACCGACTCAGAAGTACCACGACGACAATAAAAGGTTTTAGTCGTTGCTGTGAATATTAAGTTTATATTTTTATCTTCACAACAAGTCCTACATTTCGCTCCAGGGTCTTGTAAACACGAGTGGTGAGAGCCGACTAGACTTTCTCAAAGTCGTTCGTTTGGTTTTCTGGTCTGGTGTGGTAGGACCCGGCTTTCGCTCGCTCGCGCTTCTCGCTCACTGTCGCGCTACGCGCTCAAAAGCTCGACTTGTGAGCAAGTCTAAGAGCCAACGCACTGCCCAAGCTGAGAACTGGAGGAATTCCTTCGCATTCTCACAAGTGCAACAGAGATCCAAAAGCAAGACAAGTCTGTGGGTCAAAACATTTGCGTCCTAAACGTGAACGTTCAGTTATTCATATTCGTGAATACTTGGAAGAAATTTTCTTTCACACTTGAGTGTAAGGGGTCAAGAGTACTCAAAGCGCTTATATAAACTTACTGACCTTATTTTCCAACTAGCACGTGCGATATGTTTACCACAATCGCTAAAGGAAAATCCTTCCGGTGAAAACATTTCTCTGCCAAACATGTCCCAGAAGAACGAACAGAGGATGATATCCTCTCTTGGAAAAAGTGATTTACGACCTATTAATCTCACGTCTCCTTGGTGCTAGTTTTTATCGTAATCGCGTTCTGTTATTGCTATTTTTTTAAGAGGGTTGTTAAAGTATTTTCATCACTAATTTTGTTATTACTCTCTTTCCTATTTGTCACGATTTTCGTTATTTTCTCTCCCCACTTGCGGAAAGGTTTTCATGTCTTGCAGATAATCCCCTTGATTCTAACAAGTCAAGCCCACGTTTGCATCTGCTGTGAACGTGAGCTAAGCGCGTGTGTACCTCTCAAAGCTAAGTTTCGGACTGTCAAAAAGGCATTTCCCGAAAACGAGTAAAATGAACTGCTATTTTTCCCTCAGCTTTTCTTCGTCTACACGCTGACGGTAAATTCTGGACGCTTCTACCAGCTTATTTTTTATTATTATTTTCTTATTTATTTATTTGTTTATTTATGTTCTGACTAATAACATCCAGGGGTCTTGCTTTTGAAAGATTAAATCCCCTTTTCGATCCTTTCAAATACAGTTCTGTATGTTTACTTTTAAGTTAGCCAAACTTCAGTATCTAAAAGCAAGAGACAATACAGGGCTTTCTGGTCTAAAAACAAATGTGAAATGCCACTCTGACACGGTAAGAACTAACGACAAAGCCCCACCCGCAGGCAGACCTTTCTTGCCGACAAACTGCGGGATCACACAAATTGACAACACTCACCACAGATGGTATTTTTCTGTGGAAGCCAAAATATTCCTTAGCGGAACTGCGGATTCAAGCTCTGAACTAGCGGCAGGTAGAGGAAGACCTAGCCGGTATAGCAGGCGTTTTATAAAACAAACGAGGCGAACGCGGCATTTTGCGCTTCGCACTCGTTTCGGCTAGGTCTTCCTCTACTTGCCGCTAGTTCCGAGGCTGAATCCGCAGTTCCGTAAAGGAACATTTTGGCTTCCAAGAAAGAGCTTACTCATAGCACGACTGATGCCAACTTACGATCACGTCACACCCCTTGCTTCTCATTTGTTTACCTTAGGTTGTATGTAGTTTTAAAGTGCTGCTGTTCACGTGCGCCAGGGGATTGTCCCTAAGCTTTTTTTAGCTGTGCACCCGGCCGGGGCTGTGTAGTATGGACACAGACATAGCTGTGAGGGCCCAGTACCCAACCCCCCCCCCCCCCCCCTTGTGAACAAAGACGCGCAACTTGTTTTGCATTGCAACATTGCTGCAATGTTGTTTGCTTACCACCCACCGTGAATCAAACCTCTCTTGCTACAAATCAGGTTGTTGCAGGTTGCGAAAAGTTTTTGTAGAAGTAGAGGGTGGTTATACTTTTTGTTCATGTTGCGCGTTCACCGGCCCAAGACAAACTTGTTTCGCAACAGGTAACATAACTCCCGTGTATGGCTTGACCTCCCTCGTAATTTCATCTAGTCAGAACAAGTCTGACTCACGCAACTTGCAAAAACCTGGTTTGTTGCAAGAGCGTGGGTGGTAAAACGCCCAACATTGTTTTTCAACTCGTTTTGCTGCAAGGTTGATAAACAAGCTACCTTTTGTTGCCCATTTTTCCTTAGCCTTGCAGATGCATGCCTATCATGTGCTTCTGTTAGCTCAGATAAGGTAAGGTTTGTCGCTACTTACAACTCAGGTAAATTAAGGCATGGGCCTCCACTTGCCTTAATTTGCTCTTTTCAAAAGTGAGGGGGTGGTCTATATCTAAGAGCTTTAGGTGAAGAGATATAAAACTTTGCCAGCTAACCACATTTTTGGTTTGTGTCAATTTTGTGCTTTAAAATTATGCAAATTAGGTCACGTGACCTCCATCGGCTGAAAAAGCTTGTTCTTTAAACGGCAACACTTTTTCGTGTGTCTTCAATTATTTTACCGGTTGAATAATGTTAATGCCGTTTAATGTATCACTTCTGTGCTTGGCCTTTTTTAGATATTTAAAATCGAAGGCGTTAAGATGGGATACAATTGCTTTGGGGGACTGGGTCTAGTTGAAAAAGCCGTTTATTTTCTAAAACATTAAAAAATTCTACAATTGCCAAGCACAGTCTTATAGATGCTTGCTTTACACATTGTCCTAAACCAATCCGGTTTAATAACTCGCAACAAAAAGTGTTGCCGTTTTTGTTTAAAGACTTTTTTTTGTTTTCTGGCCGTGTGGAGTCACGTGACAACATTTGCATAATTGAACATCACCTAATTGACAGAAACCACTCATGTATGTATCTGGCAAAGTCTCATCTTTCTACTGCTTACGTGCTCAGAGATAGACCACCCCCCATCACTTTTTTACTGAATCACTGGGGACCCATGCCTTAATTTGCCTGAGAATCTTGGACAAAATAAAATGGAACCGCAAACCCCCACCCCCCCCTCCCCCCCACCAAATCAAGGATGAAACCGCGCGAAGGGCAAAAACGCGCCATTTTCCCATCCTTGATTTGGGGGGGGAGGGGGGGTCAAGGTTTCCGTTTAATTTGTCCACTGGATTGCCGCTGGAACTAAGGTCACTAAGGTCTGGAAATGCGTATGATATTTATACGGCCAGCACTTTTTAACACCTGTCGAAAGGCCCTTGGACACCTTATGAAGTTTACACAACGTAGTATTCTTTATCGTCTTGGATTAGCCGGTTAAGCACTGCTTTTTACAGATTAGGGTTAAACACTACCTTTACTGATTAGGGTTAAGCATTGCCTTTACTGATTAGGGTTAAGCACTTCCTTTACTGATTAGGTTCCTTTTTTGGGTTGGGGTTGATGCTATGTGTACTTTAATCTACCTTGTGTAAACTTCATAAGGTGTCCATATTAAAAGCTCAAATTTTGGAGCTACCTTGGGGACCTTAGGAAAGGCAAACGTGTTCGAATTATCGGGATGGTGAGGGGATTTTAGGTTTGGTTCGAAACATCGGGAATTTTTCACCCAGGGTTGGAGAAAACGGGTCAAACGTAATTTCGCGTCTTGAGGAGTGCGTTTCAGATCTGAAATAGGGTAGGAAAAATGACACGTTCAATTTTGGCATGAAATTAAATAGGAAGAGGGATTTAGCGAATGTGGTACAAGCCCCTCCCCAGATTTTTCAGGGGAAGCCCCCGGTTTTGAAGGGAACACTGAAGGAAAAGTAAAGATGAAAACACCACTATTACAGCTTAGTATGATTTGCTCGGTTGGTTTTCAGCGAACGAACGAAAAAGAAAGGGGCAGATCATATCACTTTTGAAGGAGGGCTGGATACTTTCGACAGTGGAAAATATCTTACCAGCGGAATTAAGACGAAACTGATTTCTGCGTGGAGTTAATGGTCTTAGTCTACACCCAAAAATTAGGGAACAAAACTGCGATCGGAGTAGTATTCTTGGAAAGGAAATTTTGCGCAAACCAAGTTACCCATCCGGCCGTAGTTCCCATGCACGTCCTTTAAAGTCAAATGATCGGCCAGGCTTGATCCGGCTTTATCGTCTTTTTAAAAATAGCTCTTCAGTCACAAAGAATCGGCAAAGGGGAGACTCGAGACTCACGGCCTATAAATTGACAACTGAATCGAAGTGAAAGGAAATAGGTCAGTTTTTAGGTGATAACTTAGGAATAAATTCAGCAAAAGTGTCCGATACTTTTATACACCCTATTTCAATTACCATGTTTCATAGCGCGCGGTGCATTATTGTAGCAAGTCTAGTAAATTATGTGCCGCAAGGAGCCTAGAAACCTAGAAACCAAACGCTACTAACGCTTCTATGCTATGCCAGCAGAACGTTAAGACAATGCATTTCAAAACACTGAATCCTAAGACAGTGAGAAGACTGCAAATTTTCAATGAGTTTGCTTGGCTTGTGCACGTGGGAATTTTGGATGGAGTTTAAAAAAATCAATTCAAGGCGTTTGTTGAACAACAATAAATAACTTAACATTACATGTTTATCTATTTTTAAGGCAATTTTTTTAAAACTGAATAAAAAAAAGAATAGCGTTGATTTACTTTATTGAAATAACCAGCATTCTGGCCCATGCGAAAACGCAGCTTAACCAGGCGGCGGTAAAGCCCTATTCATTTAATGTTGATAAAAGAAGAGGCTTCTAATTTTTTACTATGAGATTTTAAAAATGAAATTTTTCAGTTCGCTCATGCTTAAGAATTTTAGCAGCTATTTGACTTGAAAGTTTTCTTGAACGCCTGTTTACAAAGGGTCTCCATTATTTCAATGAACTTGAACAAGACTAAACTTCCCGCTACAAAAGGGTTTACCATAGTGCACTGCGGGCTATGAAACATGGTTCACGGGAGCAACCTTAATTGAAATAGGTGTATACTGAGGTACATGATAACGTGACGTAAACAGATTGTTACCGAGCCTGCATGCAGGTGTCTCCCATATCCTTCGTAGCAGGCGGAAAAAGAGACCTATGTTCTGCACACAGGTGCATGCTGGGTATCTCCTGGAAAGCGAGCGGCCTGCGCTGAGTTACGCTTTCTTTTTTTTTTTTTTTTTCATTTTTTTTGTCTCTCCTTTCCTCTGGCGCGGGCTCTTTCCAGTTTTTTTGTGTTAGCTTCTTTGCATGCGTCTTCGCTCCAGGACATGCTGAATTTGCCATATAGCCGGAGCTACATATGCAAGCTGAGGCAGGTGCTTTTGCTTTTGCTTTTGCTTGCGGAGAGTCGAGAGATCAGGGAAACTGGCACGGTTAGAAAATTGCGCCTCATTGCATAACCAAACTATATTAACCACACTAAAACATAAGTAGGTCTATTTTTAACGGTTCCTCTCTTTACGTACTACTTACGTAGTTAAGGAGCTGTGTTTGGTCTTGTCCAGCATCGACTTCACACGGCTCCCCTCAGACTGTCATTTGAAGCGAGCTAGCGAAGCCCCTCGCAGACTATAATGTGTGTATTTTATTCTTCTTCAGCAGGTTGTAATAAAATTTCATTTGCATTTTTATTGATCGGAGCAGTTCCCAATCCAATATTTGCAGGATGTTTTGTGTTTTTTCTAGCGACGTGAATCAAACCAGTTACAGAGTTCTATCTCCGGGTTTCAGCGAGTTTCAAAAATCGTTTTTCTGCCTTCCGGGCGTGACGGATGTGGGAACCCGAGAAGTAATTTTCTAAGCACGTAGAACAAAGAAGGTATCGTGTTGCTGTATTGTTGACAGAGATAATCCATAATCGAATTCATGCATAAGATGTTGCGTCAGAGAATAAGCTTTTGCAACACTATATGGGGATGGATAAACTAATAGAGCGGATCAATTACCGTTCAGTTGTACTCGTCCGTACCATGTAACGACGGTGCTGTAACTATGGTCGGATCCGAAGAAGCACAAATGTCCGTAAAAGAGTCATTCTATGAAGAGATAATTACAAAGGGACAGTTGTCTGCCAAGACCGATCTTAACTGTAATATTGAACTCGAAGATAGCGACTTTTACACTTCAATGTGTGGGAAACAGGTTGATTCGGAAGTACAAACCGACTGTGTTAGCGATGGAGAAAACATTTACGATAGTATACCTGGAGACTGCGGGTCGCAAAATTGCGAGCAGTGCCACATAGAGCGTTCTTTAAGCTGTGGAGCTGGATATATTAGCAAAGATAGCATTAGAAGGAAAAAAGAGGTAGAGCAGGACAGTCAAGGCGCACAGCAATCGAACTCTCCCGCGAAGATTGAACCTCTCGAGTCGCATTCTTCACCCGATCTTGGCAGCTCAACGCAGTACGCCGAAATCATTCACTTTAACAAAGTTTCTGACTTTGTTCCATCAAGACCTACGCGAGAATCAGAAAATCCTATTCTTAGACAGGATTTTTCTAGTAGTCTGTCCTCCTTTCCAAACTTGCGCGATTTACGCAAGCACCTAACAGAAATGTCTCAGGAACGCTGCTTGGAACAACAGCGAAGCCCGCGGACAACGCCATTTGCTACACCTGATTGCCCGCGAAAACCAGGCGAAAAGATTGTTGGTCAACTTTTTTCTAAAAGCCTTTCGCCGAGACCCTCGCCCAAACAATCCCCGCGTGAGAAACATCCGCCAGGACCGATTTATGTAAATATGGAGTTTCCACTTGTGGAAAATGGCGACAACAATTCACGCCGCACTTCGGCTAGCTCCAGTAGCAGCATTAGCTTCAACGAACGACAGAGCTTGAGCAGTACAGACGATTCAGTTTTTAAAGATACGGAAGTGTCCCCTTATGAAAATATCAGAGACACGCTTGATTCGGGAAGTCTTAAAGAAGAAAGCGCGCCAGTCGACATAGTGTACAGTGATTTACACTTTCACGAAACTCGTCCGAAACTTAAATTGGGAAAGACGTGTTCAACACCAACTGGAAGCTGTCCTGGAAAGATAAAGGTCGAAGAAAGGTCTCGCTCGCTCCCGGTTCAACAGGTTCCTTTACGAAAGAACATTTCGAGCCAACCAAGACCAAAAAGTCTTAGCCTTGGAAAGCTGAACGGAGGGGCGCTTGGCTTTTATATCGGCGCGCGCTTTGTGAGGAGTACAACTGTCCACAGGGCCAACGCAAGTACTCTTCAGTCGACTATTCACGATATTGTCTCTAAGACAACACTAGAAGATTGCATTTCGGTAAACGTAGAGGTTACAATGGATTTAATGCGAATCAGCACAAATTGCTCCCCGTGGGATGTCATTACAAGTTTTGGCATCGAAAACATTGGCTGGATAGATCTGTACAAACAGGACACTACGGTTCTAGGTATTATTGTCTGTTTGCCCGATGTAGAGGCAGAATGTCATGTCATACAATGCCCAGACGCACAACTAATATTCAGTGCTGTAAAGAACGCTTTTAATTCTTCAACTTCCAAGGTAAGTGCGTTTTTACAGATCATTTTCGCTGTTGAGCAATTCACTAAATTACTAATCCATGAGGAATTGTTCTGTTTACTCGCGGATCGAATTTAAGCCCCGCCGACTTCCGTTTGTGTTTAAAACTACGCTAGCATTGTTTCGTTGTTACAACAAGAATCACTTCGTGAATTTTACCGGGGCCACGTGGAAGGGTAGTTTCTATCAGCAAGGTTGTCGGAAGACATGAAAATCTTTATTGCAAATATTCTTTAGACTGATGAAAACTCGCTAGGATGAATACTGTAACTATATTTTGCAATACACAGGGATCTCATTTATCGATAAGCGGTAAATATAGTCGCATTAAACCATTCCGTGTGCAAACTAATCGAATTAATATTTATATGGTTACAGTTGTTGCTCCCTACTTCAAATTCTGACAATAGCACAGGGTACCCGCGTGTTTAAAAATTGTTAACTATGACCAAATTAAATTTACTTCTTTTGGATATCGTTATAAGAAGCAGCCTTTTCATTTAGATTGTATGCCAATTCTTTGATACAGATCTAAAGAAACAATCACCCGCACCGCCAACATCTATTGATTGTAAACCAAGTTCACCTGATCTTGACTGTATCAAATTCTCAGAGGAAATAGGAAAGGTCAACTGCATTGTTGAGCTGTGATTTTGCATAAAAGGCCTAATTATTACTTCATGATGATCAGTGTTGTATTGAGTAGGTCCTGGATTCTTCTCAACATCTTTACTTAGTTTGAAATTCACATATGACTGACACAATTGCAAGAAAACGATGATAAATATCGATGTGCTTTACATTTTAGTTTCATTATCCTGTGATAATGCATGCCTGCTAAAGAAAGACAACAAATAAGCTTTCTTGGGTATAGCCATTTTATTTAAGTTAATTATCTTTGGATCGCGTTTGTTATTACATTTATATCGTGCATGATAAAGTTTTCTCACCTTATTAACATAGCGATGGAGCTTTAAAGACTTCGGTATCTCAATCGTTGAAATATTTTTGAAGACAAATTTCTTCAACATGCTATTCTTCTTGTTGGGACCTCTTCTGAAATTCTGCTCGGTTCACGAGCACGTCTAGATCGCCTTGTAGCACGTTTTTTAAGATGATATAAAGTTAGCTTTGATAAGTGTTCGCTTTGATTCTCGATAAATTTCACGATGGAAGGTTCACCCAATGTAAGTCGCTCTTATTCTCGATAAGTTTCACGATGGAAGGTTCACTCTTAAGTGATCGCTCGTAAATTTGTCTCTCCAAATATTCACTCTTAAATTTTCGCTCATAAACTAGTCCATAGTAAAGGTTGGGAAACAAAAAGCTACAATCTTTCTCTTGACTGTCCTCCAGTGCTTTTCAAAATGGCGGATAAGATTTCAATGAGCGAGCCAAAGTAACGAGCCAGCGATATATCTCAGTCAGCGACATATCCCTAACAATGTAACGTTGAAAAAACGACAGAAAGCGTCTGCATTTTAAAACCGGTGCCCGCCTTCGGCCGGCCCCGGTAATTATAAAGCAAAACAATCAAACATCCCTAAAATATCCTGTGAAGGGATCTCTACAATATTCACACAACAAACAATAGAGCTGCGATTGTCTAATTGTCCCTTTTTCAAATTCAAGTGACCTAAGCTCTTTTCGGTGAACTTAGTTGTAAACTCACTTAGGTCAAGTTACCAAACATAATCTTTAAAAAACCTAAGGACGTGAATTTTTGCTGAAAACGTAGGCAGGTACTTTGATATCAAGAACAATTAAAATGCTTCCGAATTACACTGTTTTTCATGGACGAAAGACGTGCCAAATTTTTCCCGCGAAATAAGCGCCCCAAAAATGCACGTTATTGCTGTGTTTTGATACACGATCCTTATCCAGGTCAGGGCAAAGAGCTTTCCTTTGAAAATTCAGGGAAATAAAGAATAGTTCGGTGAATTTTCTGTCCATTTGGAACAGGCGGTTAATTTCACGAGTTTCTGTTGTGTTGAGTACTATTTTCTTCACAGCTCCGCTATTTGCATGTTTTGCGTTTTCCAACCAACTTAGTCGACTTCCGTTGATCCTCGTGCCTCTTCGGGTCCATTTAAGTTATTTGTAGACATGTTTATCGGCATTCACGTACAAGTCCTAAAAATGTTTACTTTTTTTTGCCGCACACCAGAACTTCATGAAAAAGCCACTCACAAAGAAAATCACGTTTTTAAAAACTTCATCACGCTGAATTTGTCAAAGTCTAACGAATTCTCGTGGAGCTGAATTAATCGGGAATGAACACGAAAAAAAATTATTTGCTGTATGGTATAGAAAACGTCGCATGAACCGTGTAGTAGTTAAGGACGGCAAAGAAATGTGCCAAAAATTTAAGTGTAACGTACGCGAAGAAGCTCGAAGAGTTGTTGTTTTCAATTGCCTGTTAAACATGTTAACGAGAAGTGTCAAGATTGAATATTTTACGGAGCAAGGAGGGTAATGTATCTCTTATTCATTAGCAACGCTTTTTGAGAGCTAACGTGGGCTGTTAAAGTAGTTTGTAAATCTCTTTATGGTAGTTAATTTTGCTGAAACCGATAAGATTTTCATTAATGTAGTTGCGAAATCTCGTGACAACTGGCTTTCCAGTACTGGGTTGGTTGACTGCTCTTGTCCATCGGCTTATCGGAAGTGTAGGGAAGGGGGCGGGGTGTGTTCGATGTTCCTAGTGGTTTTCCCGAAGCCGCCAAAGCCAGCAGGAAGTACAAAACGTTCTCGATAACAAAGATACCAAGGTTTCCAAATCCTCCCCCTTTTTTTGAAAGGTTGAAAACATTCTGATCTCTGACCTTTGAAGTCCTAAGTGGTAGGTAAAGACCCTTCACGTGCATCTTACATGTTCATTTCGTAACTTTTAATCGATAACCACTGGGATGTCACGCTATCCAGTCGAGTTGACAATACAGGGCCTTGCGTTTTAGTCCTAGAAATTCACCTTTCCCGCACGTCTTTTACAGGCCTTCACTATTCCACTCTCTACCACACTGGGTCCCGAAAGCTGGCTTGGAGCGCCGGCCTTCAATGGTATTTCTTACCTGGGTTCTTTAAAAATCAAGAAGACGTATCTCCTCATGAACGAGAGTATTTCTTTGCTTTTGGAAAAAGCCCACCCCAAAGAATTCACAAACATTTATCTTGAAGTGCGTCCTGAAGAAATCCGTCTCATCGACGCTCAGGACAATAAAATCCTCCACAAACATGCCATTCCTTGGATTCTTCTACTCGGAGTTTACGAACAGGACACTCGGTTCTTCGGGTACGTCGTGTCGGAGGCCCGACAAGGCGAAAAAACCAAGATGTTTTGTCACGTGTTCCGCTGCAGCCGAATCACGATATCTGTGGCTGCAACCGAAGCAATCCGGGTTGGTTGCCAGGCAACTTACTCTGACCGCAGAGACTCGATTCGTTCAAGCAGACGCATTTCTTTCCGTTCAGATTGTTCCAGTGGATCTCAGGAGGGTTCGTCTTCCCCATCCGCTTTGGACACTTCCGATTCCTTGGTATGTATAGTCTTTCACTTTCCTAGTACAGTCAAACCCTGTTAATACGGGAGGTGGTTGCCTCCAAAAATCGAAGCAGCCGGAGTTCTTTTCCGAGCAGAGCTCGCGACACATACTTTTATCTAATCCGATTGGTTAAAACAGTCTCATTAGCATCAAACCTTCGAGATATTACTTTGTCAAAATTCACTATTAAGCTTAGGTTAACTGGCAAATACAAAATAAGGAGAACAATATAAAAACTACCAGGTATATACTAGTAAACAGACTTTTCATATCAAATATCAAACCATGCGATATTTTTTTAAAACGTACACAAGCCTTTGTTGGGAAACTAAATTGAACATTCTTTTACGATAAAAGGGTTGTCGTGGAAGTCGCAAAAGTGTACCAAAATAGAACATATTTGTTTAAGAACGAATTCATGGAAGGAGAAGGTTTATGTTGATGAATATTTTATACATCGAACTTGTAAAGGTATTCTAAACAGCCAATAATTAACAATTATTCCTCGAATTCCGGGGCTCTGAGTCAATAGCTACTAGGGAGCTTAAGCAACTACGACGACGACCACAACGACGACTTCAAAAAACAATAGGTTTAATGATCAAAACAACAGCTCTGCACGTGCATCACGCTTTTTAGTACATTTCTTTGACGTCCACTGCACGACTACGATGTGAAACCTCCTAATTTGCCGTTTTATGGAGGACGTGAACATACGACGACGAATTTTCCTTCCTCTTTTTGAACCTGAATAAAATCCTTAAGAATTCAACTCCAGGAAACGTCGCCTGCACTTGACATATTGAGTGGGTCCAAATAGACGCGATTAAGTTTGAAAGAACGCAAATTCATTTTTTTAACAACGTTTTCACTGCCGTCGTCGTCGTCCTTGCTTAAGGTCCCTATTGACTTTTCTCATGCGTTTGCATAAGAAAAGAGTTCAACTCCCACAGGATTGGTTTGGGACACCAACTTGGCCGCCGTTTCATTGTTTTGAGACACCAATATGGCCGCCGTGACGTCATGTGCAAACACTATATTTAAGCGAGTAAACACTCACATCCTTGTTACGTTGTCAGAAATAAAAAAAGAAAAGAAAAGAAAAGATGAAATTTCGTGAGGGGTTGCTGACAGGTCAAGAGGGAGGAAGTCCTTGTCAAGACATTAACGTCTTTATTTTTTATACGGCACGTTCAAGTCGGTCAAGTGTTTTTCCTTACTCTGAAAAACAAAAAAATCGATTAGTCACTTCCCAACTATAGTTTCCAGTTAGAATTGAATTGCGTCATTGTTTTGCACCTTTTTGCCATAAAAGATTTTCACTATAGTTTTAATTAGGAAGGACAAATTTAAACTTGCAATATACGCTATGAGCCATCCGTCCCTCTATCAACATAAATGCTGTTAGGTCCTCTCTGATTAAGAGAACGAAGCCTCCCAGGTCATGGGCGAATTATTCTAAATTTAACGTCGTAGAAATTTCCTAAATCTTCATTCGAAATTACAGAGTCACTGTTGAATTTTGAACCGTTAATGCGATCAACTAAGGGCCATAAATTGCAATCGTTTTAGGAGTTTTTTGGCATTTATTTCAACGTGGATTTTTACAGATTGAGCCGAAAGAATATGGTCGTTTAAACGGCTTGAACTTGTAATAACGAAATGATCGTATAAACAGAATGTTCAGAAGGCGAGTTTCCTCGGCCGATGTTGACGTATGGCAAGGCTACATTGAGGATCCGCGTGAGACTGGGTCGGTGTTGTGACGAATTTCAATATGGGGCACGCGCATTGCAGGAAACGGAGTCAAAATTCAGACCCATTGTGCAATTCGATACAGCACCAACCCAGTCTCCCGCAAAATTGCCAATCATTAGTGACTTCATCTTTGCTGCTTGCACTTGGAAACACATTTTTCTACTGCTTTTAAACTGTAAAATTCATGGTCGTGAAATATTTTATTGTGGTTGTTGTAGAATAAGGAACATGAAGAAACGCACAAAGTTATAACGCAGGAGAAACCTAAGAGCAAGGCAAAAGATCCAGCAAAGAAACACAGCCATTCAAAACTCAAGCGATTCTCGTCGATGCCGCATCTTCTTCGAGGTACTTCCAGGAAAGACAAAGGTCGCCAAATGGAGTATATCGCTGATAAACCTCACCCGAGCAATGCCAGAACAGTGTCGGTAAGCTCGACCGATATGGACGATGTTATCGACAGTTCTTGGGAAATCGTGGAAGAGGAGAAGGACTTTAGCTGCGACGTGACGTATCTCTGTTCGACGGTCATCAACCCACCTCTTCGACCAAAACATTTGCGCGAGTGCGTAAAACAGTACCAGAAACAGCAAGCAAAATCGCTGAAAAAATTCGGCATGGTAACATCATCGAACGAAGTCGTTTTAAATCTGTCCCTGGAGGGGGTAAAAATGACGAACGCCACAGAGAAGGGAGAACAGGGAATGTTTTTTTCTTTCGATTCGGTGAGCCACGTGATGGCACATCCTGAGAACACAGAATACTTTGCTTTCTCTACTATCGTTACTGGCGACTCAAAACATAAATGCCACTTGTTTGAACAAACGAAAATTCCGCCTACGGAGCTTATAGAGAGGTTTCAAGCATTTATGTAGATTAAATGACAGCATAATGTCCAGAAACGTAATCCTCGGGCGATTTTCGTATGACATTAAAACGTAACCAAAAACAGTTTAAGTGCTATGGGAGAGAAATTGACTTGCTTAGCTTCTGGCGGCTTTCTATTGGTTTCCACAGAAAACTGGTTGGTTAATAACAGTATGCTGTTTGGCCAATCGAACAGTACTGCCCGATCTTTTGATTTGGGGTGATTTTATGACGGCAAAACGAATTGATCTTGCTCGTCGTTCGACCTACCGGAGAATTTAGAAATTGCGTCCTTATCAGTGGTTGAGATGTTTTTAAAGTCATCCGAAAATCGCTCAACTATATAGGTTGACTATACTATCTCGACTAAGAGATGCGGTAATTAAAAGTGAGCTTAGATGTATACCTCTTGTTGATATTAGAAAACGTCTTTAACCCTTTGAACCCTATAAGATCAAAATTTGAATTCTCATTTGTCTCCCCTATTCATTTCCTACAGATGTAGTGGGAAGAAGTTGATAAAATATCACGCAAATTCATATTGAGTGATCATGTCCGTAATTCGCATGACCACTCTGTTTTTACAAAGCATTGATATTTCAAGGAGAAAAGGTTAACATGACTTTCTGGCGTACATGGAAGCTAGGCCCGGTTCAGACGCCGAACTTTTCATGAGCCGAACCTAATACATTGAATTAAGTACATGAAAAGTTCGGCGTCTGAATCAATTAGGAACGCCTGTTTCAATTTGGAACGGCTCAGCCGTTCTTTTCGCCTGGGCCGGCCGGGAATTTCGCCTTTGGAGCGACTTTGGAACAGCTTTGATTCAGACGCCGAACTTTTCATGTACCGGACCTAATGCATAAATTATTATAACGTATTTTGTAAGTAGTTTGACCGAAATGAGCATTTTTCTCCTTTTGAATTTAGTTTGGCTGGAATTAAGACCGGCGTCTGAATCAATTCAGCCGGTCTAAATGATTTGGGTCGGCCTTAATTCGAATTAGGTTCGGTACATGAAAAGTTCGGCGTCTGAACCGGGCCTAAGAGAGATTAACTGAGAAAATAGTCAATTTCAAAGCCCAGTCAGTTCGTTTCTGAACGGTTATCGCATCTAAGCAATAATATTGCATTCAATTTCATAAAACTTTTTCAGCGTTCATTGTTTAAATGTTTTGACAATTTTTTTTTCTTTTTGTGGTTAATGTATTTTTCATTCTTTGGTTTCAAAAGATGACATGGGAAATAAAGATTTCCTTAACAGAAAATTCTTGTTCTGAAGAAGTAAATACATTTTTTAGGTTTCTTAAGAAAATTTGTATTATAATGAGGAGAAAAAGCAAGAAAATATACTAAAATAAGTCTTAGTTATCTTTACATGTACTTTACATGTACACTTTGACAAACGCTCTTTTTAATCCTGTTGTTGAAATTTTTAACTTAAAAAGAGAGAAGATTATTTATCATAAATTTCTTAAATTTAACAATTAATGTGTTTTAGCAATTAGGGAATTTTCGCTACAATCTAAATCATGCATTATTTGGACATTCCACGAGTCCGCCCCTACACTCCCCTCTTAGTGCTTGCCACCTCACGTACTACCCCTAATCTGATCCTAGTGACAATTCTCCAAGCCACACTGCTTTGAGCGCGTTTGCTTCTCTTAAATTTTGCGCTAGATAGTTCTTTTCTTCTGTGATCATGATAAGCTAATTTGTAGAACGGAGCGGCTAGACCAGTTCAGTCCTTAAGAGAATTTCATTATTAATTAAGACTTAAAAGCCATCGAAAAAAAGTGAAATGTCTCGAAAAACACCTTCATTTTTGAAATGACTGGTTCGATCGGCGAGTTCTTTTGGTAAGCAGTAATAAGCGCCCTCAATAGATCATAGTCCTGAGTCTTCGAGAAAAAAGTCAATTTTCAATCGCTCGAAATAGAAGCATTCAACCATAGACCAACCCAACAGTGTTAATAAGTCGCTTGTAGTTTGGGGAGGTGAGGGGCTGTGGTTTCGTGGATGTGTTTAATACAAGGACACAATCTCATAGAATGACTTTAAACATGTAAAATAAAATGCGAATTCAGTACAAGAGAATGTTTGTCTTTGCATTTGTGCCTTCGCAATGCTTTGTTTCTTTTTGTTGTGTGTTGTGTGTGAAAAACGAAGTATAACGGCTCGAACTTAATCCTTTGTATGAACGCACCCCGCAAGCTCATGGAGACGGGGATAGGATCGCCTACATTCCAGACGTAATCTCGACCTTGGCCCCAGCCAGTAACGTCTGTGAAGCAACGCCGAGATCCGTTGTTCTGGGGCCTCAAGGGACCTACCGAACCCCAAGGAATTACCGGAAGTGATTTTCGGATTTCCCTTCACCCTGATGGACCAATCAAACAATGGCTTTTTTAACAGACTAATCGTAACCCGTACTCAAATCCTGGTGTACAGCTGGGAACCCAGAGAAAGTGTTTTAGCGCTGGTGGATGTGTAAAAATAAGAATGCCTCTCCCAAGATAAAAGATTTTCCACAGTGTCTCAAATCAATTTACCAGTGGAGGAATATTATAACCTGGGGATAGCCCCACCAAAAAGTGGGAGCTTTCAAAGACTTTATTTTGAAGCACCTTGTTTCGTTCTCCTCCCCCGTGCAAACCGTACAAACCTCTTCTCTCACTGCCTTCACAAACAAGCCTCATTTGCCATATGACCTACTCTGCCCCGGGGGGGGGGGGGGGGGGGGTTACTTACTTATAAAAGGCTAATGGGGATGTGCCGCTGGATGGGGACGCATTTTCACGACTGGATTGACTATAATGTGGTCGCAATTTCAATAGAGTTACTGGATGGGGTCGCACATTTTCGGATTTTTTGGGGTTAGACAGTTCTTCATATTTACGGTTAGCAAACGTACCAAAATGTTTGTATTGCAGGTGAAAAGTAAAGTGTTCTTCATTCAATCTAAAAAATGGGTCAATTGATATAAATAGAAAGTGACTAAGTTAACGTTGGGATCGCGAAAATTACATATTTGCCCAAAAGTGACAAAGATGGGGTCTATAATTGGCCATAGAATAGACTATGATGGGCTAGGGGCTCTGAGAGGCTAGCGGCACGTACCAAGCAAAAATTAACCCAAGTACTCCTCCCCCCCCCCGGGCTTCTCTGTCATCTTCGCACAGGTTTTCTTTTCTCATGTAAATGTATAGCAATGCATAAAAACGTGCGTTTTAATGTTTTTATTGGTGAGTTTAATTTGTACCACCGTTTATGTGTTTTATATTTGTAAGTATTATAAGTATCTGTTTTGTAAAGATTGCAGTAATCTTTTTCAAATAATAGGGAGCTTAAGCAAGTATTACTAGCATGGCGGAGAAAACGTCACAAAAAGGAATTCGCGCTATTTCAAACTTCATCGTGAAATTAAGAAGTTTCACGTTGAAGTCGTGCTTCGACGGCTAAGAAATGTACAAAAAAAGCGTGATGCACGTGCAAAGTTGTTTTGCTAATATAAACATTTTGCTTGTTTGCCGTTCTCGCTGTCGTTTCTTAAGCTAAGAAGAGAGGCTGACTCGGCGACGGATTCATAATGCCACGCAATTTATTGGAAAATTTCTCAAATTCTGCTTTAGCCTCTCTTATTTTCCTATACAGTATTTAGCTATGGGTGTAAGTAATAACCTTGTATTTGGGCATTGACGTCACTGTCTTGTATTTACTCCTCGTGGTTCGAGGCCTGGTGATCCAGTGTGTAACTGCTCGTTGTGGACTATGGTTTACGTTTGTTGAGTTGTTGCTGAGGACCTATAACAGGTGAGCAAGCTTGCATTTTCTTGTTTAAAAGGGCCATAAGTGCCCTGTTTTGCCTTGTGGCCACGTCCACAAGAATCCCGATACGCTGAAAGCGCCTACTTGATATTTGCGTCAACAGTTTGGATTCACCCTGCATCCGCACGAAGAAGCTACTGCGATTTACATTTGTCAATTACAATCTTTATGCCTTTTTGTTTCGAGAGATTTATGTCCGGGTCGAACCAGCGTGTTTCGCAGCTCGGTTTACATTGAGCCAGTCCTTAACTCCCGTGAAGAATGCAACGAATTGGCGGACCTTTTGTTTTAGGGACCATTAAACTTGCTCCAAATTATCAAAAAAGCTTCAAGTCGTGTTGTTATTTATGTTTAATAAAAGTGAAATCCTAGAATGTGCCTCAGTTGTTGTTTCAAACTTGGGTGGAATCTATTAGTCATCGTTGTCTTTTAAACTTCTAAAATTATGTAACACAGATACTCGAATTTGCCCCGTTGGCACTTGCCTGAACGGGTATTTCTAATAATAATAATAATAATAATAATAATAATAATAACAATAACCTTTTATTGATAATTAAACTACTATTAAAACCTATTTGCAATTAATTTCGCTGAAAAAGAAGAAAAAAAATTCAGTCAAAGAACTATTTACAAGTCATTTCATTTCATATTGTTGGTTTTCATATGACGTCACAAAAATGAAAACTAAAAAACTATCGATCCTACCGAGATTTTACTTTCACAATGCATTAGAGCCGCTGAAAACTACTTTTCATACAAATTTTCGCTTCAAAAGGATTCTTGGTTTTGTGATAGAGTACGCTTGAATTTCTAAGCTTTTGCGTGACGCGGCATTTACATGACGGCCAAGAGAGCTGTCATGTAGGTTAAAAAAATGACTTATTTCAGGAAGTTTTGCTATCCAAACAGTTCATGTATTAGAAAAAGTATTACTTTAATGTTTATGAGTTTCGCGAAGAATAAATTCACGCTTTTGTAGCAAAACTCGGTAACAGATATTTCTGTTGGTTTCCGTCCGCCATGTTGGACCTCATCCAAGTGAGCAGCAGCATGGCGTCTCCATACAAATCTCAATAAATTTGGGTAAAACATTTCTTCAAATATCTCGTATACGAAATATTCCTCTGACCTGAATCTTGGCGAGGGTCTTTGTATATGTACCTCCTTTCATTTCCCAGATTCTGGTCTTTATCTAACGGTTTTGATTTTTATTCTACTCTATTTTGAATGGCGTGATACTGAAAACCAGCAATAAGCTCCTGTTGATTTCGATTTTAAAAAACTCATTTTAATTTTAAAAACACTCATTTCAATTTAAAAAAATTCATTTCGATTAAAAATGAAATAAAATATTAAAAATATCCTAAATACTAATAGCGTTTAAGCGGCAGTCATCAATGAAATCTCCTTGTGGAATTTTGTGGAAGGGTGTCCTAGAACCTTTCACGCGTGTGTGTAACCGACCAAAAGAAAGCAATGTCCTATTCAATGTTCTAAGTTTTTTTTTAAAAGTCAAGAAAATCACTCGTTTTATTGATAACATTCTAACTATTAAAAAACTATTGACAATTAAAAACTATTTCGTCAAAACACTATTTACAATTCCTTTCGTTAAAAAAACACTTAGTTTTGATTAGAAAAAAAAAAATCATTTCATTAAACAAAAATTATTCAAATTAAGAACATTTCATTTCAATTAAAACAATTCATTTCGAATAAAAAAAAAAAGAAGAAACTATTTTCAAGGTCAATTGCATTCTTACCAAGATAATCACTAACAAAAAAAATCTTTGAAAAAGAGGAAAATTAAATAGCGTTCACAATGTGTTAATGACGAATATTTGCCATTGTTCTAAGTAATAGTAATGTGAAAAGGTTCCTCATTCTTTTCTGAGAGCTTCTCGGCTAGGCGTTTGAGAAAGCAGTTGCAGTCGGCTCCCATCCCACCGTTGATTCCAAACACTAGGGGAGTGAAATAATAATAATAATAATAATAATAATAATAGAATAAACTTATAGTAACCAAAAGTTAGGGACTGTGGGCGAACGTGTACGTTTATCTTCAAGGTGCCTCCATTTGTACCTAGTGTCATTTACTGTTCCTTCTTTTAACGTTTCGAGGAGTAATTTTTGTTTCTCTCATTTTGGAACGTAGTAGCTCCAACTACTTGAATTTTGGCAATTTTCTGTAATGGCAAGAACTGAGTTTTCGCAGTGTCTTTATAACTGCTATTCGAAGTTCGCGTAATCGCCAGCAGTATAAGAACGGATTAATGGACGAGTTCATATAAGCCAAAGTATCAGCCAAAATCCAGGATCTTGAAATTTGCCCTGACGAAACAGCAGCAAGGACAGAGGAAATTAACACAGGGGTATAACACGCAATCATACAGATGAAAAACAAAAATGTGTTTATAACGCTTTTCACCAATCTTTTCATACGAACATGATGTTCAGAGTTAAAACTTTCCGCCTTCTGTTGTTGAGCCTGAATCTGGAGCCGATGCTTACGAACAAATGAAAAAATTCTTACGTACGAAAAGGAAGAAATGAGGACACAGATAAGGATAGAGGCAGCTATACCGAAAAAATACAATCTTTTGTCCCACAAACCGTTGAATGATAACAAAATGAAGAAAATCCAGAGACTTGTGGAGGTATAAATTGCTCGCTTAGTGGTTACCAGAATTAGATAACGCATATGATGACGAAGAGCCAAATACCGATCGACGCTTATAGCTGTTGAAGTGAACAGTGATACACCACACAGAAAAGTAGCAAAGATATTTGTTGCCCTTTTCAGTAAAGAAATGTCAACATAGTTAACTAGTTCTTTTGCAATGGACAGTGGCTGGACAACAAACCCGATAAGAAGATCTGACAGAGCAAGACTGCAAAGAAAAACGACGGCGGATGATGAACGAAGCGAAGGAGTTGACAATATGGCGACCATTACCACCGTGTTGGCAATGATAGATGTTAACGCCAACGGAACGTTGAGGACAGAGTTGATGATATCAATCATTTCAGCTAGGTACGTTTACCAACAAGTTTTGTGCATATGCCTGTCTTGTTTGTAGTAGAAAAGTGAAAGTTCAACTATCCTCAAAGTTGTTATCTTGAGGGAGTTTAAGCAGCAACAAAGAAACAATTAGTATTAGCTCTGTACCTGCGGTCATCTGCACTTGGGGCCGTTTCGTTGCCGGGTTTTGTGGAGAACGTAAAGGCAAGACTGTTTCTTAAAAAGTCATCCATAAAAATAGTTTAATATATAAATAATTTGTTGACAGCAGGGTGGAGCCTCGTTTAGGTCCTTTTTGGTATGAATTCCCCATTCACACCAAAGCATAAACAGGCCATTTAAAAGCTATTAAGTTAAACCAGAAATCCATAAGGGGTTGAATCAACCCCTTATGAGTTTCTGGTTAATTAAACACAGTTCAAAATTTGCTCTACATAAAAGAGTGCTTGACTTGTAATGGAGCGCAACTCAAAGAACATGTTAAAATCTTACTTGCGTTCACTGTAAAATTCAGTCCTTAGTTTTTTCTCCCTAACCTGTTCTGACTAATAATTATAAATACAGGGTTAAAGGGGATTTTAGGTTGAAAGATTGTTGTCGATCTTCTCCAAGCCGCACGCCATAAAACTTTGTGACGCAGTTATGATGCCTTGGAAGGTTATTTGCAAGGCAAGGGTGCCAAAAATCAACATTTTAATTTATATGCAAATTTTGCCGACTCATCTGATATAAGAACGGCCCCTAACTGCGCCATTTAATTATTAAAAAATAGGAGTCAGAAGGTTTTGTCGCTCTTACGGCTTCTGTGCAAATAAAACCCGTTTTGCCTGTAAACGAAGTTGAATGAATTAACTTGCTATCTAGCATGTGCGAGTCCTGGTAGCCCGAATGTGTTGACCTTAATAGACCACAGAAGTCCTTTGAACTTTCAAAAGACAAGAGTTCGGAGGTGAGGGAGAAGCGGTGGTAAAAAAAGAATGAAAAATGCGATCCTTTTTCCATTCTCAGCGAGACTAACCTCCGTAGCAGGCGCCTGGAGAAATATCGAGGACAAGCCCGCCTGCCTGTCAGTTGGAATGACCGCTGAACTCGAAACCTTACAACGAAAACGGGGTCATAGATTTTGCTCAAACGTCGAGGCAGCTGTCCCCTGTTAGAAAAGTAGGTAATGATGTCATTTAGTTGCTATGACAACTTTGATGTCATAATTTCCCAATCTTATCTGATAAAGCTATGGTGAGCATTCTCCTATAGAGCGTTGTCACTCACGTGACCAGCAGTTATGCAAAGTTTATTGGATTATAAGAAAGTTTTTACATAAGAAAAACGTTTGACTCCCACAGGACTGGTTTGGGACACCAACAAAATGGCGGCCATTAATATATTCTTTTATATGTATGATAATTAGCCTTTCCGACCTATTTAGCATGTGCAAAATACAAAAGAATTCTTTCTTTTAAACGAGGTCATAAAAGCCAGTTATCATACTTATTACAGAATATAGAGGTTTATGGAAGCCAGGGGCGCGGCCAACTTTTCGTCTAGTTGTAGGCCTGACTGGCTTTCATTTCCACATATCCTGAAAATTGCACGCATGACTAGTACGCACTACTAAGAAGCTCTAAGGACAGCCTCCTTCTTAGTTATCCAAAGCCGTTATCCAAGGCAACACCGGGTGATCGCTCTTTTACATATGCCGCCCCAAAACTTTGGAACACTCTTCCTTTGGCCATCAGATCTGTGAACACTGTTGATGATTTTAAAGGCAAACTTAAAACATATTTGTTTTCTAAAGCGTTTTTATTAAAATCCGAATAGTATTGTAATTTCCTAGAATTTTAGATTTTAGTTAGCTTTAATTTTCACTTTTAGCGTGTAACGTTCATTGTAATGCGCATTTGAACATATATGCATGGAATTCGCGCACAACAAATTCATAATTATTATTATTTACGCTTTTTTAATCACCCCAGCAACGCATAATTTATGACAAGCGGAAGAGTGATCAAACCACAAATAATAGGATTGATAATAGAAACAGTGCCTCTGTAACGGCCAGCGTTTGAAAATTAGGGACATTTTACAACAGTGCACTTTCTTTTCTTATTATTAACGTAAATTTTTTTTACGAATTTACAACCTTGTGGAGTAATAGGACGTTCCTAATCAAGACCCTTTCGAAAAGATTCAAAACAACATATCTAACATATTCTTTCTCATTTCTTTAATAAATGTCCAAAGGATGTTAGAATCCCTCTGGTGCTAAATATATTTATATATTATTTGTCTATTTGTTTTGGCCCTTTTTCAACTAATCATCATTCATCTCTCTTCCGTCTGAAAGAGACTGAAGCCTTTGCTCCAAATACTTTAAAAAAACGTCTGTTTCGATACAAATAACATTTTCATAACTTTCTCACCGGGAGAAACCAAGCTTTAGGAATTATACATAGCGTAATTAACAACATATACACCAGATTGTGAAGTATTTTATCTTAAGAAGTCTCTTAACAACGCCATGTCCACGCGAGTTCGTCTAAGGTTGTACCCGCACACAAATAAGTTCACAACTTAACAATGTCAATAAAGATCACCGTAAATAGATAATTTAAAACGGTCTCTTTTCTCGTTGTAACCAAAAGCGCTGTGAATCAAGGGGAATCTTGGGAACAAATTTTCAAAACGGACAACGCACCTTCCCATGGTCCTTTACGCTAACCAAAAACCTTCCCATGGTTCCATAGGCCCTTAGGGGCGAGGTACAACGGTCTGCATGGCGCATAAGTTTGTAAACGGATAAATATCGTCCCGGTTTGGACGTAAAAGTAAACGTGTGCGTTTGTAAACGGACTCGTGTGGACAGAATGACAATCAGTGTTACATTCGCTTGATATACCGAACGGAACAGTCACAGTCCTAGTATGCAGTTTGCCATTGCATTTGCCTCAAAGGTGTCAAAATACATTAGAATATCTTATGCGTGACTTAAGGGGTTAAAAAAGTAAAAATTATACAACATTAACTGAATTCTTTGCATCCTCTATCTTTAAAAATTTTACATGAAATGCAAACTAAAAATGGATGGAAAGTGTTCATGCTATCAGTTGTGAATTTTCGGGGTCAATTATAAACCTAGTATTTTGGGATGGTAATTACCTCGAGTCTGTGAATGAAAATATTAAATTGTGGAGAATCTTGCAAGTGAATTTGACTCATTAGTACTTTCACCGGGTGTTGTTAATTCCGATGCACACGGTTGAACTTCTCTGCGCTGACGATGCAACTGGCTAATTAAACTTTGAGATGATGAATCAGCGAAATCTCAAATGTGACCATAAAAATGGAAGCTAACGAACAATACGTTAATTGTCATGTTATACAGATCTGTGAGTGAAATGATAAAGAATGGCCACGCGATAAGATGTTTAAAGGCCTTGAGAATAATACTAGTCAGCACAGTGGTTATACGAGTTTTGCTCAAAATGAGAACGAAATTTTTCCAAATAATTACCAACAGAACGGTAATATTACTATTTACCAAGCAACTGTTCTTCACTTTCATCTACAACCGCAGTTCAAAATGAATTATTTCATTACTGCTCATCATCTCACTCCTCACGGGAGATATGAACTCAATAAATTGACCCCGCTCCCAATGTGTGGCTTCATAGCTCAGTTGGTACAGCAACGCACCGGCAACGCGGAGGTCACGAGTTCGAATCCCGTTGAAGCCCTGATTTTTTTTTTTTCAGGCTTCTTCTTTCCAATTGCTTAAATTGGAAAATTTACTGCGATGATCATTCTTCACTTTCATGTTCTTTTCATGTAACCATGTCATGCCAATGAGTAAGTACTGAAAGACTACTTCTTCCTACAGCATTGAAAATGGGGAAAAACAAAATTACGCTTATTAGCCATCACTGAGGTGCGTTTTAAAAAAAAAACTGCGACAGGAGTCGACATTACACTCAACGGCAGACCGTAAATCTCTATGACATCTCCACTCGAGAGAAACATCGCAAAACACCAACGTGAAATTCAACCTCGAAACACTATGCATGAATTTAAAATTGTTGAAAAAAAACAACTGTAACGTTTCTTAAACTTCCATCGTTTCCATTCGTAATGCGAAAACATTTTCACGGCATGCCGTTAGAGTCACCAACTAAACATACACTGCAATGCATGCTAGCGTCATAGCAGAAAAAAACAAACACCGTTTTCAGTGGATATTGGTCATTTTGAGTTTCCGGGTGACACTGAGTCAGTGTTGTGTCAAATTGTACCATGGAACTGTTTAAGGGGACGAACTGCACCGTGGGACTCTTAAGGGCGGCGAATTGCACTATGGGACTGTTTAGGGGGCTAATTTTGATCCAGTTTTTTGCGCAACTTTGTAACAGCTTACCAAAGAAGCGACAGCTTCCCCAACAGTCCCATAATGCACTTCGGCACAACACACACCCAGTCTCACGCCAAACATCGCCATATCTATTTCATAATAAGACGAAAAAAAATAATTATAACAATAACCAAAACGACAATGCAGACCGAAATTATCGACAAAGGTGCACATGAGCTGTGTCATGATTTTTGAAAAAGACTCTAAAACTCGATTATTTCCCGGATTCGAGTGAGGGACCAAGCTTTTCAGGCGCTCAGATGAATATGTCAATAAAACCTTAGTGTATTTATTCAAATGAATTTTCTTTAACATTGCTTTCACGTGGTGCCGTGTATTACTCAGCATTTTAACAAAATCAACTTTCTGGATGAAAACGAAGAGTTCGGAATAAAATACCCAAAGGAATGGACAGGAGCAAAACGTTTTTTAAAAATAAGATCGCCAATTATATTTTGTCAAAGTCTGAAAAACAAACGTCACCACAGGAAAATACTGCTCAGCAGCTTGCATTTGAATGTAACACCGAAGAGTTTCATCTAGCAAATTACAAAATTAAAAAAAAAAAAAGCAACACCCGACGAAAGTTAGACTCTATGACAAAAGAAAGATCAGCTACCAACAAATTCTTCCTGAAGTTCCTCAAACGTCGGCATTTTTATCACCGTTTCCGCTTTAAGCAGCGGCTGTGTCTTGTCATGTGACTGTCCTTCCGTGTGAACGTCCAAAAGAGTCAATTTATCTTGTTCGCTGGTCGGACTTTGATCCGAAGATGACGGCGAAGGACTTAAACTGTCCTGCCAGGGTCTTGGACGAGGACGAGCCGCTCCAATAGGTTCACCGACAGGGAAGTTAAACTTCATTGGTGAAGGTTCCATGGCATTACAGTCCGGCCTGGGGGAACTTGTCCCCCGCGGGGAGCTTGCCCCCCGGGGAGAGAAAGGTGGGGGAGGCAGTTTATATATGTCCAGGTCTACGAGGTCTTGTGAATAACGCTTACAGTTCACCACCGTATTTGTCGACAAGTTATCCGACGAGCTTGTTAAACTGTCGGTGGAAATGCTGATTCTGCGGAGCTCCGAAGAGTCCACTGATCTTGCTCTCCGATCACGTCTTTCAGATCTTAAGTCGATAAGTTCTTGATCTAGGGGATCGGGTGAGTCCGGACTCAAAGTCGACGAAGATCGACGTCGGTTACAGTTCGGCTCCACGAACGTGGTCGGCCGTTGACTCTCTCCGCGATAGAAAGTCGCCTTCAATAGAACTGGAGTCGAAAGTGGCCGCTTATTCGGGCCAAATCCAGTAATGTCCTGATCGGCCCGAGGACTTGTCGTGGATGTGGTTTGGTTAGCGCTGAACACCGAATCATCAGTTGAAATTGAACTAAACCACGATCGACGATTTCCGCCGACTTCGTTTCGACGTCGTGAGTTTGGCGATTTATGCTTGTCTGATTTTGACGATAACCTCACCAGTTCCGGTCGTAAATCCTTCGCGCACTTACCCAAGTCTGCTCCTAAACCCACAACGGCCGCCATGATGCCTACACTACAAACAGCTGCCTCGCAGCGGTGCTTACACTTCCCTTTTGACGATGCCTTTGAACTAGTTACAACATTGGTTTCGGAAGTTGTGTGTTTACCTGGGACACCTAAATGGACAGAAAATTATATCTTACAAAACCGGAGAAAGTAATACAGTCAAAACATTGACACCGTGGGGACAGAGCAAAGAGGCCGTTGTAACGAGGTGGTCGTTAGTACATGTTTGTCTAAACAATCTAAACATAAAACATTCAACTGGGGACCTTGAGATGCGAGGACGGCGATGGCCACGAGAACGTCAGAAAAGCAATAGATCGTTTTCACTGTCACGCAATAAACACTGCACCAAAAAAAATATTGGAAACCGCCCAGTGGAAGAAGCCAAGAAAATAAAATGTTATAAAAGACTAATATATAAACAACTTGTCCAAATCTCAGGTCTTTCTGGCCAGCAGTTTCTGAGTTATCTGCCGAAACGTTTCACGCACCTTTGTAGAGCTTTATATGGAGACGCCATATTGGTGGACTGTCCACCAATATGGCCGCCGGAAATCAACAAAAACATCTGGAGTTCACTTTTTCCGTAAAAGCTCTTTCTCTTCACTCGAGAGTTAGTCTACGTGCGCATAGACACATCTTCTAATACTTGAAAAGATAAAACTGTTGAAAATCAAGAGGAGATACTTTATTTCAACGAGACAGCATTCCTATTTTGGTGTCACGCACTGTGAAAACTCGGAAGTTCAAATTGCTGTATTCTCGAAATGAAACGTGCTAAGGGACTGGAAACTTGTACAAAAATTTATTTTTTGTTTATCTTCAACCTGGTGTAAATAAGAAATCGTTATTTTGACTTTACAGTTTGATGACGTCACCGTGAAAACCAGCAAAACGAGCAAAACAATAACTTTGCACGTGCATCACGCTTTTTTGTACATTTCTTTGCCTTCACTGCACGACTACAGCGTGAAAATGCCTAACTTCATATTTTATGGAGGACGGAAACAAGCGACGACGAAATTTTCTTGCTCTTTATGGGCTTGCATATGGTTCTTAAGAATTCAACTCTGACAGACTTTGCTTACATTTGGCAAAGTAGATATATTGGTATAATCCCGTTGAAGATATTAAAACTTAAATTCAGTTTTTAAGCGACGATTTCACTGCCCTCAACATCCTCTCATCTTAAGCTCCCTATTTTAGCTTGTGGGACGGGTCCGTAAGTAAGTCCTCGTCCAGCGCGCCCGAAATCCACCTTCCATAGACCTTTGTCACGCGTCGGCCATTTTGTCTCAGGAGATTTAAACAGGTTTTTTTATGCACGGCTAGCCTCGTTCTCTCTACGAGGCTAGCCGTGCATAAACAAAGTTTTTAAATCTCCAGAGACAAAATGGCCGCCGCGTGACAAAGGTCTGTTTCCTTTTCAACGCCTGTCACACAGGCTACAAAGTGTTGTTGGAATTCTACTCCAATCGAATGTTCAACTTAAGGATTAAAAACCCTTCTCGGAAATTCTCTGCTGGGACAGTTGCTTCTTATGACAGTTGGAAAAGGCACCAACTCTGTAAGTCCAAAATTTTTCGAAATTTGAACCAACTCTAGTGTACCACTTCCAAAAAGGCAGGAAGATGCCCCTGTAAAATGACTTGGGTCTTCGTTCACGGTTCACGGCCGTAAGAAAGGAGACGAGAGGGGGCTCTACTTTTGAACAGGAAGACCTGTGCCTTAGACTTACAGGCCATTTTACAATTGTGTGCTCAGTGTCCTGGCCTTGGAATAGAAGCGATGCTGCAGATGACAAACCTTCCTTCCTGCTTTTCAAGTGCAAATCGTGTTATCCTCGTGCTAGCAAACCCTAACCCTTCTAAGGTCTGTATGACTCTCTGCCCCCCCCCCCCCCCACCCCCCTCCAGTTAACAACAGTATTACCTGGAGGTTGAATAACCTGTGTTCCCAAATTTGGCACTGAGTTGCACCTTTCAACCATAAAGCGATCCTTTGCCTTGATTCGAGGTCTACTCTTTTCTCTGTCTCGCTGGTGAACAGAACTGGGGCCCCAGGTCCGAACTTTCTTGTTTTTCTCAGGAGGGCTAATGGGTACCCCCTCTGGAACTTCACCGTTGCCATCAACTGTAAAGAATTAAGAGTAACACTAAGTTCAACCAACAATCAACACAAGGCAGTCTACGGTCGTTAATTGCATCAGGTAGCCTCAGAAAAGCAACACTTAGCGTTCCTTGCTAGCAGAGGTGACCTCTACTAGCAGGGAACATTTCGTGATGCCACCCTTTTTAGCCCTGATATCTCCTAACTGATTTCCATACATTTCCTCACAGAATAAGTTGGGAGAATTTGAAAAAAGAGCAATGCGCCTTCCCTTTGGTGATTATTTCATGAATTCTCATAACCTTTTCTCTTGATTGTGTATTGGGATTTTTAGGAAAAATTGATGTTGGTCATTCAGGTGACTTCAAGAGTCCAGTTTATACCTGCATAAATTACTTTTGTTATCCCTTTAAGCCCCAGTATCCACATACAAATTCTCCAAACAGATCTCCATACATTTCCTTAAAGAATTAGTTGAGAGAATTTATTCAAAGATCAAAGTATTTTCTCTTGGGTGATCATTTTATTGATTCTCATAACTTATCTCTTTACAGTGTATGGATAATTGTAAGGCGAAAATTGATCTTGGACACTATTGGGACTTAAAGGGTTGAAGAGGCTAAAATAATATAATTCAAGTATGCTTACATGAGAGAAGTCTGAATCTCTGATGAACAGCAGGGGACGATGGGGGACCAACACTTGTTGTCCCATCAAGAGATGTGTTGGAATCAAAGATGTCTGATGTGATAGTAAATCTGTGCTGGAACCCTGAAAAAAACCAAAATACATTTTCAATATTTCTTTCATTCACAGTTGCCTGTGCCACTGACTGAGAAAAATTAGAAAAAAGAATTCTTTACTCATTCACCATATTACTATTCATATCATGGCAAATATGGCCCCCATCAACATTTCAATCATAGCAGTCAGCAGGATGTTTTTCACATGAACCTAGTTTAATGACGAATCTTCTGTAGCTTTGTGGGTAGAGCATCTGGATTTGTAACCTGAAGGTCACAGGTTTGAGTCCTGTTGGGAGAACTCAGATTTTTCCTGAGTTTGAAAACATCACTCTCATTTCTAATCATTTCTTCTAACAACGGTTAAAAAGTAAGAGGGAAAATTTATTTACAAGAGAGTAAAGTTTGATGCATACCTGTAGGAGCACTGATCTTTCGCCCACTTCCAAACCTAAGTTTGAAGAAGTGTCCTTTGCGTTTCTTGGGGGATGGTTTCTGAAGCTTTTGTTGCTGAAAAGCAACATAAAAGAATACAATAATTATTAACACAAGTTATAGAAAGTCCACTTGAACAAGAGGATAAATCTCAATACTGTTTTCATGAACACACTCAAAACTCACTTTCGGACATAAAACTCCTTCATTATTTGAGTGAAATATGATGACATGTCATAGAATTGTTGCAACTTTAAAGCATGTGGTACAATTTTCAGTAAATGGTTCTATTTATTACGCTGTATTTTCAGGTTCTAACTTTTGAGTCTGGGCAAAATCCTAAAGAGTCTTTTCACCCATGTGACCACCAGCTATGCAAATTTATAGGAACAAAAGAACATTTTTACATGAGGAAAAGTTTCAAATACAAGAGGATTAGTTTGGGACACCAACACAATGGAAGCAACATCATATAGTTAGCCAGTGAATCAAATGAATGTTTCATAACATGAAATTAGTCTTTTCTTGAATGAAAGAGTTAGCAGTTTGACATACTCAGAGAGTATTAATATAAATATTATAATCATACATATATGAGCATGCTAATCTCTCGACCAAGAAGAAGCATCTCTCTTTGAGCAAGTTCTTCTTCCCTTTTCTTCAAGCTCTCGGCATGCACATCTTGGGCCTCTTTTATTTGTCTGAGTTCATCCTCTCGTGATGACAACTCCTGCAAAAAAAAATGACAAATAATTGTACAAAACCTGTAGAAATTTATACATGTTCATTAATTCAGAGCTATTGCCTATGAGAATCAAGCCAAAGAAAATGTTGCATCTAAAGTACAAAATGCTAATGCCAGGCCACAAAAATTATGCCATCCTTATGCAATACAAATGTTGAAGCATTCACTAAAACAAATGCCTGCTTGACAACACTAGGCTGTGCTCTAACAGAAAACATGTTAAGAAATCCAGGGTACCCAGCAAATTATCTCTATGAAAAAAACCAGACTTTTCTAGTTGCCCGGGAGCAAAAGTTAGGCACCAGGGCCCACTGGGAACTGCTAGAGCACAGCCTTGTGATCATTATGAAAAAAAATATTAAATTAAAAATATTAAAGAAACTTCTGTACATTTTGCTCTCATGAGAAAGAATGGCCTTAAAACAAGTTTCATATGCAGAGTCCCATTTTTTAAAAAAAATTCAAATTTCTATTCTTTTTTAGCTTAGACATAAACTACTTTTATGCAAATTTTTACCAGCGACATGTCATGTTTGTATTATTACATATGTTTTTATACTGTTTCTGCACAAGTGCACACTCCTGATTTAAGAAATGCATAATGTTATAGAATGCAAACCCCTACTGAGAAAACAACAAAATTGTGCATGTACCTGAAGTTTACTCTACTTAAATATTGCTTTCTCACAAACCTACATGTGCAAGTATCTAGTATGGAATAAAATTAATGGTAATGAAAATGCACAGGTACATCTCCTAGGTGCAAACAAATTTAGAAAATAATATTCATTCTGAGAACAGTAAACATCAAACAGCATCTAGATCATTTATTGTTTTAGCTACAGCGATAAATAAATTAATAAATAAGTCAGACAAGAAAAAAAGCATAATGTGAACTAGCACAATACTTAATTTTTGCCAGCTTTTCACTAGCCATGTGAGCACAAGCTCACAAATAATAACCCTCGCTATTTATTCAAAATATTTCTCCTAGAACAAATGGCCAAGATGCAAGCATATAAGCTCAAGAATCAATTTTTTTGTTTTTTGAACTTGAAATTCCTTCTGCATTTGTTTCTCCCTGCATTATGCTTGCATCTCTAGTGAAAAGATCAATTTCCTAACAACCTGATGATAATTTTTTATAGGAAGATTTAATTAAATTAATCAAATCATGGTTAAGTACCTTTTCCTTCTTCCGAAGCTCATCAAATATCTGTTCAATTTCTGTTTGCCAGCCATCCTGTAAAGTGCGGAAGGAACCTTGATCATCTTGTGCAAATGAAGAATCAGAAATTTCTTCAAGATCTTCAAGAATTCCCTGAAAAGATGGCCTTTTGTGGGCATCCTGCTGCCAACAATCTAAAAAAAGGTGAAGGAGTTGTTATATTTAGTAAACTTTTCCTAAAATGGACAGTCTGGAGTGGAACTATATAGATGTAGCTGTCTTAGAGGGTCAAAGATAACAACTTGCATTTTTAACTTGCATGCAAATATACATGTCAGGGATGCACTGTTTAGCATCAAAACCAAAAAGGATGCTAAACAGCCACGAGAAAGGGTCCCCAAACCCATATGGTTCAAGGTGGTAGTCTACTAATAATCATCTAGAACTGAAGCAATTAGGACCATTTTCTATTGTATCTTTATGAGCACAGATTTCATAAACTTAATGTGCAAAGAAAGTAGTGTCCGATAGCCTTGGGCTAGTGGATTTTGCTATTGGGCTAGTGAATTCTGTTCTTAACTTGCCTGATGGGCAAGTAATAATAATGATAATAATGACTATGAATTTGCTGTGCGCAAATTCCATGCATATACGTTCAAATGCACATTACAATGAACGTTACACGCTAAAAGTGAAAATTAAAGCTAACTAAAATCTAAAATTCTAAGAAATTACAATACTATTCGGATTTTAATAAAAACGCTTTAGAAAACAAATATGTTTTAAGTTTGCCTTTAAAATCATCAACAGTATTCACAGATCTGATGGCCAAAGGAAGAGTGTTCCAAAGTTTTGGGGCGGCATATGTAAAAGAGCGATCACCCAGTGTTGCCTTGGATAACGGCTTTGGATAACTAAGAGGAGGCTGTCCTTAGAGCTTCTTAGGTCATACCGTGAAGTTGGTTTGATACTAATTAATGAATCAATATAGGTAGGTGCCAAACCCTTAAGAGCCTTAAATGTAATTAAAAGAATTAGTGAGGCATTTTGAGGAATTCAACTTACAGAAGAAGTGTGAAATCACTTCTGCTCATCAAAAAACTTTGGGGGCTAGTTGAAATGACGTTTGGGCTAGTAAATGCTAGCTTCAGCTTGCCTGACTGTTAGTCAAGCTGTAAAAATGACTTTCTTTGCACCCTGTAAACTATTGAGAAATACCCCAACCATTCTACTCATTTTCAGGTTAAGTGAACATCAATGCAAAACTGATAGAATAATTTTGTTTTTTTACTTTCCCCTGGAATTTAGGAACAGCACTATCCCATGGGAACCTCAACATTAAATTTTGGTTAAAAGAATCTTAGGGATTCCAAAAGGAAAATATTGAGGGATAACCCTCAACTGAAGAATGCCAGGAACCAACTCTTGGTGTCCATTTCAATTTTCATGGGGAGGTGAATGAGCAATTCAGAACAAGTTGTCCTCAATCCCTGAATTTAAAGATAAACTTACTCTATGCATGGGTTAGTTCCTTTGGGAAGACATGGATCAAGCTTTATAATCAAATGTCACAGGGATAAGGGTGCATCAAAGGTACCCCTAATTCCCAAAAAGGATTTATTCAGGTACTTTGATGTCATGATCTGTATCATCTTGAATCACAAATTCTGATCAGGATGATCCCATACAAACACACCCCATCTTCATACCTTTCATCAATTCTTTAAAGAAATCTGGACAAGTGCTTGGTATGGGTAATGTTAGGCTGTTCATAGCTACACCGTACGCTACAGCAAGAGGTTCTATATCTCTGTAAGGAACTTGTCCAGTAAGAAGTTCCCATAGTACTACACCAAAACTGAAATAAAATATGACAACACTTGCTCATAAGTGGGTTCCTGACTTCTGATAAAGTGAGAGATTCTCCTTTGAAGTGTATCACGTTTACTAATATAATTGGGGAGAGTTTTACAGGAGATCAGACCTCATGTCTTGTACTATGCTTTCTTACTGACTTAAAAGACTACACCAACTCTGACACAAAAGAAGGAAAACCCGGCTTATTAGTGAGTGAGTTCCTGGAAAAAAAGCCCTAACTGAGTTATGTTAAACAGATTGATTTTCCTTTCAAGTTGCCTAATAGTGTTGGCTCATGAACCAAGGGGGAAATTTGACAAGAGATCACAGGCCCTTTCAAGTATTTTTCTTTTGTAGACTTAAATTCACAAAATCTGCCATCTTCACAGACACAGCAAGATTGATGGGATAAAAAATATGTCACTAGGGTCTGTCAGGGGCGAACAGTCAACAAAAGCATCTGTTACAAGAAATCACGGTGGAGTTTACAAATGCATTCACACTATCAAACATTGTTATTAAGACCTGCATCATTATACATGCACGTATTACTAACACATGGTTAGTTGGGGCAATCCGATTAGCTCAGATAATTGGTCATGAGGTGTGACAGTGTATGAACTCCCCTGGGGCCACCCAACATTAATTAGACAATAGGAAGTCCAGTTCAAAACAAAAGGGTCTGACTTTGTTAGTTTGTTAGCCACCAAAAAATGAGACTTGTTTAAATTTTAGCTTGTTAGCGGCCCCAGTTGAGATCCTTGCACTGTAAATGACATACAGTTCTAATACTTACCTCCATACATCACTACCTTTGGAGAATGTATTTGTTCTTATAACCTCTGGTGCCATCCAAGCATAAGTTCCGGCTGCACTCATTCTCGTTGTCGTAACTATTTCTCTGGCTAGTCCAAAATCTGTTATTTTTAATACATTTTCAAAATTTCCGTCTTCAATCTTATTTAGAAGCAAAACTGAAAAAGAAGTTAGAAATGGCAATTCTATGTGAATGCACACTCGGAAATGTAAAATTCCTGATTACAGCTAATAATAATAATGATGATGATGATGATGATGATAATGATGATGATTTGGAGGTGGCACATCCACAAAGTGGTACTTCGTCTCCCTGATGCCTGGTCAAATTAGAATTTAGAAAAGGTGATTTTTGAGGAGAAGGGAAACCGCAGAAAAACCTCTCGGAGAAAGGAGAGAACCAACAACAAACTAAACCCACATATGGTGTTGACGCCATCATTTGAACCCAGACCACATTGGTGGGAGGAGAGTGCTCTCACCACAGTGCCATCCCTTGCTCCCCATAATTGATGTGGATTGTCTCAGGGTGCATGCAATTGACCTTACACCTGTATTCTGGACGTCCAGAATTTCCTTTTGATTGACATGCTGTTCTAATTCTAGAAAAAGGGGAAATAAATTTGCTCCAGGAAGTAAAATACTTGCAAAAAAAAAAATGGAATAATAATGTCATTTCTTCACATTGTAGCTAGTTTTCTTTAGCCTGCACCACAGACGGAAATTAACTTCTGGTTAAGTCAGTCTGCGAAACAGCACCGTAATCCTTGTTCTTGGCCCCACCTGTGTAACAGGATTGAGTATGCACCATGATTGGCCTGTTAAAAAAGCCATTGTCAAATTGCAATTGGGTCAAAGGAAAATTCAAAATGCATTTCCATTAATTCATTGAGTCCGTTGGAGGCCACAACAAGGATATCAGTGCTGCTTCACAGATGTTAATAACAGGTGTCAGATTACATCTGCAATGCAGGCTAGTTTTCTTGGGTTACAATAAACAATAAACAACATTTAAACAAGGGAAATGAGGGACTCTGCAGAGAAGTTTACCCTGGGAAGAGGGAAAAGCCAGAAAGCTACTGAGTCACATAACCTGCAATGCAACTGAACTCCAAACTGCTAATGAATGATAACAAGAAAGAAACAAAGGAAAATAGAATTCAACCCAATGATAATAAGGCTGTGTTGTAGCACCGCCTGGTGACCTCAAGCATCTAACTTTTGCAACTGGGTGACAAAAAAATCCTAGTTTTGCCCCAGAAATCCTATGATGAGCACCCTGGATTTTACAGGTTCAAAGTATGGGGCTCTCTTCAAGTTTTTTTAGTGCACAGCCTTACTACAGTAACTTTCCAATAAATTGGAAAAAATGCTTTGTCATAATTAAGTGAAGGCACATTAAAATAATCATGATTTAAAAGACTCAACTAGCAAGTAGTAAACCAATCGACTACTGAGTACATGTAAAGTTGTAAAGTTACAAGTCCATCACTTCAATTATGGCTAAAATCTATCCTTTGTTTTAATTTTGTCTTCCCTTCGTTTTTGAGTATAGTAATGTATGATAATGAGCTGGAAACCAAGGGAAGACAAAATTTAAACCAAGGTTAAAACTGAGACACAACATGACAATACTGTCTACATACAAAATAATAGGTGCTTTAATTATTGTCATTCAATGGTAATATACAAAAAAAAAGAACAATGGCAATAGCAAGTGTTCTGTTGACGCAAACTGTATGAAGTGATGTTCTGTAACTTAAGAACAGTTCAGAGGTGAGAAAGAGAGTTAAGTGTGTACAGCAGATGTGTTACTATAGGCAAAACAATTACCCCAGCAACTATCTAGCAGCTAATGAATCAAAAAATTATTTACTCATTTATTTCAGTTTTAAAACTGAGAGCAGAATTCAGCGAGAAATTTGACCTTAAACCTTCTTCTGGTTGTCAAAAGCCGCTGTTCTATAACAGTGAACAAGGACAGGACATGCACTTCTAACTTTTGAGTTTGTACATGGTATCCTAAGCTGACACATATCACCTCAAACCACACTGGCAGTATTATTGATTGGTACACTTGTACTGCCGAGACACTGTACAGCCATAACCAGTTACAATATTCTCTTTGTTTTATGGTATCAATTTTAACAAAATGAAATTAAGGAAGTCCAAAGACTTGATTTAATTGGTGGTATTTTTAGGCATTGAAAGTACAGTGTCCTAGCTATTGTCATGTGCTTTATTCGGGAAATTTTCTGATGCAATAAAATTGTCAGGTGAGGAATGACAAGGGATGACCTTGGGTGACCAGCATTTAAAATAAAGGAAACAAAAAGCTATAATCATGAATTGAGTGGATGGCTATCACAAGACAAGACAGAGGATGGAACTGCATTTATAAAATTAATAATAATAATAATAATAATAATAATAATGCCTAGTTGATGTGGAAATAGAACAGTAAAATAGATCATGCACTTGTATCAAACTTTAGACAGGAGAAATTATTTAACACTTTAAGGTAATGTTGATTATGTGTATTGTGCAATAATTGAGCAAAGTAACACCTTTTGAGAATATCGAAAACCATTGGCGTTCTTGAATCACATCTGAGTGAATAATTGGAATTACAAAATCTCAAAATAATAATCTTGCTATTATTATTATTAAAATTTGCATTATCTTCACTAAATCTTTACAAACTAAAGTCATTTACATGCAGCTTTGGAAAAATCATGCAAGGCTTCGGGATCATTGTAATGTTGCTGTAAAGCTAATGACATGAAGTATTCTACTCCAAACCTACTCTAGAAACACCAAAACATTGCCACATACAAAACATACAGTCAGCTATTTCTAACACAGACAACTTTGGGACCCATATTAAGTGTTAACTTGTCGTATAGGAAGTCAAATAAAGGGAGTAAAGTGACCATCTTATAGATGTGTTCATTAAAACAGAGTTGACTGTAGACCTTGGGCACTTTGCATTCAACAAAAATTTCTGTTTGAAATTTTGGAAATTCCACGTGCCCATTGTAACAGTACTTCCAGTTGAAAAGACCTGACCCAAGCCACTGCATGTTTGGTTATTGTTCAAAGCTGGTCCCGAATATTCCAGACAGACCAAACTGAGATGGTCCGTTCCATTTGATGTGCCAACGGAAATTTCTGGAATTTTGGGTTGAATGGAAAGCGACCCTTTTTTATGTATAATGCAACTGCCTGAAATGCACATACAAAAACTCCCCACAATTTCCTGATGTTTTTCACACACTATCAGAAGAACTGCCCTCCAATTGGTCATACCAAAACACATACAAAAATATTAATCTTATACATTGCAAACTACCCAGTACAGGGAAGATTATAAGCCTATATATAAATACAATGTGTAGGACAAGGTGTAGAAGCAGATGTACTGGATCCTGTCTTGAAAGTTGATTCAAAGACATGAATCTTTTCCTCAGAAAAATAGTGGAAGTTTTAACCACTTAACTATCTAACACAATGTAAAAGTAAAGCTTGGTTCTGAACACACTATGAAATGACTACTGTACACAAAATTCCTATTTTCAGATGCCAATTTCCTTGGCGCCATCCATTGTGATTTTTTTAGGTCACTAAAATATGTATCTATTAAAAATTACAAATCACACCACAGAACACTGAATGCCTGTCACCATATGAGAGGTTTCCTGAGGAATATGAGTTTTTACGTCTATGTGAATTACTGCTAACAATAATAATTATTATTACTATTGGTGGGATTTATTCCATATTTAAAATCCATTTTCAATTGCTCAATTTATGCATGACACCATACCAATACAAGCAGCTGAACATTTCAATCATTAATTCTCTAGTTTTTCTGCATTCATACTAGGTTTATCCAACTTTCTTGCAAAGAAAAACAAACATGCCACTCTCATAAAATAAAACATTACTCATTTATTCTAAAGCAATCAAAGCTGGTGTGAATTTGGCAGTATTAATATGAACTGGACCCCATAAGGTACAGTGAGTGCTGGCAAGTGAGCAAAAACATGAACAGCTTCTACATGTGACGAAAACAGCTGTGCACCATGACTCAAGAAAAGACAAACATGAAGGCTAAAAGGTACAATCTTGATGTACAGAGAAGTCGGAAATTAGAAGTAATTCAGAATTGCAGGGTTAAAAATCTTTGAAGTGGTAATTGCATGTCAGCTTATTAACCAGAATGCAATGTGCCACCGAAGTTACCTTGGGTCGAATGTCAGTTAATGATAAATTGTATCGTCTTTTTAAAAAAACGTGTCCAGAATTAATAACTTTCAAGCCGAAAAATTGACTGTCTTTTTAGGAGTACACAACATTTCGTGGCCTTTGCTCAGAATACAAAGGTTGTTATTTTAAAATGGCAGTCGAATTTATCCTTCATTAAACCCTATAAAAAGTTTAAATTTAGATGACAGCAAGTGCAAGCAGTGCGTAAATATGTTTAAACCTATTTTTAATGTTTAACAGTCATGGAACACATTTTTATCACATATAACCAGATTAATTTTTTCACTTCCTGTCTACAGTTGTCTAGTCTAGGAAGAAAAAAAGCAGTGGAAATTTCCTTTGCAAGTTATCGTGATTCACGTATCACCAGAACGAAACCTCCAAATATATTCATGCAATATTTTTGTTTTTAGGAGGCAAACAGGATATTTAAAACACAAAAGACATCGTCACGAACAAACGCTGGAAATTTTCCCAACATCGACTATTTTCTATACCCGACAGAACAAAAAGAGATCATCGAACTGGTCGAAACAATTTCTAAAGGCCCTTGGTGTCATTAAACCTAATATGCATGAAAAATTTATAATGGTAATGATAATGTCCGTTCGTGGAAAACAATCGCCTTTCCATCCATGGTGCGGAAAGCGCCGATACTAAATTAACACAGTCAATTTCACCACACTACAAAAACCAAAACAAAAAAGATCGCAATACTCACTATTGCCAGATTTGAGATCCCGATGTATAATACTCAAAGGTGCTTCATTATGTAGGTAATACATACCACGAGCAATCTGGATAGCCCAGTCTAATAATACTGATGGAGGTATAGTGCGGCCATGAGTGCTCAACACTCGAGACAGTGCTCCGCCGCGAGCGTATTCGAGGACCAAACACAAATTGGGTTCCTTCAAACAAACACCAAATAAGCCCACAATATTACGATGCCTGAAAATAGAAAACAATTTCGCTTCTTGTTTGACATCTTCAACGATCTCGGTGTAGTCTTGATAGTTTTCTGTGCGTGCAACTTTCACGGCAACTTCTTCCTCTCGCCAAACCGCTCGATAAACTTTGCCGAAGGCCCCGACGCCGATCACATCGATCAGGTCGATTTCTTGGAAATCTATCTCCAGTGGTTCGCTTATACTACTTCGCTGGCCATTATCTGTAAGAGTCGTGATATAATTCGACGGAAACAAACCAATTCTTGGTTGTCCTTCAACTCGCCCAACCCACCATCCTTCATCGCCGCTAACTTCGGATTCTTTCGATAAAATTTCAATCCGATCGCTTAAACTAAATGTTAGTTCGTCGTCGTCTGCCGCTTCGTAGTCATACAAAGCGGTGCAAAATTCTCCGGTCAAAAGTTTGGTCAACGAAGAATTCTTCTCCATGTTATGAATGTTATTGAGCGATTCCATCATTTCGTCGTTTTGCAATCGCGTTACGCTAGGCATTTGCATACGCTCATCACAAGCAGGACAGATATTTAGCTGACTTTCAAGAACTTTCCTCCGTTTAAAGTTCAAGCCTCGGCGACGCAGACGGTCCAAATTCGCCGCACTCGGTTGCAACCGTGGCGCATAAACAATCAGGCTTCATCAGAAATGTCTTGCACTTCAAAATGGTTGAAACCAACACACCGGGCGCGGTTGCCATTTCATCACGTGCCTGATATCAGATGTTTGATTGGTACAAAGGTCTCGCGGTTTCTTGATAAGTTGACATCGAGCTTTGTCGTCCTGACAACAAGTCGACAAATTTGGATTTCCTCACGTCTTTGCCTCACAAATTTGCGAGGCAGTACATAAAAATCCATCAGTTATTTTACACTATTGGTTTTTAATTACATCTAATTATCTATTTACTTTTTTTGGAACATTTGATCCACTTATCCCATGTGTTTATATTTGCTTGATTATTTTGAAGCAAAAGAAATACAATGGCGTTGAAGAAGACACCATAACTTGCTCTTGTTTTGAAAGAATTTGAGGAAAAAAACTTACCAAAAGCACAAGCAATGTGCAAAAACGTTTTGTACACGGGAAACAAATTATAGCTTATTGGGGAATCCCCCAGTCTAAGATTCACTTCGTAACAGCTTCTTTCTGTAAGAAGTCATTGCTAAAATTAGACATGACTCTTTTGTCGACCGATCTGTGATTGGAAGATTAAATTAGTGATTTAGTACAATAAAGGTTGTAAAAAGAATGGAATACGTAATGCAGTTAAGTGATTTCACGTTGTTTATGTTTGCTCAGAGTACTGGTAGTCTTGGTGAGTCTTGGTACCGGCTCGCTTACATCTCCTGTCCACCTGTGAGAAAGTTCTCAACGATTACCTGACATTCTGTACCCGGAGGGTGTACTTGATGTACAAAATTATCCAGTCGAAAACCTCGAGGCCGAGTAATCCTTTTCCGCAACGGTTGATCAGTCCACGAACCAAACGAAATATATCAGAGTGTGGCAACTGAATAAAGACTGATATTTCATGGATAAATAAATAGGTGTTTCGATTACTGATAAGTTTGATATTTTCACTTCAGTAACTGATCTTGTTGAGCTCTGACGTCTGTTTGTGCTGTCACTCCCGCACTGTTAAATAAAGCTTAAGTGCACAATCAGTCGCTGTTCTAAATCAAAAGAAAAGATTTACTGTATGTTAGAAATAGCTGGCATGGTATTTGAGATGGGTCGAGATGGATGAGTAACATTAGGGGAAGCCTTGAGCGCGGTGCTCCCGCTTGTATGTTTGCTGGAGTCAGCAGGTTAGGAGATGGAATCCCTCAGAATCTAAAATAAGGTGTGAAATGAAGTAAAGCACATGTTCGCTTTCCTAAATACACTACCTGCGCGTATTTTATAGCCTAGTTTGATGACAAACTCAGTCACCGATCCTGACTACGGACCCGACAAAGTCGTTCCACTTTCTGGCCAGGGCACTGGGTTTACTTTGGCAAAAGGAATCTCTTTGAAAAAACAGTCATCTTGGCCAACTTTTACTTGCGTCGCAGACGCTCCAAAACCTTCTGTACAGAGACGGACTATTGGCTAGGCCAAGTTAAGTACAGTTTAAGTGGTAGAGACCAATGTGATGTGAGGCCATAATGATTGTAAATTATGTGTTATTCTGTATAATGGCTGATGATATAAAATCATCAAGAAAAGGAAGAAGGAACTGAAACTGGAACTAAGCATTCGGATTTTTTAAAGAACCGCCGGGCGAAGAACTTCCCGACACTACTGATTCCTAAATTCTGTTAAATCTATTTATTTATTCATTTTTATATATATTCATTTATTTATTCATTCATTTTATGATTCATAACATCCTTTAGATCAGGACCCAAATCATTTCGCTGTCTTTTGCAATGACTCCGTTATCATGCACTCTTTCCTCCTCCCTTCAAAGCAGCTTTTTTTTTTTTTTTTTTTTTTTTTCGTGTAAGCGACTGGGGCTATGCCTGATTAAAGTTGTCTACAGTTCGCAAATTGGCCATGTCGTATATATACTTGTGGGAGGTTTCACTATATGATCAACCCTACGGCTAATTGGATCAATATAAGCATTCCATGACAAAGAACAAAAGAGGACAAAAGTTGCTAAATTACACAGTGTGATATTACAAGGATAGACAATTGTAGGTGGATCATAGCCTGCGTAGCAAAGAACGAGGAACGAGAGTCAAAGAACGCACGAAAAATGGCTCTCATTTCATTTCTCGCGCGGCCAAAACCGGTCTTTCTTTGCTCCAAAACCAAATAGAAACGCTTGCTTCGCAGGCTAGGTGGATCACTATACTGTGGATCTTATATAACGGGTGATTTAGTATTCGGATACATAAGGTTTTACAATTATTTAATGTTTTGCCTCCAAACATTAGCAGTTCTGACAAAAGTCGTAAAAAATTAACCTTAAAAAATCATACCCACACTGTTATTTAGTTCATTTTAAGCGTGGGTGAGGAATAGATAGTATTGAGTTCTATATCAGTTTTGTTTTGTTTTGTTTTTTAATCCCGAAATAAATGGTTCTAAAGAAAGCCAACACCATCAATGCTTTTTACAATCAGTATAAACTGATAAACGTTTGAAACGATATTCTGTAAAAAAGATTTCCGTTTCAAACAGAAAGTAAGTATTTGCTGTATAAAAGCCACTTTATTATTATAACCATTAACCGCAAAACCCACAACTGAAGGCTGCAAAAATAAAGTTCCGCGTTAGATTGGCCGTATTTCCGGAATAAAAACGAATGGAATGCATTGTACAACTCGAAGTATTTCGCTGAGCATTCTTCTTCGCCTACAAATCGAACTTCTTTCAGGATTTCCAAGTTCTGGATACCACTGAAAATTACTCTCATATGGTAGCTGTTTAGTTTTTCAATAACTTTTTATAATAATTTTTCTTTGCGTGGCGAGAAGATTAGAATCCACGCCCCGGAAACACATATTGTTCACTCCCTATTGCACGCCCTCGATTTAAGTGACCCTATTTCCGTTTCCGCCTTGAAAGGGGAGTCAAACGTGAAAAAATCAAATTAGTGAACATCGAGAAAAGCACTTAAGAGCTAAGGTTGTCATTATCACAGTTTGTTAGAAATAACCAGTGTTTTGTTGTTTTGCTTAAAATTGTTTGCAAAGAAGATTACTAAGGCTGCGTGCAAACGGACGCAAAAACTCCCAACATTGTCGCGCCAATAATGTTGGGAGTTGTTGGCTCAAAAATTTGACTGGTTTCAAACTTTGCGCAACAACACGCAAAAACATCCAACAATTTGCAACAGCCTGTGCAAACGGACGCAACACGTAACATCCAACAATGCTGGGAGTTGTTGGTCAACAATGTTGCTTCCGTTTGCACACAGCCTAACGAAACATGGTGTTCCAAAAAGGGCTCGTCACGTAGCGATCGAGGCCAGTTTGTCATAGCCTGTGAACCAGCTCTCTGTTCCCAAACAGAGAGCCTTTTCACAGACTAGTTTGTCAGAACAATATTTTTAACGTTACACTTGCAACTGGAGAAAAGAACTTGAAAATCAGTACTTACAAAAATACTTTTAACACCTTCACACATGCACATTACTTACCTCAAAAGTGAGTGAATTCCCGCAAACTTTAAACAGAGAAACTATTAAGATAGGTCTGCTGACATTTATTCAATTCAGAACTATATGGGCAAACAAATTAAACAAGTTTATAAGAGGTAAAAAATTATAGTACAGTGTGAACCCTCGTTAGGCTCTCTGTTTGGGGAAAAAAATAGAGCTCAGTAAAGGCATTAGGCGACTGGCGTTCGGACACCATCCTCATATACTTCACGGCTCCCAATGCCTCTAACAATCCGACTGAAAACCGCTAACCTGCTTTGTAAATCCATTTTATCTTATTCCACATAACCATCACATGTTTCTCTACACACTTGGGTTTGGGCTTTTATATGATTTGACTGTAGTTTTAAGTATTTGTTTTAATCAGTTATTTCGGGTGTATTTACTTGCGTTTAAGTGTTCTTGTTGTAGCAAAGGCTGTCAGATCCCAAAGCGTGTGTGCGTGGTGGTTTATAATGGTAATTGAACTGAGTAGAGTGCAATTTGGACTGAAATCATACACGTGATTTCAAAATCGAACGAGCGCGTAGCGCGAGTTCGTAGCGCGAGTTCGATTTGAAATCACAAGTATGATTTCAGACCAAAAATTGCACGACACGAAGTTCAATTACCGCTTTATTACATCCATTTTGAAATCGCAGAATTTAGTCAGTACTAATATTTATAAAAAGCCGAAACAAAAAGGCTTTTACATCTCATTTTGTATAGAACAAAAATGGTGCGATTTAAAACAGAAATGATGCGATTTATAACATGAATGACGCGATTTGGAACAGATGCGATTTTAGAGCAAAAAATGGTGCGATTTGGGAATAAATCACACTGCTGAAAGCCAATCAGATTGCACGGATCGCCATTGATTTCAAAGTGGATGTCATGTAATAAAGGTTGTTACTTGTATTGATATAATCTAGACCACCCCCCTAGGTAGCGTACGTGGGGTCTGACGGGCTTTAAGGGCATCAGCAAAATACACTAAGGATGTAAAATTAATACAACATAGCTGATAGTCACAAGATTTTATGTAACCAATCAGGTAGCGATTGGTTTTGGAAATTTAGTTTTAATAGTCCTCGGGTATACATGCAGTTTATAGCATAAGCAGGGAGAGTTCAGAAGCGAGATTGTAAGCATATGGCCTGCAGATACAAATTTTCCCATACCGCCACTTCCATAGTCTGCTACACAGCCGTTTTTAGTGTCGTCACGCAATGCTCCAGGAGCGTTGCGTGACGACACTAAAAATGGCTGTGTAGCAGACTACCACTTCCACGGACAGTCTTCTGGTCTTTCTGTTGTTTGTATTCTTTTACAAAGGCCTGTTCAGAGGCTAATATGGACCTTGAGGGAGCCATATAGAATGTGTCTGTATCAAGAGAGGATAAAGCCTAAGGGTCTGTATAACATGTAAAGGGGTGTCCTAAGATCAAAATTTGAATTCTCATTTGTTGTGCCTATTAATTTCCTACAGAAGTAGTGGGGAGAAGTTGATAAAATATCGAGCAAATTCATCTTGTGTGATCATGTCCGTAATTCTCATGACCACTCTGTTTTACAAAGCATTGATATATATTACAAGGAGAAATTTGATGCTGATCACTCTTAGGGCTTGAAGGGTTAAAAAAAGTATAAAACGGCAAACTGATCCTTACGACAAGGAGATGAAGAAGTAAACAAAAGAATAAAACCAAAAATATATATATTCAAACAAATTGCCCAATATTTCGGTTCTTATACTACTGCTTGAGAAATTTTTTGCCATTTGATTGGCTTAGAGCAGTGGTATTTCAGCGTAATTTGAAATACCTACATGTGAAAATTACAAACCTTGTGTGGGTAGTAGTATAAACAAATAATGGCATGATTTGTACATGATATTTGGCATAAATACCACTTCTGATATTTCAAAATTGTTTCAAATTTCTTTTGCCTAATGGCTCGTAAAATTACGTATAACAATTTTGAAATATCACTACAAATCGTGCTATTACCAATACGAAAACAAACCTTAAGGGGCTAAAAGAAAAATGAAAATAAAACTAAAAGTTCGTTACAAATAAGACAATAACAACAATAATGGATTGTTATTGATGTACGAAAGTAGGTGGTATCATATATCAGTGAGCTTCATCACGTCTATTTATTCCTAGAGGAGATAATGTGTTCCCTTTGTGTGTTAAGTGAGCTTCTCGAGCCTTTCCCACTGCGTCACGGTTACTGCGTATGAGTTTAAGTGGAATTAGAATGACGTCGTTGATTGAATGTCCGGCTGGATTAAAATGTAAGGAGACAGGCTCCCTCGCTTTCCTCCTTCCCATCACACCCCTCGCGCCACTAAGGAGAGACAGGGAGACAGGAGTGGGATCACTGAGTTGCTATTAAGCGTGTTAAATTTAGAGAGAATGTGAGGGCTTGCTTTCCCCAGGGAAAAGGAAAACCCGTCCGTACTAACGAGTCATGAAGCGGGTGTCCGTAAAGCAGGGTTCGACTGTACTTTCCCAAGCATTTGTGTAAAGCAAACTACGGTGGATCAACCTCATACCCCATTAACAGTAAACTTAATGTTTTAGCATCAAATCATTATCCAGGGTACGTATGAAGTGGCGGATCCAGGGCGGGCTCCCGGCCCCCCTTATTTTCAGACCAAACTGAGGCCCGAAGAGCAGAAAAAAATGTTTTGAAGACCGGCCCCCCGGTCTGGATGACCGCCCCCCCCCTACCTCAAGGTCTGGATCTGGAAGTGGTATGGGCGCAAAACACGATCAATTCAGTTTTGGAAAAATTAAAACATTAACAAAAAAAGACAAGAACACATAAAAAGTTAACAAAACAAAACAAAACCAAACCAACCAAACAGAAACAAACAAGCAAAAGACGTAAAAATAAGGTAAAAAAAAAACCAAAAAACTTGAAAATGACTTCCATTCCCAACTATGCATCGTACAAATTCAGTATGTTCCGGTTGGCGACGAGCCGGTCAGCTTTTGGCCAATTGTTTTTCCTTTGGCCCTACTGAGAATCCCAGAAGTCTTTGCGAAAGTTAACTCGATCCAATTTCCCTGGAGAATTAACTTGGGGTACTTACCATTTACATTGGAAAACCGGAAATTCTCTGGCTATTTTGTCATGACCGGACGGTTACTGGACCTAAGCGAATTTTGGAGTAAAAGTGGTTTTTCTAACTACGCCACAACCTCGAAGGAAAATATTTTAATTCCTGCTTTAACAAATCGGAGTTTTACTGATGTAAGACTAAATATCAAATAAGTAAGATTAACAGCTTGCAAAGTCCAGTCAGGATAAAAGAAGCAACAACGAGCATTTGTCAGAGAGATTCAGCTAGAACAACGGTGTCCTACAGATAGCACGCGAAGAATTCAATAACGTACGTACATTACTACAAGATGATGGAAAAGAAGAGAATTTAAAAAAGGGGGATGTATGGTAAGACAAAGAAAGAGAAACAACAAGAGCGTTTCATAACAAATTTATTGGTAATTGTCTAACCACATTCGTCTAGTTTTAGTTTTTTGGCTTGGGTTGGTTGCCCTTTGTCATCTGGGTTGTCTGGTTTGACTGTGGTCCCGCACAGCAAATATCCTCCGGTACCATTCATTGCAATCTCCGGGTGAGTTCTGGCTGGGAGCACCTACAAAGTAAAAAAAAAGTTCGAATCAAATAACTATGAGTATCAAAATACTTTTATTTAGCGCTCTTTGACAATTTCACCAAGTACCTCTATTTAAGGTGATATTAAACAAGCATACAAGGAGATACACAACAGTCGTACTATGAAGTACTGAAAGTGAAATACTTAAAACCCAAGGTGCACAATTCAAGTAAACCCTTTTCAACAGCGCTTTCACAGTACGTTTTCCAAGCTGCCGCTATAAACAGGTTCTAGCTTTTGAGTCTGTGGATGAAATCATTCAAATGAAACCTCTTCAGCAGTACTTTCACATGGTACTATTTATTGCCAACGAGGCAATCGAGCTAAGAAGCGAGGTTGACTCGGCGGCAGAATTATAACGCCGCGCAATGTAGGCAAAAACTCTCAAATTCTGCGTAACCCTCTAAAATTTGCATTTTTGACCATATTTGGGTGTAAGTAAGACCCCATATTTGGGTAGTGACGTCATGGTCTTGTATTTACAACTCGTGGTCCGAAATTGGGTGATTCAGTGTGTAGCTGTTCGTTGTCTGTTCAAGAGGACCTAACAGGTGAGCAAGCTTTAATAGATTTCTAGTTTGAAAGGGCAATTAGTGCTCTGGTTTGGTTTATAAATTGCGTTTAAAGCAACAGCTTTTAAAAATAGGGTTTTACGCCCAAATTTTTGTCAGAACCAGCTTGTTCTTTGCAGCTCGATTTACATTGAGGTAGCGTGTTCGCTTCTCGACTCAGAACCAGGGTTTTCAGTGTTCTCTTTTCCTTTATGAATTGAATTTTAAGCGGTAGTTGATCAAGGCATAGGGTTATATTCTCAAAACTTTTATCAGAACCAGCGTGTTCTTCGCCGGTCGATTTACATTGAGCCAGTCCTCACCTCCCGTGAGGAATGCAACGTATTTGCGGACCTTTTGTTTTGAAGACTATCATTGTGCCTTTCAAGAGACTCTTTGTCCTGTGACAGTCGCTCATTAGATCTTTGTATTTTACTCAATATATTTTTATACCTCTGATACATTCCGCCCCATTCTTGCGCTTTTCACACATTTTACTTTACACCAATTTTTTCTTACGCATATTACCACGCGAAACATTTTAACATTTCTTATTCCTGATGACGCTGTTGCTCGGGATTCAATTATTGTTTATAATATTAGCAGTCAGAGGCTTCTTTTGAACTATCTTTTTCTTTCTAACGTTTATAGTTTTGATACAATTGAATTTTCCATGAAACATAAGTACTAATATAACTTGCTCATGTATTTACCAACAAAGCTTAAAGCCATGTTGTTATTGCTTAATAATTAAAAAGTGAAAGCCTACAATGTGCCAAAAGTTGTTTTTTTGAAGTTGGGTGCCATCCTTTTCTATAATGGAATCCATTTTAAACCTCTAAAATTATGAAAAAAAATATCGCGAAGATCTGAAATAGGCACATTTCACAAAAGATAAACGAATTCGCCTCGTTGGCACTTGCCGGAAGGTACCCCTAGTTTAGTATGTAGTTCTAACTTTTGAGTCTGTGGATGAAATCCCATGGTATTACCATTCAAATGAAACCTCTTCAGCAGTACTTTCACATGACACTATTCATTTAGTATGTTGCTCTAACTTGAGACTGTGGATGAAATCCTATGGTGTGACCATTCAAATGAGACCTCTTTTCAACAGTCCTTTTACGCAGTACCAATATTTATCACGCTGTGTCTATATAGAGGTTTAAGTGTAGACGTCCGTCCTTCATATGAAAATCCCTCTTTTCTAGAATAAATGAAAGTTGCGACTTCAAAGGGGAAAGTGATGTGAGGGAGTCTAGGAACAGAAAGGGTTAAGTATTTGTGATTCTTAGTGATATAGAGGAAACTCGTTATAAGGAACTAATTCCACATAACGAAGTCATCTCCGCCCCAGTAATGAGAATCAATATCTGGAAAAGAACCTCGATATAACGAAACCTCGTTACGACGAACAAATGTTTCAATTTCCTTGGCCCTCCTCTAGAGAAGTAGTTCCTACCTGATAATGTCGCCACCACGTTTCAGTCACGTGGATATTAATGGCTGTTCCTCTCTCTCTAAGATTCACGTAACATTCCATCAGAGGCTAAAATACAAACCATACTCTTTTTAATGCAGTTGGAAAAAATAAGAATCTACGGGAAAAAGTCCTTGGACCGTCCCATCATGCAATTCGACACAACACCGAATTCAATAATAGACATATAGACTCGACTACGAGAATTGTCTTTTTCGGCGTATTCTAAAAAGCTACGCTGTACTTTTTGCTGTTGTTATTGTTTTTTTTCACCAAAAAGTTAGCACTGTTATCATTATTAGTGAAAGAGGTTAAGCCCTCCCGATCGCAAAATGATGAACTTTCAACAGTTGATAACTTAAAACTCCTAGTACAATGACGAGGGCTGCCACGTTTTCCCGCCAAAATGACGCGCAATACTTACTCCTCGCGCGCAATACTTACTCCTCGTCTTAGAATCTATTAAAAGCTCTTTATTATATCAAACTGTGAAACGACGTCAGGACGAATCACAGAAAGCAAGAAGAAGAACACGTAGAGGCTGTGTAAAATGAGAAAAAAATCGTACCTCTTTGTATTGACAATAAACCACAAATGGTCGTGAGGGCGCGAGACAAGGGAGGAGAGACATCACGAGAGGACTGGGCTGGAACCGGCTCGCAACAACCAAGCTGCAACAATAAGGATGCTTTTAAACCATTTCGTAAGGTTGAAAGAACGAAGTAAGCTTAAGCGAGGTCGCGAAACGGCCTAAGCGGGCAAGACAAAACAAAACCGCGCTACTACGAAGGTCTGTGTGAAATTTTTGAGTCAGTGGCTTGTTCTTGTGTTTACGTGACATTTGCTAGCAAGGCTTGTTATCTAAAAACCTTACCCATCTATATTGCCATTTTCCAGTTCCTCCCGTGCCTTCGATTCTTCGTTTTGCCTCTGCGTTCTCCGCGCCAACTTTTCCTGTTGAAAAGAGAGTCAATATGAGTGCATAAAAAAGAATACTCTGTTTTACCTAAGTTCTTCCGGATGTTATACACTCGAACCTCCTTAAAATGACACGAAAGGGACAGTCTGAACTGTGCGAAATATAGAAGTTTTGGTATCTTTGGGACCAAGAGAACTTTCTGTAACAGAGAGATGACTGCTGGGGATCTCTGTAGGACTAAATAAAATTTAGCAGCTTTAGGCACAGGATAAATGTCTGTAGTAGAGGGCCGTTCGTAACGAAAGATGCTTTAAGGATATGAACTAGCCTAGCTAAAACGATCTTCCCATACCATCCACGAAAGTAAGAGCACGCAGACTCCAGACTCCACGCATCAGGCGTGGGGACTTGACAGTGAATACGTTGGTCCTGTGGAAGCCACACACAGGCCAGGCTTTACGTGGGAGACAAACGCGGTTAACTTACGTTGACGTGCTCAAAACAGGCCCTGGTCCTGCCTCCGCGGAAGAATTAAAAGTATGTATGTTGGACAGTAGTGTTTAGCGCGACATTGCCCAAGGCCGACTCGAAATGGTGACCGGTCATTTCGAAAACGTGTCGTTTCACGAACGCGCCGTCCTCTAACGTCTTAAGTCGTTTCGCTTACGAAAAAAGAAAAAAAAAAACGAGCGCTACACATGTATTTACCTTGCCTTTCAGCTATGATACGTAAAAGTCCAATAAATATGTGTATAACTCGTTCTTAAGCCATTGATTAAGTTAGGGAAGTTAGGGAATTAGCCTAGCACGTTGGAGAAACAGGACGTTGGTGAAACGACTCGTGAGCGAAAGGACCCAAAATCTTAATAATCATGGTAATGACGATGATAATGATCTCTTATTATATTGTTTCTGTTACGTGTACCTGTTCAGTCATGGAGTTTCCATCTTCTTCCTCTCCAAAACCGCCACTACCATCACGACTCTCATTTGTTGGAGCAGCTGCTTGCACTGCAACATCGCTCGACTCAGCTGCTGATAGCGGCATCTTTGTATCAGCTAAAAAATTACAGTATGAATTAAGTCTGAAGGAGCAAGGATTGACAGTCAGATGGTTAATGTGCGGGCTTCGGTGTGAGAGATACCGAGTTTGAATTCCTTTGTGACCTTGGTTTACGGTCTTTACGGTCAAGTCGCCCGAAATGTTTTGTCAAGTCGTCAGAAATGCTGAGTTATGTGGCTCGAAATTATATCATGCTCAACTACATCCTAGTCCTAGCATCATTTGCCGCCCTTGGTTCTTCTGATCGAAGATTATAGAACGAGATATATTACTCATTTATCGCGCTTGTTTCGTTGTCAATCAAGGATTAAAGAGCGAGATATATTACACATTTATACCGCTTGTCTCGTCTCATCATCGCTTAAAGAACGAGGAATGTTATACATTCATTCCGTTGATTCGTCTCATGATGTTTTAAGGAACGATATATTAACACACACTCTTCAAACAAATTAAACAAATTAACTTTGTTTCTCTGTGCACCTCAACTGATAAAATTCGGGCGACATGACTCCGCATTTCGGGCGACTTAACCGTTGCTTCGGGCGACTTGACCGGTTACCGTGACCTCAAATCCTTGTTTCGACTTCTTTCTTTTCCATGCAGCTTTTAAGTACCGTAGCTTTAAATACTCGGTAATACGGAGCACTGATGGAGCGAGGGTGGGTGGGTCAGGGGGAGTGTAAAATGAGTGCAACGTTAGCCTGAGGTTTGTTAGCCAGATATTAACTCTTTCAAGCTACCAGTTCAATATAAGGAGCCTTTCCTTTACCTATTTAGGAAGAAGTAAGATTCTTCATAATTTGTCATTAATGCAGGACAAAGAAATCTGAGTCTGTGACATGATTTGAGCCCATGAAATCCTATAACACCAGTCTGAATTTCTTCTAAGCTTAAGCTGAAGAAGAAATTGGAAAATGACGGCTGCTCCTTGCTCACTGGTAAACAATTTTTATTTCACCTGTACTTGTGCCAAGCGTAGATATTTTGTCCATTGGAAATCCACTTAGGCTTTCCATGAAGGCTTTGGGGAAGTTGAAATAATGTAGAGCCTGCCTGAAAGAATAAACAATTAAAAAACTCCTTTTTTTCGTCTCTCCATAAATTAGTGTTTGGAATGCAGATTTACTTTCAAGAATTTGTGAAAGAAATCATCTGCTGACCATTTAACTAGATTAGATTGAAGTATGGAGGCCACACTTAAAACCTGTCACCACCACTAGCCGGGGCTGTCACTAAAGATTTCAAGTTGCCGGGTAAATGCAACATGTAGGCGGGGAATCAAACAGCTTGGGATTTCTTTTGGTTCATTTTTCTTCTATTTCCTATTAAAGTAGCTGGGGGCCACATTCTTAGTAGCTGGGGGAAATCTCTGGTCTCTGCCTCTTAATGACAGCCTTGATTAGCTTGATCTCAAACCACTTGTTTAAATATTAGAGGTAGTACTAATGACACAGGCGCTGAGATCAAAATTGTCAGTAATAGTACAACCTGCATTGGATGAAACACTTTATTTGAGAGACTGAGATAACTCTCCAGGGTCAAATCCTGCTGAAAGCCTGTGGGTCAATTTCTCTACAACAGCCCAGGGCCGAGTTGTTCGAAGGCCGGTTAGCGCTAACCCAGGGTTAAATTTTAACCTGGGTCTCTTTTTCTTTTCATCAAAAGCATTTTCTCTGAAAATTTTCTCTATTCTTTTTAGAGTAGCTAATCGTCAAATTGTAGACAAAAAGAATTAAGCTGAATTTGCTTTTTAAGCTTTCATATCTGAATTCAAATTTCGTACTAACCCTGGGTTATCTTAACCTGGCTTTGAACAACCCGGCCCAGAGGAACAGACTAACATCCGCAGGTAAGATGGTCTGAGGTAAGTAGAAAACAACTTAATTTTATTTATTTCAAGGCTATTTCATGTTAGTGCATACATATTTAGTGGCGAGCAAGCTTTCCAGGGTGCTTTGGTGGAGGGCTGGGGAAAGAAAGGAGAGCTTGCTGCTTTGCAACTGTGTCTATGGAATTTGAATTCCACCTCTAATTCCCCTGTGGCTTCCTGTCGACTGAGCTGTCAAATAACTGCTAATCTGCATGAAGTGGAAATGAGCGCAAGTGTAAGCAAATGTTGAAAAACACGTGACAAGGGTAATTGCATCATTACTAATGTCATCTCCACCAATCAGCATTTTGCGTCGACTTTTTGATGCTGATATTCAAATGCCAGAGATGTAGTTGCAAGCTCTCCTTCCTTTTCCCATCCTGTGGCCAGAGTGCCCCGCAGAACCTGCTCGCAGGCTAGTACATATTTTGAACGAGCCTTTTAGCTCACTAGACACTACGTGGGTAAATAAAAGATTGATTGATTGACAGGAAACATGATGGAAAGATTATTTAAAATTGATTTGCCATGATCCTAAGAAGTTGTCTCTGGATATTCAGCTGGGTTTTCAGTGTTAGACAGCTTACCTTCCTGGAAAGTCACCTGAGTAGATCTGAATGAGACTTCCAAGCCCTAGGCAAAGGAGAAGAATTTCATGTTGGTCTCTAAATTCTCTTATTTCTCCAGATATCTTGTCAGTGAAACTTGGATGCTAGATTCCATGAGCCTCCAAAGCCCAAGATTCTGGAAACTGGATTATTATCTTATTGGGGCCAGTCTCTTCTTTACTTAAACTGAAAGTTAGTAGTACGTTGTAAAACCTAAAAGATGTCAAAAGGCATTCTTAACATCATTTGGAATTATTCTTAGAATAATTATTGAGTAGTTATTTCAGTTTTAAAATCGATTTAATTTTATCACACTTTTCCATTTCCTTGGTTTTCAACCAAAATAATGCTTATTCTGTAGCAGGATGATCCCAAAATTGAATTACCAGAATCATGAAGTGTTAAAGACATTTTTGTGGAAGATGAATGAACTTCTCTGCTTTTTTATTTCATGATGCTAAATAATTACACCTACAAGTTGGATATCAGAGGCTTTGTCACGTTAAGGTTCTTCTTCTTGCAGAATAAATAAAAATGAAGCATCATTCTGTTTTTCAGCTCTTTTAGGAAGGTAAGTGTTTCTTCTCATAAAGGGGTGATTGCACTTAAATCATGTTTGAAGGTTCTTCGTGGTAAAAATCTCATAAAACACTGACCTCCCATTCTTTCTAAAAGAGCTCCAACTAGCATTCCTTGACAACTTTCCACTACTATCATACGACAGTGTGCTCTAACATTTGACATGGTCAATATCTGAGACAATGTGTCAAGTCTGAGGTCACTGAATAAACAAAATAGACAGGCCAGAAATTAAGTTCAAAACTAAAGTCAAAAAATAAAAAAATATATATATATGCAAGATGTTGTTGTGTGGTTAAAGCAAGGCTCTCTCCCAGTGAAACTTGTGCTAGCATGTAAAATAGTTGAGCTGTTTGTGCAAGTGTACCGAAGGTTTAATCTACACTGTATGGTCAGGGATGTTAGGGTTCTCCAGAAAATTTAAAGAAGAAGGAGAAAAAAGGTATTGATGAGATTGAAAGGTACTCCTTTTAGGGGTAGGCTAGGTATTGACCCTCCTCCCATTAATTGGAGGAGTTTGGGACCCTCCCCAGTGAAAATTGTCGTTTGGAGGGCTCTGCATTTCAGTGCTTTATGAGCAACCATGGAAACAATTTTTAACCATAACTTTGGTACCGTCATATACCCACATGTGCTAAATTTTATATCCTACGCTTGTTTCATCTAACGAAATGTTGAAAAAGAGTCCGGCAGAATAATTATCAACCCTTAAAATGTACTTTCTGTGAAATGCGAGTTCTTGTATGATGAGTAGATGACGATTTTTGAAAGTCACCTCCACCTGTTGACATTTAGCTATAGGTTGCTTTTTTAGCCTGCACTTAGGCTATCACTATCATAATTTAATTAGTGCTGCAGGTAGCATGGTTACGAAAGTAAAAGCTGTTAGCTAGAGGCACAAGGACTGGGTCCTCTTACTATTCACTTTTTTAGCTCACCATATTTTAGATGCTCCTCTGCAGTAGTGCATTTGAGCTATAAGATCTGTTGTAGGCCGCAATATTGAAAATCTCACAACATGCCTACAAAGGAATGAAAATATCATTTCATTGCATGCAAGGAAAAATAACATCTCTACACCGAGAAGGTACATGTACATTGTACATTAACACGTATGTTAATCTGTCTTACAGGGTTTGTAAGGAATTGAAAACTTAAAAAGTTTGGGCAGCCTTGAGAAAATTAAGTAGGCTGAGAGTATGCATGATCGCCCAGGTGAATGTAGTCCTGAATAGGACTGTTGCTGACAGTGACTGACCTTTCAAAAACCTGTGTGGTTCTCATCTTCAGAGTCAAAGTGAGTTGTATCACATTCGTTGATGGTATTAAACTCTGATTATTGACCTGATTGGTCAATTAAGCCACAATGTTATAGGTTGTCTGTCAGTTAAGCCGTGATGTTGTGGCAATAAAGACTCGCGGTGTCATTGGTGCATTTCGTCCTGTCTATTGTCACAGTTAACAAGTCATTTATTGAGCAATACTAACCAAAAAATAGTTCTTACTTTTTCATCTTCCTTTTCTTGTACTTTGCTTGGGAAAACTGAGTTCTTTCCTTGAAAGTTGTGCTGTTCTCCACAAGGTGTTCAACAATGTCCTAGAATAAATTATTGGCGATGAGGTCAAGGTGGATAGGATAAAGATGTATTGAAGTTGTTTTTGCAGGCAAATTAGCCAATGTTCCAGAATTTTTATGTCTATTCTCTTACCTTGCCACTGACCCCTTGTGCTTTTAGATTCATAATTTCATCCCTTGACAGCTTCTGAGAAGTGCCATCAGTTTGAAAAAACTGGTTATTTTTGTCATCCTCTGCAAAATTATGCAATAGTACAATGATCAGTAACTGAGGGCTGTGTCTGTCACAGCTACTAATTAAATTTTCACAGAAGGGGGTACACATGTATCATGGCCAAGCAACCGATGTGCATCTTGCAGGTAATTTTTTATTCAGTTAATTTTTGTTTTTCCTTTGTTTCAAACTCATTACCATACATTACCATACCTAAAAACAAAGGAAAAACAAAAAATAACTGCAACACGCACACGCTTGAGAATTCTCGCAGGGTTCATACACTTCTCTCCATGTACAATTCAAGGACTTTTCAAAAGTTTTCAAGGAACACATTTTTTTCAAGGACCTAATTTTAATTATTACTTTTATCACACGATACATCCCGATAATAAAAGGCTTTTGTTCTTAAGGTCAACCATTTCTTTGAAAAGTCATTTGTGAGTCCACAGCTGACTTTCATCTATTCAATGCCAATTTTATTCTGTTGGCTTCAAAACTGGCATTTACCAAAGTCTTTTGGAGGTTTCAAAATGTTCTGCAGTTAAATTTCAAGGACTTTCAAGGACCAAAATGAATGAAGGAGAATTTCAAGAACTTTCAAGACCTTGAAAAAGACTCTACTTATAAACCTCAATGGTTTTCAAGATGCATAAAAACCCTGCTCTCATTTTGAGTCCTACTTCAAGGGCCCGAAAAAATTCTTGCCCAGTCATCGGAGACGAGTAGATTTTAGTGTTTGGCTACAAAGTCTTACTGTCTCCAGAAGCCATTATAAAACAGGCTCACATTCTGCTCAGTTAATTAAAGACTCTGATGTTGGTCCCGCCTAGGTTTGAACCTGTGGCCACCCACTGGGCAGACCATTGCTTATCCAATTTAAGTTAAGGTGGCTCCCTAGAGTATTTACTAATAATCCGAGCTATCAAGCATACGTTACAGAAGGAAATCTAGTTACTTTGTCTTTGCGATATTGTTCACGAGATTCACCGCTAAGGTTACCCATATAAGAAGGCTCCTTTTTCAAGTTTCATTTTCTGGATTAAGACCGTTGCCATGGAAACATCGCATCCCTAAACAGGCAGTAATTTTGTCATTTTTGCCCATTTTTCCTTAATATTTCTAATTTCCCGCGGTGAAATGTCTTTAAACTTTGCCTCTTTATATTAATGATATTGCTTAACATTTTAAAGTGGAAAAAACTTGGGGTCGTTAAGACGGTTTTGCCAATATTTTGAAATTTGTAATTTTTCTTAATAGAGGAGTTTAGCTCTTACAGAGTTTGACAAAAAAATGACAGTACAAAGGTACTGCGACTGTTAAGAAATGAGGCGATTTTTAAAAAAATTTACCGAAGGAAACGCGAGAAATTCAAGGTTAAGTAACTGCGCTGACGTCACAAAAATCCGAAAAACACGCGTGATTCGGGGTCGTGTGAGCAAAATACGCGCGCGAGCCATCACGCCCGCATGCGCATAATGCACAAAGCTACTGAAAACATGTGGTTTCTTTGAAGAGTACGAAAGCCATTGTTTTGAAGCCGTTTATTAGTATTATTACGTTGATATCTCGCCAGTTGAAAAAGGAGAGTTAGCGGATTCAATTTTATACCTAACACGGGATGTTTTCTTCGAAGTACTTGACTATTGTAGTTAAAATTCGAACCGTGGTGGTCACTCGTGAGGATGGCGATCGTCGGAGATGAAGACGGTGGTTGTGCAAGGATCGCAATAAGCCCTTCATTTCCTAATCTGCTGTACACTGTTTGCAGATCTTCAAATGTCAGCCCACTTCCGGATACTTTTTCAACCTTGTTCTTCTTTAGGGATAATTTCGACGGCGAAGTTTTTCTTTAAAAGTCTGCTGTAGAAGATGGCGCCGATCTATAAATCGTACATCATGTCCATTGTCCTCAGCTACACGTATAAGACCGTAGGTCTCGACGGACAACTGTTGCTTTCTTCAAGGGTCAATCTGTGAGTAAAAATTATTTCTCGTTGTGCAAAAACATTTTCTAGTGCATCTTGCATGTACTTTGAAGGACGTTTGAAACAAGAAAAAATACAAGGATGTTGGTTCGTCGATGGAAAGGTTCCTTCGATTAGGATGCAAATTACGTGGGAACCTTTTTTCTGATAAGTTTTAAAAACAATGTAATAGAGTCGGCAAAACAAAACAAAAATTTACACTCCCCGTTATCTTGTCTTAAAGCCACTTCTAGAATAATTAAATCAAATCAAATTTAAGAGAAATAAAGTGACCCGAGGAGCTCCGCCAGTGAAGACAATCTTCAGTGTTTGTTCGGGAATTGGCTCGATCATTCAGATGTTTCCACTGACCGTGAACCAAAGGCCAGAAACAGCAACATTGCTTCCTTCTGATTTAGTGCACTTACTTCTTTGTTTTCTAAGTAAAAATTCCACCCAACATTTACTTCGACTATTTAAAGTTTGTCTACTTTTGAAGCGAAAGAATTGATGTCTTTGGAAAATTTCTGCTTTGTTTTTGCATACAATTTACTCTTATGGAGATCGATAGTGACTTGTAACCGGTGTAACATTGTCTCCTCTCATAAATGTTTGACCTACACTAATCAAACTTTTTGCACAATGAGCTTCAACAGAACGTTAATAAAGTTTTTTGGGTGGAATATTTCGAAACTGCGAGGCCATGTTTGTTTTAATTTTTGCATGGACGTCGCGCGGATTTTAAAGCGCGCGCCATACTAGTGCTCAGGCTGCGCACGGCCAATTTACTCTAGGGAGCCACCTTAAATGGGCAGCATTTCAGTAATGAGGTCTTTTGGATTTGATATCATTCTTATGGAGTTTGCCTGAATATTGTCATCTGGAAATTGCTAATCACATTATTTCTACTTACCACCGTCGGGTTTAGCCACAAGAAGCTCATCCACATCTCCTTTTCCCTCTAATCTGTTTAACTTGCCTCCCTTAACTTCAAAGATGGATCCCAGGGGACAACCAATAGCATTGTCCAACATGAAGTGTAACTTTTCAAATACTTCCTTCCTATATCATTATTTCAAAGAGGGATGATTTCACTTTGAAGAACTGGACGCTTAAGGGAGTATAGCAGCAGGAAGATCCTAGAAACCGGATCATCCTAGCGTCATATGTTTTCTGTAATCAGGTTCGAGGGATATTCGTGGATGATCGTAGCACTAGGAGGATCGATCCAAGCGCTAGGGACAAGAACAACCCTATGCGTGTAAGCTAAATACAGAAAAAAATATGGCACTAGGATGATCCGCCTTCTATGATCATGCTTGTGCAAGGATCTTTCCCCCTCCAGGAAAACAGCCCCTTTGGAAACACCATTTGCCAAAAAAACATGTGATTTTAAGAATGTGCATCATGAGAAACAAACTGATTGTTACCTGCCCTTACGAACTTTAACCACTTTCATAACATTATCCTTTTTTAGAATCACAAATTCGCCTTCTCTGATCATTTCTGACAAAATAATTAAGGACGACAAATCCAGACTGAAAACTCTCACAACAAGGCAGCCATTTTGGAATCGAAGTATACGTCATTTACGGATCAATCAAGCGTCCCTCAATAATCATACCGCTGGTTATTATTTGTGCGGGCACCTATTAAACTTACCCTTCCAAAACGAAAAAACATGGCGGTAGTCAGTGTTTCGTAAAGAATACTTTTGTGTTTATAGCAGGAAGATGTAGGCCAGGGAGGAAACTAGTCAGTGAAGAATGGGATCGCAAACATTAGAGATCTTGCGGCAGGGAGTTTGGGCGTCCTTGACCGGCGGCTGGTTCTTCGATCCTCATCAGGAAATCTTTACCAACACATTTCATTTCTATTTGTGGATTCTTCTACTTTGCTTGCCGTTTTCCCTGTATCTGGTAAGATTCACTGTGATTGGCCTTTTTCTGGATTAAAGAATTGATGCGAGTAAACTTAAAGAAATAGCCTTTTTTAAGGGTAAAGACTTACATGTAAAGTCATGGTTTATTTGTTTATACTGATGTAATTTAAAATTGTTGCAGCAGATTTCAAGTTCAAGAGGTTTATTTTTCACTTCTTCGGTTAAACTAGATCTAGCGCTTTCCCCAAGTAATTTAAGCTATGTATTAGCTTTTGTTGAATCCCATATTAGGAATCATTTAATATGAACATTCAGAGCCAGTTTTGGGGAATACTTTGCATTTGCAAATTGTACAATTTTTGATATCACTCCTTGGCTTGCCAGTGGCTTTTATGTCAACAAGTTATATCAGACACTGAGGTTTGCGTCAAATGTTCAAGTGTGAACTGGTTAACTCACTTGCACTTTATACATGTTTAACTATTGTTCTCTCTGTTTTACTGTTGTTGTTGAATTTTATCCTTGGTGTAAACTTTATTTTCCTTTTTTAACTTGTGGATTACGTATAGCATAAGGAACAAGTTATTGTGGGCACTGGGATATGCAAATGTGTCACTCAGCTGCAGACACCTTTTCGTAATTCAGTTGGCTCCGCACAAAAGCGCCTGATATCAAAACGACAACTGTTGTAGATCATTCCCATTCCACGATGTGCTGATTTTTTACATTTCACAAGAGTCACAGGACAATTATCTTCATTTGGACTTTGAATGTTTCAAATTAGCACTATGGCTAACTTGGAAACAGAAGTTTATGAACTTTTGAAGCTTTTTGACTCCTCCAGGTGATAAACATGACTAAAAGATCAACAATTGCTCTTCAACTCCCAAGCTGGTCCAAGGTCACGATTCTGCTTTGAGTCTCATGATTTTTCAACTTTTCTCACAACAAGACTCCCAATCTCATGGTTTATAGTGAAATTCTTTGTGCAGTAAAAACAGAAATGTTTACTGTTGCTGAATCGTAATTGACTCTCCTCATGTAAACACCGAGAATTGCAAGATGCAACAGACTTCGTGATGGTTTTGCAAGACACTTGTTGGCCATATGTTCTTCAAATGTGAAGAAATGAGTTAAAGTATGGGTTTAACTGTCAAAACCCTGCTTGTTTTCCTCAAATATATCTTTCAATTCTTCATAAATAAAGCTCTACCGGCTTCAAACAGCGTTGACCGACAGAATTTCATGGGCAAAAGAGTTAAAGATGATTACATGTAGCAGTAATTTAGGGAGTCTTCAATATTAGTTGTTGTGGCTTAATAGATAACGTGTTGACTTTCCACGTTGGCGGTCCAGGGTTCGACTCTTGTGGTTGGAAACTTTTTTTTCCTTTTTTGGTCCTTTCGTTTTTTTATAAAACATATTTTCATTTTTTGACAGACTAAAACATACTGGTAGACTAATAGTATCGTGCAGCTTTCATTTCTAAAATACAGTAATTAAAAATCCACAAGTTGGCCCTAGGTGCCCTTTGATTTGGGTATGGTAATGTATGAAAATAAGTTTGAAACAAAGTTAAATAAAATTAAAACTAAGAGTAAAATTAAACAGCGTCATATAAAAAGCATAACATTAAGCTGATTTGTCATTTCGTCACATTAACAAGATAACAATAATAATATGAAGAAGACAAGTGTAATGGTTTTCATCCATCAATATTTTTGTTAAAGATATAAATGTAACTTTGATCAATATTTAGCAGGACTCCGTTGATAACAGTACTTGGTGCTGAAGGGTTATCGTGGGTAAATATTCGATTATTATTATTATTATTATTGTTGTTATTATTATTATTATTATTTGTTCTTTGTAGGGGACAGCTCCATCAGCTATAGTCTGGATTTTCTATTCTGTGTTCATCGCTATCCTGTTTTTGGTCTTAAAATGTCTGAATTACAGACTGCACTTGATGTTTGACGGTGAAGAAATCCGCACTGAAAGTGAACAACAGGATGCTCAAAATGAAGAACCAGGAGCTGAACATGATGAGATATCGCGCATAGAGGTTAGCAGTGGTCTCGCAGATGCAGGAGGGGAAGTGCTAGAACTGGAGGTGATAAACCATTGTTCCAAAGATGTTGCCAACCAAGGTGGCGAGGACAATGTAACGCAACCATCTACCGCTACAGCTCTGTCCATACTGCTTCCCTCTTCTCCCTCTCTTCCTATAAACTCCACATCAGTTACTACTGCTGCAAGTCTTCACCAGGTTCAACTCCTTGATCACTGTAATATTTATCTCATCTTTTAAATAACAGCTCCTAAATATTGCCATTCTTGATTTTTATCTCCTGCATGTGATCCTTAATTGTAGCTGTTTAATGACCTGTTTCTAATATTCTTGCAGCCCTGACAGATAGAGCTTCATATAATTTCTATAATTTTTTCTTTTAATTTTAATCAGTGTTCTCTCTAAATTTTAGCTCAGTAGGTAAGGGATCTTTCGTAGCCGGTAAGGCAAAAAGTATGTACCACAGAGGTGCACTTTTCTGGCGGCAGGCAGGTAGTGGAGTGCAGGACAAGGTCCCACCCTTGCTGGGAGCTAAGCTCGTCCTTCTAGACAGTCTCCTCTAGGACACCTCTCCTCTTAGAAATTTGCATATAATAGAGCACAGTATGTTTGTTTTAGGAAGAGCTAGCTTTGTTGAAATTTTGACTGTGTTCTTCATTGATTTGACTTATAGGCCAGTGATGAACATGGAATGGATAAAGCAGAGTGTTGTGGTATGTGGCCAACAGACTGAAATTTATGATCTGTTGCATTATCTCTAGACTTAATGAGCTTCTATTTATGTAGAATAAAAATGAAACATGATAATAATTAATGATATTAATACTAATGATAATGATAATGATAATAATGACAGTTTTATGTAGCCTGAATTTCATCCGATTACTTTGAGTCGTTATTACTCCATCAGTAACGTCTGAGTGGACCGGCCGTTAATGCCGTCCAGTGACGTCACTACTCCTTGACCTTTGCTTTATTTCATGCAAAAAGTAAAACACAATTTTCAAGTGGCAAACTGAGAAATATCGTTTGGAAATGTCTGCATGATAGAGAATTGCTTTATTTTTTCAATCGTAGTCCATGTTTAACATTCAAACTATCAACTGCATGCAGTACAACTCTGAAGCAGTTGTACTGAATTCTATAATCAAACTTGGTCACAATCATGCAATGAAATAAAAACACACACGGAACCCTAAGTTCAAAAACACAATGATTTACTTTAATTGAAAAGAAGCTATTTGGTCCTTAAGGAAGAAAAAACAAGGAAACAAGAAAGAAAAGCTAACAGAATCATTACACTTGATGATATAAATAGCAAGAAGGTCGAATTATAATATTGATCTCAGAAAACTTTGCGTAAACAAAATCACTGGCCGCCAAAACCACAAAGCAGCTCCAAATGAAAAACCTACTGGCTCTCCACAATGATTCTTCATTTGCAGTTCAATTTAGCATTTCAGTTTCAAAGACGAGGGCAATTTTGCCGTTTAAGATAAAGATTAAGCTTGTCGAAATGTTTGAACTACGCGAAAGAATGCCAGAGATGCGATCTGCTGAATATCAAGCGACAATCCCGCTAAAATTTTTCATAACTGCACATAATTATGTGAATGTTTAGATGATCAACGAATCAAAATCACTACCCAGTTTTCGGGTAGTGAGTGACGTCACTGGACGGCATTAACGGCCGGTTGATTCAGACCTTGTTGAGAAGAGAAAGCAACTCAAAGCAATCAGATGAATTTCAGGCTAAGATTTTTGCAATTTTATTAGGGGAGCTGCTCTTTACAATTTCCTTGTTACAAGGAAATTGTGAAAATTGCAAAAAACTGTCTGGCAACTGTTGACCAATATGCAATGTTGGTTGACAGTTTCCCAACAGTTGATTGACAGTAGACCAAGGGCCTCTTCACGTGGGCTCGGTTTCTAAAATCTTGCCTTACCTCTGAATCCTTTGTAAAATTTTTTATATGTTCTTAGTATAATTACATCGATGACTATCGAAAATAGAGCGCTGTGATTGGCTAGGAGCTTCGCTTTATCCCGCTATAATCACCGCGTGGTGATTATAGCATTGAAGGCTAGCAGTTTTCAAAATGGCAGCCAGATTTTTTGATGTTTCGGGGTCGGAAATTGATCAATAATTTTATTTTCTCGAATAATCATCAATGTAATTATACTAATTTAAAACAATTAGTCGCCTGAGGCGACATGAATATTGGCGAATAGTCACCTCGACTTTGTCTCGGTGACTATTCGCCGATATTCACGTCGCCTTCGGCGACTAATTATTGTTAAATATGAGAGGCGGACTGGCTCGGTTTCCGAGATCTTGGTAAGTGGGCTGAAATTTTGCCATGTGAACACTTCATATGGTATTGTCTTGCATTGCCTGCCATATTTTCCACATCATAAGCATCTCATTTAACTGCAGTGATACAGCTTTAAGAGTTGCCGAAACTATGATAGACCCGAAAGTTAAAAATTTTGGTGTTTTACCATGTTTGCTTTGTTTCGAATTTGGCATCAGAACTCATCCCCTGGATCTTTGGCCTTTTCTCCTCTTGGAAACCGGGCTTAAATTTCTCAAATGAACCCAGGCAAAATTTGTCCCCATAACCATGCTCATGTGAACAGGCCCCAAATTTTGGTTTACACTCATTTGACATGCAACCGAGAAAATGTTAGGCAGTTAAAAAATAATGTGTCAGTTGTTGACTGAGAGGTAGGTGACAGTTGGTGATCCAATGGTAAATTGTGTTAGTAAACCCATCAACAGCCTTACCCTTGTTTATTGTTTAAAACTGCACAAACGATGTACAGCACACTGCATTATTACAATGTATGACACCAATAGGCCCCTTGCAGCTAAAGTGATTCACGTGTCACAAAACCACCATGCTGAAGAGCAAAAGTCACACTGGGACAAGACAAACAAAAGGCATACGTAATTTTAAATGGTAAGTCCTTGGTTTGTCTTGTCCCAGTGCAACTTTTGCTCTCCAGCGTGGTGGTTTTATACCATGTGAATGGCTAGCTGCAAAGGGCCTACTGTCAATTGGTAGATGCAAAAGCAATTTACTTCTGTTCTGTTGTTGCAGATCTTGATGAATGTGTGGATGAAGAAATAATTGAAGCAGAATTAAGAAGTGAAAGAATAAAAGAGAAAGAGGTCAGTAATGGCTGCTGATGAAACAGAAAGTATCAGATTTTCTGAGCATGTAAAATGTCTGTTTGAGTTTCATTCTCCTTTCAATTTGACTGTTTTCTGCTTGTCAATCATAGTGTGAATTTGATGTCAGGTTAGGAGTCACTTAGGCCTTAAAACCCTGCGGCCATTTATCTTAAGTTATCACAGACTTAAACTTCAGAGCTGCACTGTGTTATTAGTATGTGTAATCAAATGGTGACGAGTGAAATTAGGGAATAATTTCACGTGCGTTTTGTCCAAATCCTTATAATTTCCCGAGCCTTTAGGTGAGGGAAATTATTAGGATTTGGACAAAACACAAGTGAAATTATTCCCTAATTTCATGAGTATACCATTTGATTACCTATTAATATCATGGGTGACGAATTACGTTAGCAATCGAGGATTTTTGACTTGTTTATCCTGGATCGTATTGATCAATCGTGAACTCCACTCTCTCAACGTTTAGAGCTGAAATTTGGCTTAAGTTTTCAGAATTTTTCGACAATATGCCTCTAAGAATCCTTCTTGATGTGCTCTTTCGTGTGTTCAGGTTTTCTAAAGCATCTTTTTATGCCCTGACATCTTCATTCATGACATTTTAAAACTTCGTCGCCATCTTGAAACGGAGACCTACGGCAGGTTGCCATGGCAATTTTGTAATTTCACATGTGAAA